>SKCR01025351.1:0-421495 GCA_019454045.1 Zanthoxylum bungeanum | reverse complement strand
CTTTCTAAGGATTCTTTTGATTTCCCTGTTTGAAACCTCAACCTGTCCATTTGAATGTGGATGGTAAGCTGTGGCAACCTTTGAGTAACTCCGTATTTGGATATGAGTGTATAGAAGTATCTGCTGCAGAAATGTGAGCCACCATCGCTGATGATTGCACGAGGTGTTCCGAACTGAGTGAAAATGTTCTTTTTCAGGAATTTGATCACCACTTTTGAATAATTGGATGGCAATACAATTGCTTCAACCCATTTGGAGACATAGTCTACAGCAACCAGGATGTACATGTTTCCGAATGATGGAACAAAGGGTCCCATGAAATCTATACCCTACACATCGAATATTTCCACATCTAGAATGTTTTGCAATGGTCCTTCGTTTCTCATGGAAATATTTCTCGTTCTCTGGCACCTGTCACATTGAAAAGCAAAAAGATAAGCATCTTTAAAAGAGTGGGCCAAACAAACCTGATTGTAGGACTTTGGCTGCAGTTTTGTTTCCGCTGAAGTGTCCGCCATATGGTGATGAATGACAGTGCTGCAGAACACTGTTGACCTCCTCTTGTGGAACACATCGTCTCAATAATTGATCAGCACACCGTTTGAACAGGTACGGCTCATCCCAGACATAATGCTTGACTTCTTTGAAGAACTTCTTTCGTTGCTGAGTTGTCCATTCCAACGGCCATTTTCCTGACATAATGTAGTTGACATAGTCAGCATACCAAAGGACTTCCTGTTGTTTCATGGCAAACAGCTGTTCATCTGGAAAAGTTTCTTTGATTGACATATCTTTGTCAGCTGTTTCTCCATTCTCGAGCCTCGATAGATGATCTACCACCTAATTCTCTGTCCTTTTTCCTGTCTCGAATCTCCATGTCAAATTTTTATAGAAGAAGTATCCAACGGATCAATCTGGGTTTGGCATCTTTCTTCGTGATCAGATATTTAATTGCTGATTTATCTGTGTAGACCACCACTTTGGGACCCAGCAGATAGGAGCGTAATTTGTCAAAAGCGTACACAACTGCAAGCAACTCATTTTCGGTGGTTGTGTAGTTGAGTTGAGCTTCATTCAGAGTTCTGCTGGAATAATAAATGGTGTGGAAAATCTTTGATTTGCGTTGTCCCAAAACTGCACCTACAGTAAAATCACTAGCATCGCACATCACCTCAAATGGAAGGGTCCAGTCTGGTGCTACTATGATGGGGGGCAGAGACCAGCTTCTGTTTTAAGATCTCAAAAGCTTCCTGGAATTCTTTGGTGAAGTTGAAAGACACATCCTTCTCCAGAAGATTGCAAAGAGGTTTCGCAATTTTGGAAAAGTCTTTGATAAATCTCCTGTAAAAACCTGCATGTCCAAGAAGAAAACATCGAATACCTTTTATTGATGTTGGTGGAGGTAGTTTTTCAATTATCTCTATCTTTGCTTTGTCTACCTCAATCCCCTTTTGTGAGATCCGATGTCCAAGAACAATGCCTTCATGTACCATGAAGTGACATTTCTCCCAGTTGAGTACCAGGTTTGTATTTTATCACCTTTGTAACACTTGTTCTAAATTTTGCAAACAATGGTCAAAAGAATCTCCAAACACAGAAAAGTCATCCATAAAAACATTCATACTCTGCTCCAGCGTGTCTGAGAAGATGGCCATCATGCAACGCTGAAAAGTGGCGGGGGCATTACATAATCCAAATGGCATCTTGCGGAAAGCAAAAGTACCATAGGGACATGTAAATTTGGTTTTCTCCTGATATTCTGGGGTGATGGCAATCTAATTGTATCCTGAATATCCGTCCAGAAAGCAATAGAATTCATGTCCCGCCAATCTGTCTAACATCTGGTCAATGAATGGTAACGGAAAATGGAAATGGATTCATCGTGCTTTTCATCTTTCTGTCCATGCATACTCTCCATCCAGTCCCTGTTCTTGTTGGGATTAGCTCGTTCTTTTCATTAAGTAACCACAATAATTCCTCGTTTCTTCGTACACACTGCATAGGACTTACCCAACTGCTGTCTGAGATGGGGTGGGGTAAATGATGCCAGCATCTAACCATTTGATGATTTCTTTCTTCACGACTTCCTTCATGATTGGATTGAGTCTCCGTTGATGTTCCACTGTGGGTTTGTACTCATCGTTCATCAGGATCTTGTGCATGCAAAATGATGGACTAATGCCTCGAATGTCTGCTATAGTCCAACCAATGGCTTTCTTGTGCTCTCTTAACACTCTCAGTAGCTTTTCTTCCTGCTCCAATGTTAGTGAAGATGAAATAATAACAGGTAATTCAGAAGAGTTTCCAAGAAATGCATACCTGAGATGACTAGGAAGTAAATTCAGCTACAACTGTGGTGGTTCTTCAATCGAAGGCTTGATTCGATCTTTCTTTGGCAGTTCCAAGCTTTCAACTGGTGGTGTTGCTTTGAATCAGAATGGTTTGTCAAGGTAGTTGATACATTCCAAGATTTCAGCATCTTGCTCGCTGTTACTCGTGTTGGTGATGCAAGCTTCAAGTGTATCTGTGGGATTTGGCTTAGTATTTTGAACGATACTATCAACAACATCAACTCTGAAGCATTCTTCTTCCTTTTCATCGTTCGGGAATTTCATGGCTTTGAAAACATTAAAGGTCACTTCTTGGTCCTGCACTTTCATGGTCAGTTCTCCTTTTTGCACATCAATCACAGTTTTACCTGTAGCCAAGAATGGTCTCCCAAGAATGATAGGTATTTATTTGTCTTCTTCCATGTCAAGGATGATGAAATCTGCGGGGAGAATTAATTTGTCTACTTTGACCAGCACATCTTCAACAACCCTCTTGGAAATGCGAGTGTTCGGTCAGCAAGTTGCAATGAACTGAGGTAGGCATTGCTTCTCCAATCTGCAGTTCCCTTTAAATAGAAAAAGGCATCAAATTAACACTGGCTCATAATCACATAAGCCTTACCGATGTAATGTTCTCCAATGGTGTATGGGACAGTGAAACTGCCAGGATCTTTCAACTTCGGGGGAAGTTTCCTCTGAATATGGCGCTGCATTCTCCATTAATGCTACTATTTCGTAGTCCCCATCTCCGTTTTCGTGAAAGAATGTCTTTCATGAATTTGACATAACTGGGCATTTCTTCAAGGCTTCTGCAATGGATGTTGATGTGAAGCTTTTTGAACCACCTCCAGGAATCGAGCAAACTGTTTGTCCAGTTTGTTTTTCTGAAGTCGTGAGAAAAGGTGGAGGTGTAATGATCTGTTCTTTTTCCTTGCTCTGGAACTGCATCTTTTGGAACTTCCTCATTGTTGGCCTTGATTCCAACATCTTTGTTGATCTCAGTACCACTTTTTTAGGTAATGGCTTGACATTGCTCCTTCCATCGGTTCCTTGGATTTGGTTCTGTGTTGCTGGGAAGATTCCTGGCGGTCTGTAACTCTGAGTATTAGCCAGTTGTCCGATTTGATTCTCCAGTGCTTTGATGGAAGCTGATTGGCTCTAAAAGAATAGCATCGTACTTTTTCAACTAAGCCAACACTTCTGCTATTCCTGGTTCATTTGCCTGCTCCTGACTTTTGTTCTGTTGCTGGAATCCAGGTGGTGGATAGTTCTGTTGTTGGAATCCAGGTGGTGGATTGTTCTTTTCCCTGAATTGTTGCTCCATAAAAATTAGGATGATTCTTCCACCCTGGGTTGTAGGTGTTGAATATGAATGTTCCCTGTCCTGTTGAAATTGTTGACATAATTCACCGTCTCTTCAGTTGGTTCGACTCTGGTGATCCTCCATATGGTGAACTTGTGGATCCAGTGGTAAGAGTCTCCATGAATTTGCATATCTGATCTAGCTTGGCGTTGACTGCTGTATTGGCTCCACTTTCATAAATTCCTGCAATTTTTTGGATCATGCTCCTTTCTGTTGGCCACAATGAATGGTTTTTTGGCCATTTCTTCGATTAGTTCCCAGGCTTGATCTTCTCTCCTTTCGCCATTAAGCTCCTCCAGCAGCGCATCGATTGTGGTTCTCATTATTCCAGAAAGTCCATTATAGAATGTTTGGACTTGAAGCCATTTGGAATCTCATGGTGAGGACTTTTCGGAGCAAATCTTTGTACATTTCCCAAGCTTCGTAGAGAATTTCTGAGTCTTGTTGTACAAAGGATGTGATTTCATTCCTCAGTTTTCCAGTTCTGGCTGTTGAAAGTACTTTGCAAGAAATTTGGTGGCTAAAGTGTTCCAAGTTGTGATAGAACCTGCTTGTAGTGAATGTAGCCAAGCTTTAGCTATGTCCTTCAGGAGTATGGAAACACACAGTCTCATTACTTCTTCAGCTTCTCGTTGTAATTGAAAGTGCCGCAAACTTCCAGGAAGTTGCTGATGTGGGCATTAGGATCTTCAGTTGCTTCCCCCCAAACTGAACTGACTGCTGAATCATCTGAATGCAAGTTTTGATGTCACCTGCATTTGCTGGTAAGAGAGGAAGTACAATACAAGAAATGAGTCTGTCAACCACCAGAATGGTCTGTCTCGAATGGGAATTGGTGGTGCAACTCCAAAGGTTCAGGTTCCTGTTAACAATTACTTTTTGGCCTTCTCGCCGTTCCCTTCTCAACTGTCTGATGGTTCTTTCAATTTCCGGGTTAAGCGGTCGGAGTTCAAAGCTTCTGGTTCGTCTCATGAAGTTTCTGAGAACCCGAAACACAAGAAAACAACAACAATAAGTAAAAAGAAAATAGATACAAGTAAAGGTATCTAACTAACCTCTAAAGATAAATAAGTCCCCGGCAACGGCGCCAAAAACTTGACTGGTGCTTACACACGCGTATAACGCAAGCGCACGTATCGTTCAAGTAGTATAAAAATATCGATCCCACGAGGACTTAATATCTAATCTATTAATTTTATGAGGTCAAATGATTACTAGTATCTAACAGGTTGTTTGATTGATTTGAAATGGTGACGATTCTAAATTTAAAAACAAGTAAATAAAATTATTCGAAAGTAGATTTAAAAAATTCAATATAAAAAACTATCTAGGGTTGTGACTTCTTCCAATATCATTTTAAATATGAAGTGGTTATCTTATAGTTGGGTAATATATTGATTTATTAACCTGGAACACTAAATTATGTGAAAGTCTCTGTCGATGGTCAGACACAAATACCTAGTTTAACCCAATTGAACCATATGTCTATGTCAATCAAATTAATCTGGATTCATTAAGTTTAAGTTCCAATTATGACTACCCCCGCCCGACAGGTATATGTCAATCCTGTAAGAAAATCTATTAAAGGGTTATATATCCTCAAGGAAGATCGTGGGCTATTGAGTCTAAGGTCTCAAACTTAAAATCCTTATGTCAAGTTCATTTTAAGTTTACCTAATCAATTTTATTAATGGTCAGTTAATAAAAAGCATTAAGATTAAGACTCAATAAATAAATCTTTATATTACCCAAACTATAATCTAACCCTTATAAACCGGTGATATTGAAATTCATCACAACCCTAGATAACTAACTTAGTTATGACACATGGCTAGGGCTAGTAAAAACTTAAAAGTAAAAGCCATAAAGTAAAAATGCGAAATAGTAATGCGGTAAAGTAAATACTGAAAAGTAAATTACAATAAAATAAAATGCTAAGGTAAAAGGAATTACTTTTACTATTTACTATTTTAGATATCTCTCATAAAAAATATATAAACTTGTGATAATATTACCAACCAGCCATATAGGCGGTAACCTGATTAATTCAAATTAAGTTCGACCAGCCATAAAGGCGGTATGATTTGTCCATGAACCTGCCATATAGGCGGTAAAAAAATTTAATTACAACCAGCCATATAGGCGGTATCCTTGATTAGTCAGGTTTAAACCAATTAAATTTAATAGCCAACCGACCAATATGGCGGTATCCTTATTAAGTCAAATTTTAAATAGTAAATATATATATTTAAGGGAGATTAATCTAAATAGTAACAGTAAAAGAATTAACCTTTCACCTTAGCAAGGAGAAGTTACCTCATCATGGTTGAATAGTAAAACTGAAACAGTAAAAACAAGATAATTACTATTACTATTACAAAAAGTAAGTACTATTACAGAATGTAATTAAAAATTAATTACAAAACTTAAATTAAAAGAAACTAGAGAGAGAAACTCCCTATTTACATCAAAGAAATGAGAGAGAATGGTGCAACTAAAACTGAAATCTCGAGCTCAATTTATAGGCAAATTTTGCGTCTGGCGTCGCGACGCCAATTCCTTCTTGCGTCGCGACGCTGGATCTGTTGACTTGGTCTACGCGGTTTGACTTTGTCTGTTGACGCGGATTTCGTCGGCCCAATAAGAATTCAACACGTGGCCACGCAGTAGATTCGGTTCAATGAGAAGATGACACGTGGTAGAAGAAGATTCACCGATGATTCGATCCAATGAGAAGATGAACACGTGTCACGCGGAGTGTTGGCACCATATGCTTGTGACACGTGTCCCGGCGCATGTTAGCGGATCCTCTGTGATGGTGACACGTGGCACGGGGCACGTTAGCAAAGTCAAACTTCTCAAATTCTAACCCGTTGACCCGGCACGTTAGCAACTTTGGTGCATGTTAGGCGTCGCGACGCCAAGGACTTGCGCGTCGCGACGCGTATAAATTACCAAAATGCCCTTTTTTTCCAATTTTCACTGTTTTGGACCAAATTACCTCCAGAATGTCCTGAAACTTTATTTATCTACCAAATAACACAAAACACTTCAAAATATTCACAAAACTCAAGAAATTATACAAAATATTAGGGTAAATGAGTGGGAAATAGTGATAGATTTATCACTCATCAGTCGCGACATGAACCTTTTCACGTCGCGACATGAGTCATTCCAGTAGCTGAAATTAAATATGGTTTGGTTTGTGTCGCGATGCGATGCAATATAGCTCCCGTCACGACGCGAACCAGTAGGGATTTTATGGGGAATATCCGATAATGTTGCGGAACACGGAAAATCAAAATTTTCTGATTTCAATAATTTTTCTTAAATCAATTAAATAAACTTATTTATTTAATTACCCAATACTTAACAGCTGAAATTTTAACCAATAAATCATATTTATTGGAAATTATCGTTTGACCCTTAAACTTTACATTTTGTTCATTTTAGTTCTCAAATTGTCAAATATAATTTTGGATGATTCTAAATCAATACTAAAACGATTTCCAACATGTCCAACACATCAAAAATAAATTGCAACAAAATCCTCAAATTTTCCCAAATTGCCGAACAGCCCCTTCATTTTCAATTTTTGTAATTTGGTCTATTTTTGTTCAAAACATGTCAAGATCAAATCCAATCAACCCAAAAATTAATATGCACCATATACACACCATAATACATCACATATATGAAAAGTCGCAAATTTGGAAAGGGTCAAGAACCCTAATTTTACGATTTCTTCAAATTGACAAAATACACCAAATCAATTAAATCCAACACTTTAATTAAATCTTTACCACACCAAACAAGTCTCACCACCATGAAACAACTCAAGAACAATTCTAGGTCATCAATGAGTGGCTTAATAACTCTAGAATGGCAACTTGATTATCAAATAATCAAAAGAGAGCTTAAGAACTCATTTCAAGCTCACTTGGATATCATACATGCTTTCATCTTTCAAACAAGTTCACAACCATTTAAAACACAAACTAAAAGTGTAGAGACAACATCCTAGCAACACATGTTGAAGCTAACTTGTTAACCTATATTTCCAAGCTTTTTCTTTTGGTTCTTCAACTTTTACTATCAACTCTTTTGTGTTTGTTTTTGGTAACTTCTTAACCTAATTAATGAAAAATGAAACAAAATAATATATACTCACCCAATTTGCCCTTGGCCGAAAATTGGAGGCATATATACAATATCTAGATATTTTTTTTGTTTCATTAAAGTTAACTTTATCAACTTGCTTATTTGATCATTACTCCAATTAATGATTTATAACAGGTCAAATAAAGCAACTCAAGTCATCTCCAAAAATATCATAACTAAAGATATTTATATTTTTAATTACTTTAATTATTTAACAATTAAATAATTAAATAATTCTTTAAATATAAATATTTTAAATATATGTATTATATTTACTTTAAATATCCAAATACATATATATTTATGATATATGTCAAATATCATAATTTGACATTTAATTAAATGTGTATTTAATAAAATCTATCATTAAATACAAATACACATTAATTAGGAAATGACCATTAGGTCCATTTGCATGTATTTTTCGTTTAACCTTTAAATGAATTATAAATAATCAGTATTATTCATAAAAGTTGCTTTAGTGCTTTACGAGTATATTTCACTAGTGAGGCTCTCTAGATTCAGACATATCCTTCATGAAATCCAATTTCGTATCCATAATTTACCCACTCGTAAATTATGACGACCACAGATAAACTCGCTGAATCATACAGGTCAAGGTCTCGGCATATGTTTAATTACTCCGTCACAGGTATCCAGATATATCCTAGAGCTATAGATGTAAACGTAAAATCTCTATAGGGGTAATCTCTAAAGAACACTTAGAACTCACTTCTAAAGTGTATCACGGGCCCATGGATTTTATCTGATTGTTAATCATATTTGGACTACCTATGCTCTGTACACAGAACTGACGGATCCTATCTCGACACACACAGGACACCCTGAGGATCTATCCACACCCAACGAACATGCGGAGGTATGATCTAAAAAGATCGATGACATGACTGCTATCTAAGTGTGGAAGATGTCTCATGTGCCCACAGTGGTATCTCATGCGAAGAATCATAAATGCTGCTCAACCTGAGAAGATTCTTATTAACATTGGTGTACCATCCATTAAGAATATTTGGTGAGTCGTTCAGTGTTTATCCGCTATAAACACCTACACGTCTATACGAGTCTCCAAGACTTATGGTTCATTGAGAAACCATTGGAATCCAATATTCCAGTATACGACATATACCAGTTGATGAGTGGTATTTATATCACTATTTCCCACTCATTTAATCTAATATTTTGTATAGATTCTTGAGTTTTGTGAACGTTTTGATGTGTTTTATTGTTATTTTGCAGATAAATAAAGTTTGGACAGCACTGGAGGCAATTTGGGGCAAAACCGGACAAAAATGCGTCGACAGGGATATTTTAGTCTTTTCCGCGTCGCGACGCCAAGACCTTCAGCGTCGCGCCGCCCAGCATGCGCCGAATCTGCTAACATGCGCCTGGTCAACTGGTCAGAATTTGAGAAGTTTGACTTTGCTAAAATGCGCCGTGCCACGTGTCACCACCACAGAAGATCCGCTAACGTGCGCACGCCACATCATCATGACGTCACCAATGACGTCATGAATAGTGCCACGTCATCAATGACGTCAGCTTCATAATTGAGTTCCAGCCGCCATTACACGTGTCAACCTTATCCTCTTATCCGAATTACTACGTGTCACCTCCTCATTGTGCCACGTCGATAAAATCCAGCGTCGCGACACTGAGGTCCTTGGCGTCGCGACGCTCGAACAGTAAAATTTTACCTATAAATAGAGCGCGAATTTCAGATTTCAACACACCTCTCTCTCTCTTGATTTCTCTCTCTAGAGAGAGTTTCTCTCTCTAGAATTTTTATTTTTATTTTTTAGCTTTTAATTTTTAGTTTTGTAATAATTTTAATTACTTTTTGTAATAATAGTAATTTAATTTTTACTTTTTACAGTTTTTACTATTCACCATGATGTTGTAACTTCCCCAGCTATGGTGAAAGGTAATTCTTTTACTTTGCTATTTAGATTAATCTCCCTTAAAAATAATATATTAACTATTTAAAATATTGACTTAATAAGGGATACCGCTATATTGGTCGGTTGGTAATTTAATTTTAATCTGGTTTAAACCTGACTAATCACGGATACCGCCAGACTGGTCGGTTGGTAATTTATCTTTTGTTCCGCCTTAATGGCTGGTTGGACTTAATTTGACTTAATCAGGATACCGCCAGACTGGTCGGTTGGTAATATTATCACAAGTTTATATATTATTTTACGAGAGATATCTAAATTAGTAGTAGTAAAAGTAATTCCTTTTACCTTAGCATTTTATTTTATTTTACTTTTCAGTTTTACTTTATGTCTTTTACTTTTCAGTATTTTTACTTTGTCTTTTATTTTTCAGTTACTAGCCCTAGTTATGTGTTGTAACTAAATAGTTATCTGGGGTTGTGATGAATTTCAATATCACCAGTTTATAAGGGTTAGATTATAGTTTGGGTATTATAAAGATTTATTTATTGAGTCTTAATCTTAATGCTTTTTATAATTGGCCATTAATAAAATTGATTAGGTAAACTTAAAATGAACTAGACATAGGGATTTTAAGTTTAAAACCTTAGACTCAATAGCCCACGATCTTCCTTGAGGATAGATAACCCTTTAATAGATTTCCTTACAGGATAGGAATATACCTGTCGGGCGGGGTAGCCATAATTGGAACTTAAACTTAATGAATCCAGATAATGTGGTTGACATAGGAATATGGTTCAATTGGGTTATACTGGGTATTTGTGTCTGACCATCGACAGATGCTTTCGCATAATTTCGTGTTCCAGGTTAATAAATCATTGTATTTCCTAACTATAAAATAATCACTTCATCTTTATAATGATATTGGAATAAATCACAACCCTAGATCTTTGTGTCTTTTGTTATTTTCCTTAGTATTTTCTTTTGTCTTTTTATTTATTTATTTATTTTGCAAAGCCACATTCAACCAAACAAACAAAAAATCTCTCTCATCTCCATTTAATTAGATATTTGTAAATAAATAGATTCAACAATTAATAACAACAGTAGGAATTAAGTCCTCGTGGGATCGATATTTTTATACTACTTGAACGATACGTGCGCTTGCGTTATACGTGTGTGTTTACGCCGGTCAAGTTTTTGGCGCCGTTGCCGGGGACTTAATTTTCTTGAGTTGTTAATTTTGAAACTATCTAATTTACTTATATCTAATTTTCTTTATTTTATTTTGTAATTTTTATTTCTTTTGTTTTCAGGTGATTAAAAAAATGGAACACTATTGGGAGATTGAGAAATTACGTGCTTTACAAGAAGATACACCCCAAATCTGGGAGCAACAGTCCGGTTTTCTGAGGCCTGTTGTTGAGCCCAATGACTATCACTGGATGACAGAACCAAGTAATACTACTTTTGCTCAACAGAACTCAATGTGGAGATGTGACATATGTAATGGTAACCACCCAAGCGATTATTGCGAGTACAACTACAATTCCGGGTGGCAGAACTATCAGAATCCTTCATGGTATGATGAGCCAACATATTTCACAGAACCATCACATTTTCCATCTTATCCACCATCTTCCTTCGATCCTTATCAAGAACCAGAACCATCAGAGGAAGATCAATTGATTCACATGTTCAAAGAACAAGAAGCTCGATTTGATGCACAAATTCAGAATAACGCAGGATCCATACAGAGAATGGCAGATCAAATCAGACAATTAATAGAAAACCAGAACATCATACCTCAAGAACCAGTTTCAGATGACACTGATAAAACCTCAGAGTACCAAACATTTCACGATGACACCTTAACAGAGGAGGATGAGGCTGAGGAGAATCAACAACCAGAGGTATCAGTTCAGGAACCCGAACCGGCAAAGTCTCGATTTGATTTCTATTATTCAGATTCTGACGAGGATGAAATTGAGCTGTTTGTACCAACTGCATCAAAAATTGAGGATGAAATTCTGTATCCTCAAAATGAAGACCTAAAATCTAACATTTCTTTTCAGGTTGACAATTTTGAAACATGTATTTCACAAATGACAGATGAAGAGCTGAATGCAGAAATTTTCAAATACATCTGTGAAGAAAATGTGGAGCAAGAAGCAGAGCAAATAGAAGAGCAAATGTCTGACCTTATTAAAAATCCAGAGCATTCAGGAAAAACATCGCTGTTTTGGGGAGTACAAACCAAAGATATCAACCAGAAGCTTGACAGAATGGAATTTCCATTCCAAGTCAAGCACCATATAAGACCTCCTGATTTTCTTTCTTTCTTTGCAGGAATCACTGGAACAACAAGGATAAAAAAGGTGGCACAAGCATTGAATGAGACAAAATTATTTTGGCCACTTTACCGTTGGAAGAGACCCTTCAAAAGCAACGCTCATGGAATTGTCTTTGATAGGACATCCAAAACGACACTGAAACCTCCTTAACAGATAAATTTCAGTCACGTCTGGCTGAAGACGAAAAATTTAGCGCTAGCAGGGAGGCAACCCATGCAATTTGTTGTAATTTATTTATTTATTTATTTGTGTGTGTGAACTTTTTGATTTTGTGTGAGTTTTGCAGGAAAAATTTAAAATGGAATTTATCAGGACAAAGCAAGCCAGTACAAGCGGGATTTTCAAAATAAAAATCTGACAAAATCACGAAGATACAAAGTCAATCCAGAAAAGACGGTCGAGTAAGAAGTCTGCTTTTGGGACGCGTCCCTATGGATTTATCTGTCGCAAGACATGGTTTTGCCAAAAAAAAAAAAAAATTACTGAGCGTCGCGACGCACGACCAATTTCAGCGTCGCGACTCTGGTTTGTTTACAGGCCTAAAACCAGCAGCCACCACGCACAGATCACTCCTCCTTCTTCACAGATCTCACCATTTCCTCTCAACCCATCACTCAAACAGAAACCATCGCCCCACCACCAACCACCCATCACGCAAGATCCACCCAAAGCTCACCAGCCACCATCAAACCGAGATCCAAACTAACCACAACCGCAACCTTCGCCGAGCCAAGAACAAACCGAAACCGAACCGTGTCAAACAACCATCCACCACCCTCGACCACCGCAAGCCAACCCACCGAGAGCCATCCTTGCCGTGAGCAAGTCATCACCAGCCGAGCCGTGAACCAAAACCGCACCAGCATCAACCGAACCAGCCATCACTGCCGTTCAGCCACCTTTGCCGAGCCAGATCTGCCGTGAACCTCACCACCGAGAGACAACCAACACCCAAGACCACCGCCGAGATCTATCAAAGCCAACCACGACCCACCAACTGCACCAACATCACCGAGAATCATCACAGTCACCACTCACCAAACAGCAAGATCTGCCGTGAGCCATCCTAGCCAAACCGAAATCTACCACTACCGCCGAGTTCACCCACTGCCAAAACCGACCAAAGCAGAGATACCCACACCGTGAATCACCAAGACAGTCACCAAACCCACGATCAAAACCTTCCATAATCAGATCTGATTTTTGTGGATAATTTGTGTGGTTAATTTTGAAATTGAATGTTACAGGTTTTGAAATTTTGGCAGTAAAAGGGGGATAATCGAAAATTGAATGAGTTTGTGGTTGATTTTGTTGAAATTGGAGGATTGTGAATTTGGAAGTTTAACGGTGAATAACTGGTTGAATTCTGAGTTTAGAATTGCCAGATCGATGGAATTTTGTAGAATTGGGGGCGAAGTTTGACATTGTGGTGATTTTTGAAGTGTTAGTTTTAGGATGAATTTGGGAAATTTTGAGTTTTTAGAGGAGACTCTGTCGAAATTTTCACTAAAAAAAATGGTCAATTATCGATCGTGGTAAAATAAAAACGTAAATTGGACATAAATTTTTCCTATCGGTAATTTTTCCTGTAAAATTTCAGCTGACAAGGAATTATCTTCTAATCTCTTTTGTGTATACATAATGTGAACTTTTTAATTTTGTGTGTTATTTTTGTAGGAAAAGGCACGAACGGAGCATTTTAATACAGAAGGAACTGTATTTGGCAATCAAAGATGAGAAACAATTCATTAGCGATGGCTGAATAAGGAATAAAATCTTGAGACACATCCTAATGAATTTATATTACGCAAGTGGTGTATTGCGTACACAATTCTGTTGCCTTAATTATTGCTTTTATTTGCTTTTTTGTTATAATTATCTTTATTTTCGTAGACAGGATCCAGACTTTTTGACCTTTCACGATCCATTTTGTGTTTAGCTAACAAGCGTCCTCTGGAAGATACTTGTGCTATTTTATTCACCCTTTTCAGGTACTATAAATTCAGCCCGTCATTGCACTTTTGAAGGCATCCTGATTGAAAAAAAAGAAATACATAAAAAATGGAAGCCACTTCAAGAAGACGAGTTGAGAACATCTGTGTGTTTTGTGCGGTAGTACTGTTGTAACTAAACCACAAATATAGAAGCAGCACAGGAATTGGGTCGAGTCTTAGCAGCAAGGAATATGCACCTAATATATGGCGGAGGAAATCTCGGACTAATGGGGATTGTTTCAAAGGCCGTACAGGAAGGAGGCAGTCATGTTTTGGGAATCATCCCAAAACCCTTGGCAGAAGCGAATCTTATTGAACCAACAAACGGAGAGGAACTGATCGTGCCAGGTATGTCGGAACGACTGGTAGAAATGATTAACCGTTCTGATGCTTTTATTGCTTTGCCAGGTGGCTTGGGCACATTGGAGGAAATTTTTATAGTACTATCTTGGGCGAACCTGAACATACACCAGAAACCGCTTGGACTACTTAACGTTGATGGGTTTTACGATTTTCTTTGTGTGTTTCTTGATGATGCTCGGAGAAATGGGTTCGTGTCGAAACCTATGAAAGAACTCCTCTTTACTGCCAGAACTGCACCGGATCTAATTGACCAACTCGTAGCCTTTGAACCACAAGTTGACCCTATCATTTCAAAAATAAAATGGTCCGAGGATGATCGTGGTAAGAAGCGTAGGATTAATCTGGATCTTAACCTGTAAATTTCCTGTAAAATTTCAACTAATCAGGTACGATTTTCTACACTCTTCTTCTACTTTTTAAGACATTGGGGACAATGTCTCATTTAGGTTTGGGGGTGAGGTATAGTTAATAGTACTTGTTTGTATTGTGTTTTTATTTTTAGTCCAAAATTTTTCGAAAAATACAAAAAAATTGAAAAATTTTCAAAAATTACAAAAATATTTTACATTTTTGTGTTTTTATTTTAACTAAAAGGTGGAATTGGTAAGAGATAGCCGAGTAAGGAATTTCCGCTCCTGAGACGTATCTCAAACCTATTTCAAAACAAGTTAGTTTTTGTTTATTTCCTTTTGAATTATTTAATTTGTGAATTCTCCATAATACTGACTAAAATGAATCTTCATATGCTCATTTGACAGGTATTATGAACTTACATGGAAACATACAGACATGAGCTGTAATTGAAAAGTTTGTAATATTTCGTGCTCTAGTTTAATTGGAGGAAGCATCTATAAATAGTTATGGAATAAAAAAAAAAATATCTAAGATCCGGGTTATTAAGTCTGTAAGGGTGTTTTAACACCTAGTGCCCTAAAACCAACTGGTTTGGGAGTCATTGGCCCAAAGCTCGCTACATGGATCAAAGATACTGCAAAAAAAAAATATATTTATATCTGAAGTCTGAGTAATTAAGTTCGTAGGGGTGTCTTAACACCTGGTGCCCTAAAGCCAACTGGTTTGTGAGTCACAACCCAAAGCTCGCTACATAGACGGAAGGTATTGTATATAAATAAAAAGTCAAAATTCAGAAAAAGCAAAGAAAAAATCAGAAAAATCAGAAAAATTATTCCATTGCTACAAAAAGGTGTGTGAAATCTGATAGAACTTTAGGACAAAAATATTACTCTCTTATCAACTGCACTTATGATTGTTGTGGGCAAAAATGAGTTGATTAATATTTTGTTGGCTGTGTATATGGAGAATGATAAAATAATCGGAGAATTTACTTATTTAGTAATTTAGAAAGAAACAAAACAACTAGTAACTTGTAGTAGAAGTTTCACCTGATTAGTTACTATCTTCTTTATTCTCTTTTCTCTTGTCTTTTTGCTTTTGTGTGCATTAGTTTCACTGCCTTTTTACTTTTGTAAAATGTTTGTGGGTATCATTGCTGTAAACCCTCACGAGACTACAACTCGTCCACTAGGGACACCTAGGGGTTTAAAGGCTTGTTGCATATGCTAAATGCAACCGTGATCCCTACGAAAATGGCTTAGTTAAATTTTGTTATGTTATTTTATTTTGTATTTTGCTCGAGGACTAGCAAAATGTTAGGCTTGGGGGTGTGTGATGAGTGATATTTATATCACTATTTCCCACTCATTTAATCTAATATTTTGTATAGATTCTTGAGTTTTGTGAACGTTTTGATGTGTTTTATTGTTATTTTGCAGATAAATAAAGTTTGGACAGCACTGGAGGCAATTTGGGGCAAAACCGGACAAAAATGCGTCGACAGGGATATTTTAGTCTTTTCCGCGTCGCGACGCCAAGACCTTCAGCGTCGCGCCGCCCAGCATGCGCCGAATCTGCTAACATGCGCCTGGTCAATTGGTCAGAATTTGAGAAGTTTGACTTTGCTAAAATGCGCCGTGCCACGTGTCACCACCACAGAAGATCCGCTAACGTGCGCACACCACATCATCATGACGTCACCAATGACGTCATGAATAGTGCCACGTCATCAATGACGTCAGCTTCATAATTGAGTTCCAGCCGCCATTACACGTGTCAACCTTATCCTCTTATCCGAATTGCTACGTGTCACCTCCTCATTGTGCCACGTCGACAAAATCCAGCGTCGCGACGCTGAGGTCCTTGGCGTCGCGACGCGCTCGAACAGTAAAATTTTACCTATAAATAGAGCGCGAAATTTCAGATTTCAACACACCTCTCTCTCTCTTGATTTCTCTCTCTAGAGAGAGTTTCTCTCTCTAGAATTTTTATTTTTATTTTTTAGTTTTTAATTTTTAGTTTTGTAAATAATTTTAATTACTTTTTGTAATAATAGTAATTTAATTTTTACTTTTTACAGTTTTTACTATTCACCATGATGTTGTAACTTCCTCAGCTAGGGTGAAAGGTAATTCTTTTACTATTGCTATTTAGATTAATCTCCCTTAAAAATAATATATTAACTATTTAAAATATTGACTTAATAAGGATACCGCTATATTGGTCGGTTGGTAATTTAATTTTAATCTGGTTTAAACCTGACTAATCACGGATACCGCCAGACTGGTCGGTTGGTAAATTTATCTTTTGTTCCGCCTTAATGGCTGGTTGGACTTAATTTGACTTAATCAGGATACCGCCAGACTGGTCGGTTGGTAATATTATCACAAGTTTATATATTATTTTACGAGAGATATCTAAATTAGTAGTAGTAAAAGTAATTCCTTTTACCTTAGCATTTTTTTATTTTACTTTTCAGTTTTACTTTATGTCTTTTACTTTTCAGTATTTTTACTTTGTCTTTTTATTTTTCAGTTACTAGCCCTAGTTATGTGTTGTAACTAAATAGTTATCTGGGGTTGTGATGAATTTCAATATCACCAGTTTATAAGGGTAGATTATAGTTTGGGTATTATAAAGATTTATTTATTGAGTCTTAATCTTAATGTTTTTTATTAATTGGCCATTAATAAAATTGATTAGGTAAACTTAAAATGAACTAGACATAGGGATTTTAAGTTTAAAACCTTAGACTCAATAGCCCACGATCTTCCTTGAGGATAGATAACTCTTTAATAGATTTCCTTACAAGATAGGAATATACCTGTCGGGCGGGGTAGCCATAATTGGAACTTAAACTTAATGAATCCAGATAATGTGGTTGACATAGGAATATGGTTCAATTGGGTTATACTGGGTATTTGTGTCTGACCATCGACAGATGCTTTCGCATAATTTCGTGTTCCAGGTTAATAAATCATTGTATTTCCTAACTATAAAATAATCACTTCATCTTTATAATGATATTGGAATAAATCACAACCCTAGATCTTTGTGTCTTTTGTTATTTTCCTTAGTATTTTCTTTTGTCTTTTTATTTATTTATTTATTTTGCAAAGCCACATTCAACCAAACAAACAAAAAATCTCTCTCATCTCCATTTAATTAGATATTTGTAAATAAATAGATTCAACAATTAATAACAACAGTAGGAATTAAGTCCTCGTGGGATCGATATTTTTATACTACTTGAACGATACGTGCGCTTGCGTTATACGTGTGTGTTTACGCCGGTCACCAGTCTCAACGGGTTTACTTTACTGACCAAGTAGTGTAAACCTTGACCAAGAACTGTCTAAGAATGACAACGTCATGATACAACTCAATGTCATTTGTGACGCTTTTACAATTGCATCATAACTAATCATTCTAAGGTCAATTACGTATTTACCATATAAAGAGATATATTATATTATAGAAACTGCTTATTTTATTCATAATAAAATGTTTACAAGAGTATTTACAAGGAAATACAACAGGAAATTGGCGCTCTGAGCACCAACCCCAACAAAATCTCTCACTTGCTCTACTGCCAATATCGATTGTATCTAATACCCATCGACTCCACATGTTTATTAAATAACTTCAGAGGTATGGCCTTCGTAAGCGGGTCTACTACATTATCTTCACTTGGTACCTGGCACACGACAATATACCCTCGCGACACAATCTATCGAATGATGTGGTACTTGCGTTCCACATGCTTCAACTTCTGATGCGTCCTCGGTTCTTTTGCTTATGCAATGGCTCCAGTATTATCATAATATAACAAAATCGCATTCTCGATACTTGGGACCACTCCCAATTCTGTGATAAAGTTCCTAATCCATACAACTTTATTTGTAGTTTCAGAAGCTGCAATGTATTCTGCCTCGGTGGTGGAATCTGCTGTTGACTCCTTTTTTGGAACTCTTCCAGCAAACTGCACCTCCGTTAAGGGTAAAGACGAATCCAGATGTAGACTGATTGGTGAAATCACTCACGTTACACAAGCGCATATATTGCTCAAGTAGTATAAAATGTATCGATCCCACGAAGACTTAATACCTTAGCTATCAATTTATGAAGTTAAATATTTACAAGTACCTAATAGATTGGTTTGTTGATTGAATGATGATTTTAAACTAAAGACAATTAAATAAAACAGTGCGAATGTGAATTAAAGGTAAAATCAATATTATAAAACTATCTAGGGTTGTGAATTCTTCCAATATCTTTTTAAAGATGAAGTTGTTATCTCATGTTTGTGAAATATTTCGGTTTATTAACCTGGAACACAAAATTATACAAAAGCCTCTGTCAATGGTCAGGTGAAAATACCCAAATAACCCAATTAATCATATATATATGTCAACCAAGTTACCTGAATTCATTAAGATTAAGTTCCAATTGTGGCTACCCCCGCCCGACATGTATATTTATATCCTGGAAGGAAATCTATTAAGGGGTATCTAATCCTTAAGGGAGATCGTGGGCTATTAAGTCTAAGGCTGAAACCTAAAATTCATTTGTCAAGTTTATTTCAAGTTTACCCGATCAATCTTATTAATGGCCAGTTAACAAGAAACATTAAGCTTAAGACTTAATAAATAAACATTTATATTACCCAAGACACAAAATAACCCCTAATAAACCGGTGATATTGGAATTCATCACAACCCTAGATTATGTATTTAGTTACAACACATACCTAGGATTACTAAACACTTATATAAACAAAACATCATAAAAAATAACTTGAAGATAAATAAGAGTAAAATTACAATAATGAAAGAAAATGATGGGGTTAGAGGATCCACTTTTAATATTTCAAAATTAGAAATCTCCCTTATTGTCAATGTTTACCAATTAATTAATTATATTTAACCAGATCATAAAGGCGAAAATTTCATTTATCTCAATTAAGTCCAACTGACCATATATGCGGTAACAAGGTTATTACCTAAACCGACCATATAAGCGGAAACTACGTTTGGAATGTAAAATCGACCATATACGCGGTAAATAAGGTTGTCACCTAAACCGGCCATATAGGCGGTAACTAATTCATCCAAATTTTAATTAAAATAAGGGAGATTAATCTAATTTATTATATTAAGAGTCTCACATTTTCACCCCAGTAGAATGAGAATACCTGCTCATGCTGTAAATGAAAACAAACAAAATTTTATTAATTAAATAAAAAAATTACAAGAAAACTTAAATAAATATACAAGACGCTTTCCTTTAGGTTTTCATGGAGAAATTCCTCCAAAGAAAGCATGAAAAATTTACAAAGTTTAGCTTGGTATTTATAGGCAAATCTAAAGGCTTTCACCAAATTCTCCACCAATTGCTCCACCAAATAAGACACCAAACATGGCACCAAATCCTCCATCAAACATGGCACCAAGCATGTTTGGTGGAAGTTTGACAATTTTCATTTTTTATTTTTTTATTATTATTTTTTTTTGTTTTGAAAATGACTTTAATAATTACACATAACATACTTCCGGATGTGTTATCAATTTCGGTCATGGAAACTTCAGAATTTGAAATTATTATAAACTTCAAAGTTATAGATCTTTGAGTCTTCTTTAATCTGGAACTTGAATCACCTCAATCCGATATCGTAGTAAAACGTTATAGCCAAAATACGATAATTGCGCAATGTTGGAATTTCCGAAATTGTACTTCGTTAGAACGTCATTTCAAGTTTCCAATCTCCAAAATCAAAATGTCAAGTCCAGTTTTTACCCTTATTTGTTCTGCATTTCGTCCTGATTGATTCCATTAAGTCCTGATTTTATTTTATCTGTAAAATAAACTAAAACACATCAAAACGTTCATAAAACTCGAGAAACTATACAAAATATTAAGTAAAAGGGGCGGTAAATATTGATATATTTTCCGCTCATCACACCCCCAAACCTAACATTTTGCTAGTCCTCGAGCAATACAATAAAATAAAATGTAAAAAATAATTAAAATTAAACTAAGCCACTTTTGTAAGGATCATGGTTGCATTTAGTGTATGCAACAAGCCTTTAAACCTTTAGGTGTCCCTAGTGGACGAGTTGTAGTCTCTTGAGGGCTTACAGTGACTATACCCACAAACGTCAATCTAATACACACAAAAGCAAAAAGACAAGAGAAAAGAGAATAAACAAGTTAGTGACTAAACAAGTGAAACGTCTTATCCAAGTTAATAGTTGTTTTCTTTCTTTCTAAATTACCAAATAAGTAAATTCTCCGATTATTTTTACCATTCTTCATATACACAACCAACAAGGTATTAATCAAATCATTGTGCCCACAATATTCATAAGTGTAGTTGAAAAGAGAGTAATATTTTTGTCCTAAAGTTTTATCAGAATTCACACCTTTTTTTGGCAATGGATTTTTTTTTTTACAACATCTTCAATCTATGTAGCGAGCTTTGGGCCAGTGACTCCCAAGACATTTGGCTTTAGGGCACTAGGTGTTAAGACACCCTTACAGACTTAATTTACTCGGATTTCAGATATCTTTTTTTTTATTCATTGCTTTTTTTAGATGCTTCCTCCAATTAAACTAAAACACTGAATATTATAAATTTTTCACTTACAAATCATGGTCGTATGTTACCATGCATGTTGATAATACCTGTCAAGTGAGCATATGAAGATCCAATTTAGTCAGTATTATGGAGAATTCACAAATTAAATAATTCAAAAGGAAATAAACAAAAATTAACTTGTTACGAAATAGGTTGAGATACATCTCAATAGAGTGGAAATTCCATACATAGCTATCTCACACCAATTTCACCTGATTAGTCAAGTTAAGAACACAAAAACATAAAAAAAAATTAATTTTTTCTAAAAATTTTTAAAATTTCTTTTTTGAATTTTTTAAAAATTATAGACTAAAAATCGAAAAATAAAAACAAGATACTAGTCAATTATTCCCCTACCCAAACCTAAATGAGACATTGTCCCCAATGTCTTAAAAAGTAGAAGAAGAGTTTAGAAACAGTACATGGTTAGCTGAAATTCTACATCTAAAAAGAAAATTAAAGGTTAAGATCCAGATTTATCCGACGCTTCTTACCACGATCATTATCAGACTAGTTTATCTTGGAAAGGATATGGTCAATTTGTTGTTCAAAGGCTAAAATTTGGTCAATTAAATCATTGGCAGTTCTAGCAGTGAAGAGGATTTCTTTTACAGGTTTTGATACGAACCCATCTCTCTTGGCATCATCAAGAAACACACAAAGAAAATCATAAAATTCATCAGCGTTAAACAGTCCAATCGGTTTCTGATGTATGTTCAGGTTCGCCCAAGTTAGTACTGTAAAAATTTCCTCCATCGTACCTAAGCCACCTGGCAAAGCAATAAAAACATCAGCATGGTTAATCATTTCAACAAGTCGTTCGGACATACCTGGCACAATAAGTTCCTCTCTGTTTGATGGTCCTATCAGATTCGCCTCTGCCAAGCGTTTTTGGATGATTCCCATAACTTGACTACCTCATTCATGTATGGCCCTTGAAACGTACCCCATTAGTCCAAGATTGCCACCACCATATACTAGGTGCATATTCCTTTCAGCTATGACTCGACCCAATTCTTGTGCTGCCTCTACGAATTCTAGTTTAGAACCAACACTAGTACCGCAAAACACACAAATATTTACAACTCGTCTTTTTGAAGTTGCTTCCATTTTTTTATGTATTATTTTTTTCAAGCCTGGATACCTTCAAGAGTGCAATGATGAGTTGAATTTAAAGAACTTGAAAAAAGAGTGAGCAATAATAGCATTAGTACCTACCAAATGATAATTATTAGCTAAACAATAAAATATATCATGAAAGTCAAAAAGCACTAGTACCTACCAAATGATAATTATTAGCTAAACAATAAAATATATCATGAAAGTCAAAAAGTCTGGATCATGTCGGAGAAACTAAAAGAAAATAACAAAATAAATCACAATTATTAGATAAATACAAAGAGATAATAATATTTACAAGAAGTAACGGCTTGAATAACGTCTATGCGTCAGAGACAAGCTTCCCATCCAATTTTCTTATAAATTGGCAAACAAGGTCTTTTAGAGTCAGATTCCCGAGACTTAAATGTTGTATTTCTTTTTGGAATTATGCATGTAACATGTGAATTGCATGATGCACATATCCATTGGGATGCATCTCAAGAGTCAATGATATGTCATCCAAAGACTCTTTACTCAAGCCATCCCTAATGAATTTAATTTTATCTTCACGGTTATCAGACACAATTCCTAAAGAACGACAACGAGTATTACATGTCATGCGTGCACATTTATAGCAAACACCTTGTCTTTTAGCTCTTCTTTTATTAACATAGGTGCTTTTTCCTAAACCAGGCAGATGTGAAATAAAAGAGTCAGAGGACTCACCTGCCAATCAGACCAGTGCTTCAATAATCCAACGAATGTCATTAGGAATACCTTTGATCATCATAAGTCTCATTCGTTCCAAGCGAGCTTTGTAGACTTTCATAAGAGAGTTTTGAGGGAGAGAAGGAAATTGCTTGTGAAGATTAGAGAGAACGTCTTCCATCCTGAAATGTGACTTTACTTACAAAAATTAAACACACGAAAAATAAAACACATCAAATCTGAATATATACACAATTTGCATGTGTTGCCTCCCTACTAGCGCTAAGTTTAACATCGTCAGTGTTGGACAATTATGACCCATAGCATCACTATTTGTACAGATCATGGTGTTGTTGTACAAATTAACTATGTGACAAAGGAGATTGCACTCTTATCATTTGTGATTAGATCACCAAGATGTATAAATGATAGGAGGTCCTTATGATTTGTTCCTGGATTGAGAATGATATGAGACAGTATCAGTCCACGAAGGATAAATCATTAAATATCCCTAGTTAGATTATTATCGAGATTGGACATCGATAATGCGTAAAAGACTAGTATTACACTTGTGCGCGTTGTGAGGGCAAAAACATCATAGTTCTCATATATTTGGGTATATGATACTCATGCAAGTGTAATAGAAGGTTGTGTTTACCGATGGTACGGGAAACAGCTTCACTCTGGATAGACCCCCTCGGAATTCCATTTGTAGTATGACTATGTGTCTATGGAAGTCTGAAATCAGGGTAGGTGTATTTGGTCTTAACCTGAGACTTGCACCGCTAATACTTGCGAAAATCAATATACTTTGGTTTTGGTCATCCAGGGCTTTAACAGGTTCTGTGTACGCCTCTGCTGGGTATATTGAGAATCGTAGTGTGTTGGGTGTGATGTCAAGACGGAAGTATCACTCCAGTCATATGGAGATGATGATCGTGCAGGGATACAGAACTGGTTCTCTAAAAAGTTGTTGCAACCGTCGGATAATATGACCTGGTCATGATTATCCGATATTAAGAGACTAGTTGCTCGTAATCTGATATATGCTTCGTACGGGACAGACATTGTACCAGCCCCAGGCCTTGCATGTGATCATCTGATATTGGATCGAAATACACAATACTACGTATACTACGCCTGATATAGATCCTTATATTCCTGTAAGGATATTTCTGGAGAATTGGGTAGGCATGGCGCTTTGCTAGAAGCCAACCTTGTCTTGTAAATCGGTATAAACGTAGTACTAGGTACTTACGTGTTCGGATAGTCCGACGACCCGATTTACTGCACAATATCTGGGGATCTCATGGGTCGCTTCCCGAAGATTCACCGATGACGTATGACTCGCACTTTTATTAATCTGGGATTAATAGATGAGAGAGAAAATTAATATGGGATTAATTGATGAGATATTTTATCTGGGATAAAATATCAATTAAAGAGAGAGAACGATTAATTTGGAATTAATCGATAAAATAATATATTCGATATATTATACGAAATTGGATTTCGACGCGGAATTAAAATTAGATTTTAATTTGGGTGAACAAGTTAATTTAGAATTAATTCGTTAGCGATGTGAATAGTGATTTCGCTAGGCATAATCATTTAATTACGTCGTAACGGAAAATTCGTTAATTTGGAATTAGCGAACCCGAGCCAGGGATTTTTTGCATTTCGAATTCGAGTGCGGCACGCAAGTCAAATCAAGCGTCAAATCGCTAGTCACATCAAGCGTCAAATCACATGTCACTTTGAGTGATGTGACAATTTGATTGATTGATGTGATTGATTGATTGATGTAGTGGTTAATGGCTTTATTGGTTTGACTTTTTTTAAAGCCAAAATTGTGTATATGATTTGGAAAATCAATTACCAATTTTATTAACATATTTTCCCTCCTCTCTTTCTTCTCCTTCACGCCCTTGGGGCTGCCATTTTCTCTCATCTGGTTTGCTCACTGCCGTGAGCTATGGGAAGCAAAGTGTTTGATTTTTGTTGCAAAAATCAAGGTGCTAGCACACAACGGGATCATGCGAAGGTGATAGGGAAGTCCACCCATGAGCAAGGAATCACCAAATCAAGCTTGGAGCTCAAAAACTTGATGATTGCCGAGCACACCATGGAGCAAAAACAGAAACTGCAGTGAGCTGCAGTGAGCAGAAAATGAAATTTTTGTTGCCTACCGCGTCGCTCAAACGATCGATGTGAGTATTCCGCGACTTCCTCGATTGTATTCACACATGTTTTATGCTTGTTATTCGATCCTCGGGACCGTAGAACTCCATCAATGGTATCAGAGCGGAGTAAAAGCATGAAATTTGATTTAGGGCTTAAAATTTGGTAAAATATATTTGAGCATGATTTTATGAAATTGGATGATTGAGTATGCTTAAATGTGTTTTAATTGAGGATTGATTGGATCAATTTGATGAAATGTTGTTTAGAACAATTTTCCCCAATTTTTGATGGCTTGGCCGAATGTCAATAGCCCTAATGTCGTGGTGATTTTTTGATTTTGATTCATTGGATGAGTTGGAATCAATTGGAAATATTGATTTAATGTTTAATTGGATTGGATTTAAAATTGGACATAAAAATCCTCACATTGCCGAGAGTTATAGAGCATGAATTGGGTTTGATTTTTGTTAAATTGTGTTGGACATGATTTAATGTAGAGAAGCATGATTAATTAGGCTAATTTGGTGTTTTGGAAATATTGATTTGGGTAATTAATTATGCTATACACTTGGAATAATTAAATTGTGAAATTGGATTTTGTAATTTAATTAAATTGGACTAATTTTGGAATTGGGCTTAAAAGTTGTAAATGGGCTAATTGGGCTTGGTTGTACCAAGTTAGGTTTATGCTAAATTGGTTGGATCCAATTGGGCCCAAAACCGCTTCCATAAAGCCCAAATGCGACTAGTGGACCTTTAAGTATTTAATTGGGCCTAATGGGCCTAAATTGATTTCAAGGCTTATGTGGTTACTCCTTGATTGGGCTTTGGTTATTAGGTTTGACCCAAGTTGACCAAAAGCCCACGCCTTAAAGAAATTAATTAAGAGCCCATTGGACTTTAATTAAATTAACGTTGGACGTTAATCGGGCTTTGAGACCCGTAACGATTAAATTTGGAATTTAAATCGTAAAGGTTCGTCAAATAAAGTGTAATATTTAATTTGGAATTAAATAGCGGATTATTATTAAATACATATTAAATTGGATTTAATGTTGTAGTTTAATTTAATTCATGAATTCGCACTTTGAGTACTTATTCGCAAAACGAGTTTGACTCGCGCAAAATCAAATCGTTGTTTGAACATTGGATGGTCATTAATTATTAGATTAATTAATTTGATTAGATTGATTGATAACATGCTTGTGTGAATACATGGTTGCGATGCATGAATAATGTATATCGGATGGATATTAGATGGGTGGGGCAATTTTAGAAATTGTTGTAATAAATTTGGAATTTATTAATTAGACCTGCGTGTCCAGCCTTATTACCTCCTTACTCTTTGTATTCTCTTCTCACATATTCCCCTCAATGTAAATGTGGTTTCTTTAGAAGTGTAGTGTAACGGGTAGAAGTAAATACTTGTGCTAGCGGGAGAGAGGAAATGGAGAGATTTGATCTAGGATCAATGTGTTAAGTATCCATCCGCATATCATTATTATTTATTTATACGCGCTTTATTATGTATTTAGAATGCATGTTTAAGGGTGTATGATGATAAGACCTTAACAAAGATAATAAATTGGTTGCCAATTTGCACTCGAAAAACCCTCACAAAATATTAAGCGTTTTTCCTTTCATTGAGTGATTCTTACTCAAGATCTAAGACTGTCATTGGCTTGTTGGCCAAAGTCAAGGCCTTTGTCCGTCGAAGATGTGTTTGAATCACGAGAGCTTTGTTCCATATTGGTGTCTTGTCCAAGTTGTGGTTTGTTGGCCAAAGTCAATACCACTTCTTGTCCATCAACATTGATTACGAAGCTTTCCATGGTTAATGGGTTCCGCTTAACTGGGATCACTAAGTTTATTGTGCCAAAGCCAAAGCTTAGTTGATTCAAAGGAAAAAGGTTAGGTAATATATTGGATATATTGGCATATATAAGATATATGTTTCGGACTTGGATATCCCCCTACTGGATCTAGGAATTAGATTGGATCCAATTGATCTTAGAGATCTACCTAGTTAATTATCATACAATTTGTTGGCCAAAGTCAAGATTGTGTGATATTTAACGGGATCCTAGCCCACTAGGAAACACGGTTTCCCAAGTACTCAACAGAGGGTTAGAGGCTCGCCGAAAAATAGTGGGAGACAGGAATTACATTTGTAATATTCGTTTAATTACTTGCCATACGCGCTCAATCAAATATCATTCGTCAAATAAATTAAATGTTAGTTGGACTAATATTTAAATGTTGTTTTAATAAACAATTGGATTGTATTCAAACTAATTTAATTATAGTTTATTGAAATAGTTGGACTATAGTAATCATTATAATAAATAGTACCTAAATCATTGATTAAATAGTTGGACTATTAGAATCAAGATAAAAAATGAAAGATTGACATTTAAAACATAATCCTAGGGAAAATGTATTTAAATGGTTTAATTTTTCAAATTGGGAATAAATTTCAGGATGGTCCTGAAATCTAATAAGTTACTTTATTTGATAAAATAACATATTAAGCCTAAGCCCGGAGTTAAGCAAATAGTAGAGCATAATCTTTGGAAGATCATGTGATGATAGCTTTAGTGCTTAATCCATTAAGCTTGTCACAATAGACTCCTTAATTTCTTAATCAGAACTAAGGATTAGATCCTTAAAGTATGATACTGAAATTGAAGGATCTTCATAGATCTATCTTTAGATCTTAGAAGTACTAAATTGCATTTATAACTCTTGGAGAGTTAATGGCTATTCTCAAGGAGACAAAGTCAAAGTTTGCAATTAGGCAAGTAGCGCAAGGCGCACCTTACTTCGATATTCTAGAAGGCCAAGGCTTGGCCAAAAGCTTCTAGAGTATTGATAAGGGCAAAAGCAAAATCATTATAATCTTCTGGGAAGATAAAAGGACATATCCCAAAATGTCTGCCTAAAATGTGGCAAACGGGATCGCGGAAGCGTGACTGCCGTTTGAACAAAGCAGATATGAAGGAATTGAAGACGAGCAAGGCTCCGACTTCAAATATGTTTGTCATAAATATGTTCACTACTAGTATTAAAATTGGATTTTAGATACTTAGTGTGATACATAAATATGCACTGATGTTCAGAATCTGCTATGAGCAGGATACTGACTTCATTTGAGATTTAATCTGCGAATTGCAAACGGGACGAAAGTCGCTGTTTTAACCGTAGACACCTAATTTTAGGAACTACCCTTCGGGTGTGTACCTAAATTAGGAAACTGTTATAATGTAACTAGTTTGACTAGAGACATTATCTCTATATCAGTGTATAACCCGCTGCGGGTGTACCTTTATATTCTAGAACACTAAAGTGTTTTATTATATAAAGATGATATTGAGATAAACACATCAGATGTGAATAACAGAATTTATATTTTGAATATAAATAAATCTCAAACATATAACATGACAAACAAATGGCTCAAACTGATTTGATCAGAAGAAACTAAAATATGGCATTGTTGTCTGGGACACAACTAAACAAGACTCGTATATCCACACTTTTGAAGAGTGGGTACTCGGACTGATTTGATTATATTCAAATAAAGTCTACAAATCTAGTTTATTAGGCAAAGTGCCTAAAACACTTCTTACTCGGTAAAAGTGCAAGTGCCACCGATCTGTTAGCCATAGTTCATAGTGAAGCGAGTGGGCCCATGTCTAGCTAGGCTAGAGGTGGATATGAATATTTCATGACCTTTTCGGATGTGGCATCGCGTTATGGTTATGTGTTTTTTTTGAAACACAAATCGGAAACTTTTAAAGTTTTCGACACGAAATAGAAAAACAGATCGGCTAAAGTATTAAACCATCACGGTTAGACCATGATGAAAATACTTAAGCAGTAAGTTTCTAATATACTTGAAAGAGAATAGTATTCTTTCAATGAGGACTCCTCCCAGAAAACGTCAATTTGACGTTGTGTCTGAACATGATAAACCAAATTTTGTTGGACATGATAAGGTTAATCATGAGTCGCTCTGAGCTACCATTTCCTTCAACGGATACACATAAACAGTGCAATACTTATTTAGAATAAGGTTCCATAAAAATCTGTTTGACAGATTTCATATTAGATATGAACAGGAAAGAAACTGGGTTTCTCATTCCTGAATATTTGGGATGCTAGGCATATGTTTGGATGATACCAAACTAAAACTCAAATTGGATAAGTGCCAATTGTAGGTTATCTTAGGGATACCAAAGTATAGTACTTATACAACTCACATGAGAAAAATTTAATTGTTGCTCACCATGCGGTTTTCCTAAGAGGAATACCGATATGCAGTGGTAAGTAGAAGGATAGTAAAACTCGATGAAAATCAGAGTAATACTATTCCAGACACAGATCCTTAATGGAACACACAAATAGTTCATCAAGGATGAAACTATACCATTAATCTTCGAATACACAAGAACCACGTAAGTCGGAGAGAGTCAGAGAACATCCTGGGTATGGGTTTCTGATCTCACCTCATAAAGATGTCTATCTTATTGAGGTATACCAACTGACTACGTATGAGGAAGTGATACAAGGTATCGACTCCCTTTATGGCAAAGTGCCATGATGTCCAAAATGTATTCCATGTATATCAACTTTGTTTGGATACTAGTTGATGTACCGCAAGGCATTATGCCTATTGGTACTATATAAGTCTTCAAGGAAGACATACATGGAAGGCAACATACCAATGTAAAAGCTAGGCTTTTAGCGGAAAGGTATCGTTATCAACATTGTGTTGATTACAACGAAATCTTTTACCTGTTGCCATGGTAAATCCATTTGGATATTGCTTACAGATACTGCATGTTTCATTTATGAAATATGACAGCTTAACGGGAAAATCACTTTCCTGAAAAGGAAACCTTTTGGAGGATGTTTACAACATCCTGTCGGTTTTGTCGTACCAAAACTAGCAAACAAGGTTTGCAGGTTATTCGATCCATGTATGGATTGAAGCAAGCATTAAGTTCTTGGAATTATCGTTTTGATGTAATCATAATGGAGTATGATTAAATTCAAAACGAAATGATTATTTTGTATATAAGGAGGTTAGTGGGAGCGCACTGACAGTGGTTGTCCTATAAAATAATGATAATATGTCATTTCTTGGAAATGATATTCCCATAATAACAATCGGTGAAAGCTTGGCTTTCATGAAAATTCTCCGTGGAATTCTTGGGAGAAACAACCTTTATTCTAGGAATAAAGATCTACTGGGATAGATCTAAAAGTTGTTAATACTCTCTAAGAACTCGTACATTGAAAAATGTACGTGACCTGGTGTCTCATATGCTTTGAGCATATGGATTCACAATCAGGCCAATCCAAGTGATAGTCATTGGATTGATGTTAAGAACATCCTTTAGTATCTTAGAGGAACTAAGGATGCTGTCTTAAACTATGGAGAAGGAGAACTTGAAGTGACTGGGATCACAGTATCAAGTTTCCTAAACCGATAAACGACTATAAGTCACAAACGGTACTATAAAGTTTGAATATCGGAACAATGAGCTGGAAATCTTCCAAGCAAGATACTGTTACCGAATAAACAACATATGCGGATTATTGCTGCAGCTGAGGCAGCAATAGAAGCCATTTGGGTCGATAATAAATCTAATTAGATTATATATGGTTCTGTTAGCAGCTGAGCTATGCGTCAGCACAGGCAAAAGAATTGATGGTCTCATCAACGATCCAGATACATACTTCGACTATTCATCTGATTCGTTCGGATCATACATCGTGGCGATGTGATGATCGTATAAATCGCATCAGACGATAATCATGCAAATCCGCTGACAAAAGCCTTTTCTCAGCAATTTGAGCCAACCGTACATAGTTCGGGTGTCAGACACTCGAGTGACTGGCTATAGGCCAAGTGGGAGATTGTTGGACAATTATGACCCATAGCGTCACTATTTGTACAAATCATGGTGTTGTTGTACAAATTAACTATGTGACAAAGGAGATTGCACTCTTATCATTTGTGATTAGATCACCAAGATGTATAAATGATAGGAGGTCATTATGATTTGTTCCTGGATTGAGAATGATATGAGACAGTATCAGTCCACGAAGGATAAATCATTAAATATCCCTAGTCAGATTATTATCGAGATTGGACATCAATAATGCGTAAAAGACTAGTATTACACTTGTGCGCGTTGTGGGGGCAAAAACATCATAGTTCTCATATATTTGGGTATAAGATACTCATGCAAGTGTAATAGGAGGTTATGTTTACCGATGGTAAGAGAAACAGCTTCGTTCTGGATAGACCCCCTCGGAATTCCATTGGTAGTATGACTATGTGTCTATGGAAGTCCGAAATCAGGGTAGGTGTATTTGGTCTTAATCTGAGACTTGCACTGCTAATACTTGCGACAATCAATATACTTTGGTTTTGGTCGTCCAGGGCTTTAACAGGTTCTATGTACGCCTCTGCTGGGTATATTGAGAATCGTAGTGTGTTGGATGTGATGTCAAGACATAAGTATCACTCCAGTCATATGGAGATGATGATCGCGCAGGGATACAGAACTGGTTCTCTAAAAAGGTTGCAACCGTCGGGATAATATGACTTGGTCATGATTATCCGATATTAAAGAGACTAGTTACTCGTAATCCGATATATGCTTCGTACGGGGCAGACACTGTACCAGCCCCAGGCCTTGTATGTGATCATCCGATATTGGATCGAAATACACAATACTACGTATACTACGCCTGATATAGATCCTTATATTCCTGTAAGGATATTTCTGGAGAATTGGGTAGGCATGGCGATTTGCTAGAAGCCAACCTTGTCTTGTAAATCGGTATAAATATAGTACTAGGTACTTACGTGTTCGGATAGTCCGACGACCCGATTTACTACCAACATATCCGGAGATCTCATGGGTCGCTTCCCGAAGATTCACCGATGACGTATGACTCGCACTTTTATTAATCTGGGATTAATTAGATGAGAGAGAAAATTAATCTGGGATTAATTGAGGAGATATTTTATCTGGGATAAAATATCAATTAAAGAGAGAGAACGATTAATTAGAATTAATCGATAAAATAATATATTCGATATATTATACGAAATTGGATTTCGACGCGGAGGCGAACGAGTTAATTTAGAATTAATTCGTTAGCGATGTGAATAGTGATTTCGCTAGTCACATCAAGCGTCAAATCACATGTCACTTTGAGTGATGTGACAATTTGATTTATTGATGTGATTGATTGATTGATTGATTGATGTAATGGTTAATGGCTTTAATGGTTTGACTTTTTTTAAGCCAAAATTGTGTATATGATTTGGAAAATCAATTACCAATTTTATTAACACATTTTCTCTCCTTTCTCTCTTCTCATTCACGCCCTTGGGGCTGCCATTTTCTCTTCTCTGGTTTGCTCACTGCCGTGAGCTATGGGAAGCAAAGTGTTTGATTTTTGTGGCAAAAATCAAGGTGCTAGCACACAACGGGATCATGCGAAGGTGATAGGGAAGTCCACCCATGAGCAAGGAATCACCAAATCAAGCTTGGAGCTTAAAAACTTGATGATTGCCGAGCACACCATGGAGCAAAAACAGAAACTGCCATGAGCTGCAGTGAGCAGAAAAGGAAATTTTTGTTGCCTACCGCGTCGCTCAACCGATTGATGTGAGTATTCCGTGACTTCCTCGATTGTATTCACACATATTTTTATGCTTGTTATTCGATCCTCGGGACCGTAGAACTCCATCAGTCAGCTAGACATGACTGCCCGAACATTAGGCTGGATCTGAAAGTGTGACACTTTCTTTTTGTCTCTCCAATAATTCTCCCCAGTAGTGCTTGGGACGCTTACTTTTAACCTTGAATGTTTCATTAGAATTGGGATCATGTAACTCAACGGTTCTATCTGGTAAAACTTGAGTGATTAAGAATGGACCTGACCACCGTGATTTTAACCTTCCAGGGAAAAATTTCATCCTTGATTTGCTGAACAATACCCGCTGCCCCGGTTCCAGTTGTATGTGCACTAACTTCTCATCATGTCTCTTCTTGGCCATTTCTTTGTACAGTTTGGCATTCTCGAAAGGCTGTATTTGGAATTCCTCCAATTCGTTGAGTTGGTGGAGTCTTTTCTCTTCAGTTGCTTGTAGTTCAATATTTAACTTGTTCAGTGTGCAGTACGCTTTATCTTCAAGCAGTTGACATACTTTAAGTTTGTCGATCGAACTTTGCTTTTCATTTGGGTTCTGGATGGTACTATCTCTCATATCAAGTCTGAAACATTCCTCATTCTTTTCATCATTCGAGAATTCCATGGCTTTGAAAATATTGAATTTTATTTCTTGGTCATGTACCCTCATGGTTAGTTCACTTTTTTGTACATCAATAATGATTCGAACGGTAGCCAAGATTGGTCTCCTGAGGATGATGGGCACATCTTTTTCTTCCTTCATGTCAAGGATAATAAAGTCTGCTGGGAGAATGAGTTTTTCGATTTTGACCAGCACATCTTCAACTACACCTCTCGTAAATGTGAGCGATCTATCAGCAAGTTGCAGAGAGACTGATGTGGGCATTGCTTCTTCAATTTGCAGTTTCCTGTAAATGGAAAAAGACATCAAGTTAACACTAGCACCTAAATCACATAGAGCCTTACTGAAGTTATGTTCTCCTATTATGCAAGGGATGGTGAAACTGCCAGGATCTTTCAACTTTGGGGGAAGCTTCCTCTGAATGATGGCATTGCATTCGTCTTTCAATGCTACTGTCTCGTAGTCTCCCAATCTCCTCTTTCGTGAAAGAATGTCTTTCATGAATTTGACATAACTGGGCATTTGTTCCAATGCTTCTGCAAATGGAATGTTGATATGCAGTTTTTTGAAGATCTCCAGAAATCGAGCAAATTGTTTATCCAGTTTGTTTTTCTGCAGACGCTGTGGAAAAGGTGGAGGCGGAGTGAATCTTTCTCGATCATTTTCTTTTGACTCTTTTTCCTCCATCTGCGGTTTAGCATCGCTACTTTCTTTTGGAACTTCCTCAGTGGATGCCTTGATTCTAACATTTTTGTTGATTTCAGTACCGCTTTTCAAAGTGATGGCATGACATTGCTCATTCCCATGTTCCTTGGATTTAGTTCTGTGTTGCTAGGAATGTTTCATTGCGGTCTGTAACTCTGAGCATTGGCCAATTGTCCCATTTGATTCTCCAGTGCATTCAAAGATGCTGTTTGGCTTTGAATTAATATTGCTTGGGATTGAAACATAGCATCATATGATGTTGCTTGAGAGTCGTATTTTGCTTCTAGCTTTTTCAAGTGAGCCAACACTTCTGTTATTCCTGGTTCTTTTACATACTCATGGCCTTTGTTTTGCTGTTGGAATCCAGGTGGTGGATTGTTCCTTTGCCCTGAATTGTTGCTCCATGCGAAATTGGGATGGTTCATCCACCCTAGGTTGTAGGTGTTGGAATATGGATTGTTCATCTTTCTGTTGAAATTATTGACATAATTCACAGTCTCGTTATATTGGTTTGTCTCTGGTGCTCCTCCATATGGTGAACTTATGGCTCCGGCGATGTTTACAACTTGCATGCTAAGTGTTTCCATGAATTTGCACATCTGTTCCAGTTTGGCATTCATTGCTATGTTAGCTCCAACTTCGTGGATTCCTGCGATTCGTTGAATCATGCTCCTTTCTGTTGGCCACAAGGAATTGTTGTTGGCCATTTCTTCAATTATGTCTCGGGTCTGATCTTCTCCTTTTGCCATTAAAGCTCCTCCAGCAGTAGCATCAATTGTGGTTCTCATTAATCCATTAAGTCCATTATAGAAGGTTTGGACTTGTAGCCACTTTGCAATCTCATGGTGAGGACATTTTCTGAGCAAATCCTTGTATCTTTCCCAAGCTTCGCAGAGGGATTCTGAGTCATGTTGCACAAAGGATGTAATGTAATTCCTAAGCTTTGCAGTTCTGGTTGGGGGAAAGTACTTTGCAAGGAATTTGGTAGCTAGAGTGTTCCAAGTTGTGATGGAACCTACTGGTAGTGAATGTAGCCAAGCCTTAGCTCTATCTTTCAAAGAATATGGGAAAACACGCAGTCTCATTGCTTCTTCTGCCGCTCGGTTGTAATTGAAAGTGCCGCAAACTTCCAGGAAGTTGCTGATATGGGCATTAGGATCTTCAGTTGCATTCCCCCAAACTGAACTGACTGATGTATCATCTGGATGTATATTTTGATGTCACACGCATTTACTGGTAAGAGAGGAAGTACAATACATGAAATGAATCCGTCAACCACCGGAATAGTTCTGTCTCGAATATGAATTGATGGTGCAACCTCCAAAGGTTCAAGTTCCATGTTGATCAGTGCTTCTTGACCTTCACGCCTTTCCATTCTCAACTATCTGATGTTCTTTCAATCTCTGGGTCAAGTGGACGGATTTCAAAGCTCTTGGTTCTTCTCATGTAGTGTCTGAAAACCTGAAACAAAAGAAAAAAAATAACAAGTAAAAATAAATTAGACACAAGTAAATCTATCAAACCTCAAAATTAAAAGTGAAAGATAAATAAGTCCCCGGCAACGGCGCCAAAAACTTGATCTGTGAAATCACTCACGTTACCCAAGCGCACGTATCGCTCAAGTAGTATAAAATATATCGATCCCACGAGGACTTAATACCTTAGCTATCAATTTATGAAATTAAATGTTTACAAGTACCTAATAGATTGGTTTGTTGATTGGATGGTGATTTTAAACTAAAAACAATTAAATAAAACAGTTGAAGGTGAATTAATGGTAAAATCAATATTATAAAACTATCTAGGGCTGTGAATTCTTCCAATATCTTTTTAAAGATGAAGTTGTTATCTCATGTTTGTGCAATATTTCGGTTTATTAACCTGGAACACGAAATTATGCAAAAGCCTATGTCGATGGTCAGATGCAAATACCCAAATAACCCAATTAATCATATGTATATGTCAACCAAGTTACCTGAATTCATTAAGATTAAGTTCCAATTGTGGCTACCCCCGCCCGACATGTATATGTCTATCCTGGAAGGAAATCTATTAAGGGGTATCTAATCCTTAAGGGAGATCGTGGGCTATTAAGTCTAAGGCCGAAACCTAAAATTCATTTGTCAATTTTATTTTAAGTTTACCAGATCAACCTTATTAATGGCCAGTTAACAAGAAGCATTAAGCTTAAGACTTAATAAATAAACATTTATATTACCCAATACACAAAATAACACCTAATAAATCGGTGATATTGGAATTCATCACAACCCCAGATTATGTATTTAGTTACAAAAGATACCTAGGATTACTAAACACTTAAATAAACAAAACATCATAAAAAATAACTTGAAGATAAATAAAAGTAAAATTACAATAATGAAAGAAAATGATAGGGTTAGATGATCCACTTTTAATATTTCAAAATTAGAAATATCCATTATTGTCAATGTTTACCGATTAATTAACTATATTTAACCAGATCATTAAGGGGAAAATTCCATTTGTCACAATTAAGTCCAACCGACCATATAGGCGGTAACAAGGTTATTACCTAAACCGACCATACAGGTGGAAACTACATCTGGAATGTAAAACCGACCATATAGGCGGTAAATAAGGTTGTCACTTAAACCGTCCATATAGGCGGTAACTAATTCATCCAAATTTTAATTAAAATAAGGGAGATTAATCTAATTTATTATATTAAAAGTCTCACATTTTCACCCCAGCAGAATGAGATTACCTGCTCATGCTGTAAATTAAAACACACAAAATTTTATTAATTAAATAAACAGAAAATACAAGAAAACTTAAATAAATATACAAGACATTTTACTTTAGGCTTTCATGGAGAAATTTCTCCAAAGAAAACATGAAAAATTTACAAAGTTTAGCTTGGTATTTTTAGGCAAATCTAAAGGCTTTCACCAATTTCTCCACCAATTGCTCCACCAAACAAGACACCAAACTTAAAATAAACTTGAAAGAGAGTCGCCCCATAAGTAATAGGGCAAATCTGTAAAACTCAACATAGATCGGACCATATCCAATAAAGTCACATTTCTCCTCTCAGACACTTCATTGTGCCGTGGAGTACCTGGAAGAGTATATTGAGCGAGAATATCATTATTCTTCTTATAATCCATGAACTCACTGCTTATATATTTGCCACCTCGATCAGATCGAAGGATTTAATATATTGACCAGTCTGTTTTTCTACTTCATTAAGGAACTCTTTGAACTTTTCAAAGGTTTCCGATTTATGTCTCATCAGATAGACATGACCATACCGTGACAACTCATCGGTAAAGGTAACGAAGTACGAATAACCACTATAAGCAGTATGACTTAGTGGACCACACACATCAGTATGTACGAGTTCCAATAAGTTAGTGGCTCGGTGTCCAACACCAGAAAATGAGGCTTCAGTCATTTTACCCTGAATACATGATTCATAAGTTGGATATGGTTCAATGGTGAGATCTGGTATCAAACCATTCCTAACCAATTGGGTAAGGCGTTTAACGCCTATATGACCTAGCCTCATATGCCAAAGTTCAGTATTATTAACTACAGGTAAACTATATTTATTAATCATAGTATTCAAAATATCTCTAGAAGTATGCAATGTGTAATGACCATGCTCATTTGGACAACAAAGGATCTGAATATTACGTTTATCATATAAATACAAAAAAAAGTTCTTAATATTAACATGATAACCTTTTGTATCTATTATAAAAATAGATATAATATTTGCTACACATCCTGGTATAATGTAGCATTCATACAACAAAAGACTCACGCTCGGCAAGTGGATCACTGCAACTGCATCTAGAGAGTCTCCACTCCCAAAACACAACTGCATCTCTCCAGGCTTCAGCTTCTTACTTTCCTTCAGCACCTGCTGATGAGCGGGAAATATATCAATATTTACTGCCTCTTTTACTTAATATTTTATTTAGATTCTCGGGTTTGATGAACGTTTTTATGTGTTTTAGTTTATTTTGCAGATAAAATAATATTGGGACTCAATGAAATCATTTAGGATGAAATATGGGTCAAATAAGGGCAAATATTAGACTTGACATATTAATTTTGGAGATTGGAAACTTGAAAGGGCGTTTTAACGAAGTGCAGTTTCGGAAATTCCAGTTTTGCGCAATTGTTGTATTTTGGACATAACTTTTTACTCCGGTATCGGATTGAGCGTATTCAAGTTCCAGATTAAAGAAGACTCAATGATCTACAACTTTGAAGAACTTAAAAAATTTCGAATTCTGAAGATTTCATGACCGAAATTGATGAAATATCCGGAAGTGTGTTATGTGTAATTATTGAAGTCATTTTCAAAGCAAATAAATAAATAAATAAGTAAAAAATAAAAATAGTCAAACTCCCACCAAACATGATAGTAATTAGTGGAGCAATTAGTGGAGAAATTAATAATGGATTTGGTGGAGCAATTAGTGGAGCAATTAATAATGGATTTGATGGATGATTTGATGGAGGCAAAATTTTGCCTATAAATACCAAGCCATTTCATTTGTAAATTCATACTTTCTTCTAAGGAATTCCTTAAGAATACTAAGAAGATTGTATCTTTTTTATTTACAACTTTCAGTAATTAATTTTCACTTTCGCACTTTCTTTTCTTTACTTTTCAGTTTTTACTTTCCACAATTTACTTTTACGCACATTACTTTTCTTTCTTTAATTTTCAGTTTTTACTTTTCAGTAATGAGGAGGTAACTCCCCTTTGATGGGGTAAAAGGTAAAACTTTTATTACTAATATATAGATTAATCTCCCTTAATTATAATATATAAACTAGTTAAAACCTGACTTAACGAGGATACCGCCATATTGGTCGGTTGGTAATTATTTAAATTGGTTTTAACCTGACTAAACTGGATACCGCCTGATTGGTCGGTTGGTAATTAATTATTAATTTGACTTAATCTGGATACCGCCTATATGGCTGGTTGGTAATTATCATGCAAAGTTAATATATTATATTAAGGGAAATATCTAAAATAGAAGTAATAAAAGTGGATTCATTTACCTCAGCATTTTCTTTTATTGTACTTTTACTTTATTTACATTTCAGCAATTTACTTTCAGCATTTACTTTTTAGCATTTAATTTTAAGTATATAATTTCAGCATTTACTTTCCGTCATTTACTTTTCAGCAATTTACTTTATGTCTTTTATTTTATTTAAGTTTTTACTACCCGTAAATATGTGTCGTAACTAAGCCAGTTATTTGGGGTTGTGATGAAGTCCAATGTCACCGATTTATAAGGGGTTAAATTACGGTTTGGGTAATATAAAGGTTTATTTATTGAGCCTTAGCCTTAATGCATCTTGTTAACTGGCCATTAATAAGGTTGATTCGGTAAACTTAAAATGAACTTGGAAGATGGATTTTAGGTTTAAGACCTTAGACTTAATAGCCCACGATCTTCCTTGAGGATAGATAACCATTTAATAGATTTCCTTACAGGATAGGAATATACATGTCGGGCGGGGTTAGCCATAATTGGAACTTAATCTTAATGAATTCAAATAACTTGATTAACATAGGAATATGATTAATTGGGTTATACTAGGTATTTGTATTTGACCATCGGAAGAGGCTTTTACATAATTTCGTGTTTCAGGTTAATAAATCAATATATTACACAAATGTAAAATAACCACTTCATCTTTTAAAAAGATATTGGAATGATTCACAACCCTGGACAGTTTTTATAATTTGAATTTTCTTCAATCTACTTTCAAGCAATTTTATTTACTTGTTTTAAGTTTTAGTTTTAAAGTCACCACCCAATCAAACAACCAATCAATTAGATACTTGTAAACATGTAACTTCATAAATTAATAACAAAAGGTTTTAAGTCCTCGTGGGATCGATACTTTTATACTACTTGAACGATACGTGCGCTTGCGTTATACGTGTGTGATTACGCACCGGTCACCTGTAACGAATTACAAATGTGAACAGGACAAGCATAATCCAAAATTCAACTGGATGTAACAGCTTCACAAGCTAGTGAGATATCAATAACTGGAAAAATAAATGTACCTGATGTAGATGCTCTCCCATTCCTTATCTGGGTAATGTAGTCAGAACAGTTCATTTTCCAGTGCCCGACCTTGCTGTAATGATGGCATTTGTCTTCAGATGCCTTCTTGGGCTTTGCTATCTTTCATTGCGATAGAGGACTGAAACCATTCTTCTTCTTCTCTTTCGTCTTCTTTCCCTTTGGCCTGGCATGGGAAGAAGCAGAGAGTGAAGTATGTTTCAGAGGGCGAGTCGGTATTCCCTTCCTTAGGTCTTCTTTCACCGTGATCAGCATCCTATGCAGTTCATGATAGGAACAGATAATCTCATTCATGTTGAAATACATTACGAATTGGCGATAAGAAGCTGGGAGCGAACCAAGAATGACACTCCTATCGAGAATGTCATTCAGAGAGGGATTATGTTGACTCAGTTGTTCGATCAAATTAATCAAGTGAAGAACATGCGAGCTCACAGCTTGCCCCTTATCTAGTCGCGCATGGAACAGTTCCATCATAACTTTATGAACAACTATTTGTTCTTGGTTCATATACGATTCTCTTAATCGCATCATCATACTATACGCATCTGACATGCCATAATATTGCCTCTTCAGTTCCGATGCCAGTGAACTTAAGATGTATGATTTAACTTTTAAATCATCATCTTTCCAAGCATGGAAAACTTGTAGTTCCTCCGGTGTTGCATCCTCAGACACAGCAAGTGGTAGCGGACCCTCAAGTATATATCCCAACTTTTCGGATTTAAGGACAATCCTTAAATCCAAATCCTAATCGACAAAGTTCTCAGCGCCTTTAAGTTTGTTCGTATCCAACATACGTGCAAACAAATTAGTCGATTGTGCCACCATCACAAATCTATCATATAGATTACGAAAAACGGTTAGTAGATATTATTAAGCAGTTTCAAATAATATCGAAAGCATTAACTAGATCGTGGATTTTTAATCTAAAAATGCCTTTCCCGCTAAATCATGCAATATTGTAATCCTCAAACAGAATACAAAGATTTAATAATTAAATTAAATACAAATAGTGAAAGGTGGATCCCATGAATATATTTTATATCACAGCTTTGTCACGTTCTCGCCTACGTATATTCATCAGGTAGACAACTCGTTGTCAATCACTCAATAGTGACTCCTAGGTTTCTGATCCTGGTTGTTTCTTGTTGTGACAGCTTTGGCACGTTCACAAGGAGGCGTACCAAGGTTAAAATCGTCAATTATAAACTCAAGCTACTTGCGTAACCCTGACAGCTTTGGCACGTTCAGGATTCTGCTTTTGCTTGAATTTATCTAGTATCTAATATACATCCGGCATAAATAAATTTCTATCGGCTACACCTCACAGCTTTGGCACGTTCTTGGAGATGTAGTCATAGAAAAGATATCCATAAACAGTATTGACAAGACAGACCATGTAACATGCATCAAATATAATTAACATTATAAAACCTTATTAATTAGGGATTTTCCGCAAAAGATGTTTTTACTTTATTTAATCAAATTAAATAAACACATGCATGCATAAAGTAAATATTAAATTAAATATTGAATTTAAAGGAATAATAATATCGGGTATCCAGAATCAGACTCTCTCTGATACCATTCTGTAGGGATTTTATGGGGAATATCTGGTAACGCAGCGGAACACGAAAAATCAAAATTTTCCGATTTCAATAATTTTTCTTGAATCAATTAAATAAACTTATTTATTTAATTATCCAATACTTAAAAACTGAAATTTAAACCAATAAATCATATTTATTGAAAATTATCGTTTGACCCCTAAACTTTATATTTTGTTCATTTTAGTCCTCAAATTGTCAAATACAATTTTAGATGATTCTAAATCAATACTAAAATGATTTCAAACATGTCCAACACATCAAAAATAAATTGCAATAAAATCCCCAAATTTTTCCAAATTGCCGAACAGCCCCTTAATTTTCAGTTTTTACAATTTGGTCCATTTTTGTTCAAAACATGTCAATCCAAAAATTAATATGCATCATATACACACCATAATACATCACATATATGAAAATCCCAAAATTTGGAAAGGGTCAAGAACCATAATTTTACAATTTCTTCAAATTGACAAAATACACCAAATCAATTAAATCCAACACTTTAATTCAATCTTTACCACACCATACAAGTCTCACCACCATGAAACAACTCAAGAACAATTCTAGGTCATCAATGAGTGGCTCAGCATCTCTAGAATGGCAACTTGATTATCAAATAATCAAAAGAGAGCTTAAAAACTCATTTCAAGCTCACTTGGATATCATACATGCTTTCATCTTTCAAACAAGTTCACAACCATTTAAAACACAAACTAAAAGTATATAGACAACATCCTAGTAACATATATTGAAGTTAAGCATGATAGAAACACTTTCTTAGTTGAAAGATTTAAAGAAAAACTTACAAAATCAAAGTATTTCCAAGCTTTTTCTTCTGGTTCTTCAACTTTTGCTCTCAACTCTTTTGTATTTTTTTTTTGGTAACTTGTTAACCTAATTTATGAAAAATGAAACAAAATAATATATACTCACCCAATTGGAGGCATAATATAATATCTAGATTTATTTTTTTGTTTCATTAAAGTTAACTTTATCAACATGTTTATTTGATCATTACTCCATTTAATGATTTATAACAAGTAAAATAAAGCAACTCAAGTCATCTCCAAAAATATAATAACTAAAGATATTTATACTTTTAATTACTTTAATTATTTAATAATTAAATAATTATTTAAATATAAATATTTTAAATATATGTATTATATTTACTTTAAATATCCAAATACATATATATATTTATGATATATGTCAAATATCATAATTTGACATTTAATTAATTTGTATTTGATAAAATCTATCATTAAATACAAATACACATTAATTAGGAAATGACAATTAGGTCCATTTGCATGTATTTTTCGTTTAACCTTTAAATGACTTATAAATAATCAGCATTATTAATAAAAGTTGAACTAGTGCTCTACGATTATATTTCACTAGTGAGACTCTCTAGACTCAGGCATATCCGTCAGGAAATCCAATTTTGTGTCCATAATTTACCCACCCGTAAATTATGACGACCACGAATAAACTTGCTGAATCATACAGGTCGAGGTCATGGCATATATTTAATTCCTCCGTCACAGGTATCCGGATATATTCCAGAGATATAAATATAAACGTCAAATCTCTATAGGGACAATCTCGTCGACGTCTCTATTAGCAATCTCTAAAAGAACACTTAGAATTCACTTCTAAAGTGTACCACGGGCCCATGAATTTTATCCGATTGCTAATCATATTTGGACTATCTATGCTCTGTACACAAAATTGACGGATCCTATCTCGACACACACAGGAGACCCTGAGGATTTATCCACACCCAACGAATAGGCGGAGGTCTGATCTAAATAGATCGATGACGTGACTGCCATATAAGTGTGAAAGATGTCTCATTGTAGGCACTGCATTTTTACACATAAGTCCATATGATGAGTCTCATTTTGGAGACACTACCTTTTAAGTCACGGAGGTCACGGGAAACGGACATCGGAAGGGGAAATTCAGAATAAACAAGGTTCACTGTTTTCGTTGGTGCTACGTTCGTGTATACGTTCGAACGTCAAACAGATTGCGGGCGTTCGTTCGTGCTGCGTTCGATGATGCGTTCGAACGGTGTCGGTAATTCTGGTTTTGCTGCTAGCCTCACATCCAGCCCATTTAGCCCCCAAAGCCCATAAAACACATCCCAATTTAAATAAATAAATATTAATTAAAACATTAACTAAATAAGATAATAATTAAATAATTAAATAATTAAATAAAACATATACCAAACATAAAATAAACAATTACCAACTTAAACTAAAATCATGCCTAAATTAAACAAATCACATACTAAATCAAAATATAATCATGCCTAATTAAAATCAATCAACCAATTTATTCCCAATCTAATAAGATTATTCCCAAAACTTAAAATATTTTATTCCTAATCCAAGCCAATCAAATATTCAACCTTCCCTATCTAGCCAAGATTTGTCCCCCCTCAATCTTTGACTTCCCTTAACCAAACCAAATCAAATCCCTCTTCAATTAGCCAAATCCCTTTCCTTGTCAAGCCCAACCCTTTGCCTAAAAAGAACCATTCACCAACCTTCTCAACCCTAGTCCCTAGCTCATACACAACACACATAAAATTACAGGAAGAACACACCCAAGAAAAAAAGGAAGCAAAAGATAAAGAGGAGACGGCAGCGAAACCACAAGGAAACAGTAGCAAAACGGACTCAAAACAGTAAAGACAACGAACGAGAACAGTGAACCAGTGAACCGGGAGAGTTGCGGAGCATCCACCCTTCCGAAGATCGTGTACCGTACATCCGAGAGGTGATTTAAAAGGTTAGACCTGAGGGTACATTTTCATTAGCTTATATTCGTTTTTTTTTATTATTATTGAATTCTATTCGCATGAGAGTCGTTTATGGATGCATGTTGTGGCTTGAATGAAATGGAAGAGTGTCATCTCTTGTGGTATATAGGATGGAAACCCAGACGTAAATTCCGTAGCCGAATCCGAATGGACGGTAGTGCGGTCTGTACATGGGACACAACTCCACGTACCACCTGAGTAAACGACACCTTCTCTTGTGTGGAGTTGCTTTGGTTTATTTATTTATTGTCATTTAAATCCTGTATGTTGCTTATTTCCGTATGATATGATCGAGTGCATGGGCTTAGCAAGTGCGATGAAAGGTTCCCTAATTGGAGGGGTTAAAATCCTTCACCACGACGCTTTGCCGCACCGATCGATGTGTGTTCGGTTGAATGCGAGATACGTTCAATCGAGCATACCTAGTTTGATATGACTGTTTTTATTTTCGTATGCATGATTCAACCGAGCGCATGGGTTTAGTAAGTGTGATGTGAGATCCCCTATGGGGAGGGGCTAAAGCCCTTTACCACGATGCTTTGCCGCGCCGGTTGATGTGTGTTCGGTTGGATGCAAGACACGTTCAATCGGACATACTTAGAATAGTATGATTGTCTTTATGTTTGTATGCATGATGTGATGTGACACGCATGGGCTTAGTATTTCAATCGGACATACTTAGAATAGTATGATTGTCTTCTCTTTGAGAGATCAAGAGCCCTCAAAAGGCCACCTTTACGGAAGTATTTCGCCGCGCCCCTTTATCTTGCTGTTTATGTAATGCGTCCCATTTCATGCATCAGGTATGTTCCCGTTCGAACGCGTTTATGAACGCAACTCGAACGCGCATGCATTTTTGCCTTGTCATGCATCAGGTCTCACTTTCGTTCGAACGCGTTCACGAACGCCATACGAACGCGAGCATTCTGTTTCCTTTCCGTTCGAACGCGTTATCAAACGCCATACGAACGCGAACCTTCTGTTTACCGTTCGAACGCGTTTACGAACGCTACACGAACGCACACACACCTTCTTAGTTTCATAATGTATCAGGTCTGGTTCCGTTTGAACGCGTTCTCGGACGCTACACGAACGCGAACCTTCTGTTTACCGTTCGAACGCGTTTATGAACGCTACACGAACGCGAACACACTGAACTGAGTCTGTCTTATCATATTCACGCATAATTGCCTCTTGGTTGATCGTTCTTGTGTTATATAGCCAACCGTATTATTTGTATTCCTGCATTTATCCATTCCATGTGTTCTTGGGATTGTATTCAAGCATGATTAGGCTGTTAGCATGTTATTGGTTAATAGGTTCATGAGATAGTACTCAAGCATGTTTATTCCATTGGTTGCGTCGTTTGCCTTGGTCTTGATTTAACGCATTACGATTCATATGCCTATGCCATGATGACTTTGGAGTATTATTTCTTGTGCTATATCGGATGGAAACCCAGACATAAATTCCGTAGCCGATTCCGAATGGACGGTAATGCGGTCTGTACTTGGGATACAATTCCACGTATCACTTGGAAGAGTGCTCACATGTATGCTTGTGCGGATACTACGTATGCTTGTGTTTTCATGAATATGATAGGCTGAATGAAGTGTATGTTCATTGTTACTTTGAGGTATTTTGTTAGACATGTGTTATTAGATATGAGATATATGCGAAATGTATGTATGAGTGTTATTTTGTACCCATGAATATAGAAGCATGATATTCTTAGAAATAAGTGTTACTTAAGCCTGATTAAATTATTACATAAATCCTTTCATTACAAGTGACATAAGTAAGGGACCATTCCGAACCCAACGGTTTGAGGTCTTCCCTTGCGAGGGGTGAGTGCGGCCTTAAATCTCATTTTCCGGTTCACACCGGGTGGCGACTCCATCATTCTCCGGTTTAGTCCTCTGTTGGCTACTCCGTACTCCCAACTAGGCCGCGAGCCTAGGAACAGCATGCGTCGCCCAGGTCCTGTTGTCCACAGTCTGGTGACTCCACTGGGGATAGAGAATTGGCCCCGAAATATTGTCTTGTAATGTTTGGATTTATGTTCTAATTGGCCATGTCTATAGTGGATAAAATGAGGGTTTAATCAAGGGCACTTTGAGGCTAGATAATGATTTGATGTCTTCCTTCACTCACTACCTTTCTAGAAGGAAAAGCTGTGAAGACACCTATATGGCCATCTACTCGTAGCCTTGTGATGGACTAATTTGGAGGACTCGTTGTTTATTCCTGACACCAAGCGATAAGAGCCTAAGAGGCTTGGGTATTTAAGTGAGCCTCGCTCCACCTTCCCTCTGGGGAATCTACAACGGGAAATCCATTTGACAGTCCGTCACACACCATAGCTCATTGGCACGTACCTTAGTGTATAAAAAGGGATACGCTCACTTGGTCGCTTGAACCCTTGAGTGGGGAGACCTAGTTGTGGGCTATCCTTCGCCGGTGAGAGCCTTTGTCCATACTCTTGCAAATCCACTCATAGACTGGTTTGTACGGTTAAAGTAACAATTATTTCCTTGAGCATGTGCTTATGGACCATCCTCATTTGGATGCGGTTGGACTATTGTCAGAAATGCGGGCTTGCTGGGCCATTTAAACTGGGGCAAGTTCGTACTGTATGACCATTAGGCCCAAAGCTTCTGAAATGTTGATGGGCCATTATGTAAAAATTGTTATATTACGTTTGCATTATCTTTCTTCTATGCTTGTGTTTGGGAACATCGTCGTTTGGATCCGTTTGGACCATTTGCCATGGGATATGGGCTTGTTGGGCCATTTAAACTGGGACAAGAACGTATCTCATGACTATTGGGCCAAAGGCGTCTAAGTGTTGATGGGCCACTTTGTACTTGTGTTCGGAACATTACCATTTGGCTTTAGTTGGGCTCCTTGTCATAAGATGTGAACTCGTTGGGCCATTTAAACTGGGATGGGTTCACTCCTGTGACAATTAGCCCGAAAAATTCTAAAATGGTAACGGGCCGATTTGTGTGAAAATTTTAATTGATTAGTAGTATATTATATATGTTACATGCATCTCATGCACCCCATACATACATACATCATGCTAACCCTTGTGTTCTAAAAGCCATCATAGACTCCCGTTGGGTTAGGGAAAAGGGAAGACTCACCAAAATACCGAGAACAGACATGAGTGAATCAGATACTGAGGTATCCCGGATAGATCAGTTGGAAAATGGTTTCGCCAAGATTGCTGAACAGTTGCAAGCCTTGACTACTGCCATGCAAATATGGCTGCACCCCGTGCCGGGGGAGATTCTGAGAATGTAAGGCGTGAGGAGCCTCCGAATGGGTTAGGGGATGATGTCCCCACTTTTGATGATGACATGGCAGAATATGCAACAGGCAAAGTGATTGGGTCTCAGGCAGAATTTCAGAAGCTTCGGGATCAGGTTGAAACAGTTACCCGTAAAATGAGGGGTAAGAACGAGGATTTGCTAGATTATGAGGCAATGACCTTCGGAGAACAGCTGCCAGCTCAGTTTAAAATGCCCGACATGGCCAAGTTTAATGGGAACGGAGACCCGAGGGTCCATCTGCAGCAATATGTCTCAGTCATGAGTGCAATGGGCCTATCACAGCGCCAAGTCCAAAAGATGTTTGGGATGTCACTCGAGGGGGCACCTGTGGTTTGGTATCATAGCCTTGAGAAGAAGGTTAATGAAGATTGGAAGGAACTAGCTGATGCCTTTCTGAAGCAGTATGTTACAGACTTAGAGATTGACTTGTCACTCCGTGATTTGGAGAACACTAAGCAGAAGCCGGAAGAAAACTTCAAGGGTAGTTGTAGACCGCTGGAGATGCCAGCTTCTGAAAATGCAGCAGACTCGGCCCTCTGAGAAGGACCAGATTAAAATGATCATCAAGGGCACTAAGCCCTCGATCTATGGCAAGTTGAGGAGGATGACTTCAATGATTGCGGATTTCCGACAGTTGAGGGAAACTGTCATGGATATTGAGGAAGAAGAGGCTGTGAAACAGAAGGTTTTATGGCCAGAATAGAAGAACTTTTGGGGGGTCTGCTGAGACCAAGCCCGCTACTGCCGAGGTGGTGGCTACCGTCAAGAACCGGCATTTCTCTAACCTGGGGAGGCCGTTATCTAAGGTACTTGAGAAGTTGAAGGGACAAGGGCTCCTAAAAACCCTTAGAGCCTAAACCACTTCCAGATCCTATACCACCCAACCTTAACCTAAGCTTGTATTGTCACTTCCATCAGAGGAGAGGCCACGAAACTGACAGTTGCACCCGCCTTAGGCATGAAATCCAAAACCTCATTGATGCTCACAAAATACCTGACCCAGAAAGAGAAACAACCCAACGCATACAGAAATCCCCTACCCAACTACATGATCAACTCTGGCCTACCCGAAACCCTTGTCCTCCAAACTCTCAACCACTCAGCTTCATTCATAGGAATAAGGGATGACAACGGTGGAGAACCATAGGCCAAGAAAGAAAGCAATGTTGCGAATGATGAAATCATCCCTCCTAGTTTATTTGATCATACATTTTTAATATAGACATTGACTTGGTCTACATGTTCGAATCATTTTTCTTTAAATGATAATAAAGATATTATTTCGCTGAATCTCTCCTACAATATGAGTATGTTTGAGAAAAACATTCAACCTTGGCACTATGAAATTCAGTGATGTTTAGAACACGGGGAATCTTCAGGAACAACAACAGTACAGTCAGTTCCAGAAATGAATCAGTTTGGGGATGAGTCCCAGGGCCGAGGCCCGCATCAGTATCAGCTTGGGGGTTAGGCCCACATCAGTTCAGTATCAGTTCTACCGGGAATGGCATTATGTGGGGCGAGGCCCGCATCAGTATCAGCTTGGGGGCGAGGCCCACATCAGTTCAGTATCAGTTCTGCCGGGAATGGCATTATGTGGGGCGAGGCCCGTATCAGTATCAGTCTGGGGGGCGAGGCCCATATCAGTATCAGTCTTGGGGCGAGGCCCATATCAGTATCAGTCTGGGGGGCGAGGCCCATATCAGTATCAGTCTTGGGGCGAGGCCCACATCAGTTCAGCATCAGTCTTGGGGCGAGGCCCATATCAGTATCAGTTTGGGGCGAGGCCCACATTATTATCAGTAACGGTTCCGAAATGGACCATCATCTCATCACTTGCCGAAAAGGGCACTCCGAAAATGGAGTATGGTTCGAAATGGACCATCATCTAATCACTTGCCGAAAAGGGCACTCCGAAAATGGAGCATGGTTCGAAATGGACCATCACCTCATCACTTGCCGAAAAGGGGCTCCGAAAATGGAGCATGGTTCGAAAATGGACTACTTTCACATCTCGCCGAAGCGGTACTCCGAAAATGGAGCACAGTTCGGAAATGGACCAAGGAAGGCCTAACCCATCAGAATATAATACATATACATGCATACATGCATACATATCACATACATGCAATGTTTGTTTCGTGTTCGCAGGTTTATAGCAGCAAAGACCATCTCATCAAGTAACGGTTCAAAAATGAGCCACAATCTACCACAACAGACGCCGGAAAATGGACGGAAATGGCACTCCAAAATGGAGCACTCAAAACAGACGCCGGAAATGGCACTCCAAAATGGAGCACTCACAACAGACGCCGGAAATGGCACTCCAAAATGGAGCACTCACAACATAGGCCGAAAATGGCGTTCCAAAATGGAACACACACACAGCAGATGCCGAAAATGGCGTTCCAAAATGGAACACACACAACAAATGCCGGAAATGGCGCTCCAAAATGGAGCACATACACGAAAGATGCCGAAAATGGCGCTCTAAAAATAGAGCACGGTTCGGGAATGAACCAGGGGTCGCAGCACCTCACCACCAAATCAACTCAACTCGACACATGGTAAGTCAAGTGGCAGCTGGCGAGCTAGGTAAGTAGAAATGCATTGCATAACTTTGATAGGATTGTCACTGTTGCACATTACACAAGTCCCATCAAAGTGGGGGCGACTGTAGGCACTGCATTTTTACACATAAGTCCCTATGATGAGTCTCATTTTGGAGACACTACCTTTTAAGTCACGGAGGTCACGGGAAACGGACATCGGAAGGGGAAATTCAGAATAAACAAGGTTCACTGTTTTCGTTGGTGCTACGTTCGTGTATACGTTCGAACGTCAAACAGATTGCGGGCGTTCGTGCTGCGTTTGATGATGCGTTCGAACGGTGTCGGTAATTATGGTTTTGCTGCTAGCCTCACATCCAGCCCATTTAGCCCCCCAAAGCCCATAAAACACATCCCAATTTAAATAAATAAATATTAATTAAAACATTAACTAAATAAGATAATAATTAAATTAATTAAATAATTAAATAAAACATATACCAAACAAAATAAACAATTACCAACTTAAACTAAAATCATGCCTAAATTAAACAAATCACATACTAAATCAAAATATAATCATGCCTAATTAAAATCAATCAACCAATTATATTCCCAATCTAATAAGATTATTCCCAAAACTTAAAATATTTTATTCCTAATCCAAGCCAATCAAATATTCAAACTTCCCTATCTAGCCAAGATTTGTCCCCCCTCAATCTTTGACTTCCCTTAACCAAACCAAATCAAATCCCTCTTCAATAGCCAAATCCCTTTCCTTGTCAAGCCCAACCCTTTGCCTATAAAAAGAACCCTTCACCAACCTTCTCAACCCTAGTCCCTAGCTCATACACAACACACATAAAATTACAGGAAGAACACACCCAAGAAAAAAAGGAAGCAAAAGATAAAGAGGAGACGGCAGCGAAACCACAAGGAAACAGTAGCAAAACAGACTCAAATTAGTAAAGACAACGAACGAGAACAGTGAACCAGTGAACCGGGAGAGTTGCAGAGCATCCACCCTTCCGATGATCGTGTACCGTACATCCGAGAGGTGATTTAAAAGGTTAGACCTGAGGGTACATTTTCATTAGCTTATATTCGTTTTTTTATTATTATTATTGAATTCTATTCGCATGAGAGTCGTTTATGGATGCATGTGTGGCTTGAATGAAATGGAAGAGTGTCGTCTCTTGTGGTATATAGGATGGAAACCCAGACGTAAATTCCGTAGCCGAATCCGAATGGACGGTAGTGCGGTCTGTACATGGGACACAACTCCACGTACCACCTGAGTAAACGGCACCTTCTCTTGTGTGGAGTTGCTTTGGTTTATTTATTTCTTGTCATTTAAATCCTGTATGTTGCTTATTCCCGTATGATATGATCGAGTGTATGGCTTAGCAAGTGCGATGAAAGGTTCCCTAATTGGAGGGGTTAAAATCCTTCACCACGACGCTTTGCCGCACCGATCGATGTGTGTTCGGTTGAATGCGAGATATGTTCAATCGAGCATACCTAGTTTGATATGATTGTCTTTATTTTCGTATGCATGATTCAACCGAGCGCATGGGTTTAGTAAGTGTGATGTGAGATCCCCTATGGGGAGGGGCTAAAGCCCTTTACCACGATGCTTTGCCGCGCCGGTTGATGTGTGTTCGGTTGGATGCAAGACACGTTCAATCGGACATACTTAGAATAGTATGATTGTCTTTATGTTTGTATGCATGATGTGATGTGACGCGCATGGGCTTAGTATGTTGGTCTAAAGGTCCTCTCTTTGAGAGATCAAGAGCCCTCAAAGGCCACCTTTACGGCAGTATTTCGCCGCGCCCCTTTATCTTGGTTTATGTATTGCGTCCCATTTCATGCATCAGGTCTGTTCCCGTTCGAACGCGTTTACGAACGCAACTCGAACGCGCATGCATTTTTGCCTTGTCATGCATCAGGTCTCACTTCCGTTCGAACGCGTTCACGAACGCCATACGAACGCGAGCATTCTGTTTCCTTTCCGTTCGAACGCGTTATCAAACGCCCTACGAACGCGAACCTTCTATTTACCATTCGAACGCGTTTACGAACGCTACACAAACGCACACACACCTTCTTAGTTTCATAATGTATCAGGTCTGGTTCCGTTCGAACGCGTTCTCGGACGCTACACGAACGCAAACCTTCTATTTACCGTTCGAACGCGTTTACGAACGCTACACGAATGCGAACACACTGAACTGAGTCTGTCTTATCATATTCACGCATAATTGCCTCTTGGTTGATCGTTCTTGTGTTATATAGCCAACCGTATTATTTGTATTCCTGCATTTATCCATTCCATGTGTTCTTGGGATTGTATTCAAGCATGATTAGGCTGTTAGCATATTATTTGGTTAATAGGTTCATGAGATAGTACTCAAGCATGTTTATTCCATTGGTTGCGTCGTTTGCCTTGGTCTTGATTTATCGCATTACGATTCATATGCCTATGCCATGATGACTTTGGAGTATTATTTCTTGTGATATATCGGATGGAAACCCAGACATAAATTCCGTAGCCGATTCCGAATGGACGGTAATGCGGTCTGTACTTGGGATACAATTCCACGTATCACTTGGAAGAGTGCTCACATGTATGCTTGTGCGGATACTACGTATGCTTGTGTTTTCATGAATATGATAGGCTGAATGAAGTTGTATGTTCATTGTTACTTTGAGGTATTTTGTTAGACATGTGTTATTAGATATGAGATATATGCGAAATGTATGTATGAGTGTTATTTTGTACCCATGAATATAGAAGCATGATATTCTTAGAAATAAGTGTTACTTAAGCCTGATTAAATTATTACATAAATCCTTTCATTACAAGTGACATAAGTAAGGGACCATTCTGAACCCAACGGTTTGAGGTCTTCCCTTGCGAGGGGTGAGTGCGGCCTTAAATCTCATTTTCCCGGTTCACACCGGGTGGCGACTCCATCATTCTCCGGTTTAGTCCTCTGTTGGCTACTCCGTACTCCCAACTAGGCCGCGAGCCTAGGAACAGCATGCGTCGCCCAGGTCCTGTTGTCCACACTCATGTGCCCACAGTGGTATCTCAAGGCGAAGAATCACAAATGCTACTCAACCCGAGAAGATTCTTATTGACGTTGGTGTACCATTCATTAAGGATCTTTGGTGAATCGTTCAGTGTTTATCCGCTATAAACACCTACACGTCTATACGAGTCTCTAAGACTCATGGTTCATTGAGAAACCATTGGAATCCAATATTCCAGTATACGATATGTATCGGTCTCAACAGGTTTACTTTACTGACCAAGTAGTGTAAATCTTGACCAGGAACTATCTATGAATGACAACATCATGATACAACTCAATGTCAGTTGCGACGTTTTTGCAACTGCATCATGAGTAATCATTCTATGGTCAATTACGTCTTTACCATATAAAGAGATATATTATATTATATAAACTACTTATTTTATTCATAATAAAATGTTTACAAGGGTATTTACAAGGAAATACAACAGGGAATTAGCGCTCTGAGAACCAACCCCAACAGAATGAAGGAAGTAGCTAAATTGCTTATTTTTTTCATAATAAAATGTGTCACGTCGCTACGCGAGAGGGTTCATGTCTTGACGCACCCTAGTTTTTCAGGGGCTGAAGTTTCAAAATCATCACATTACAAATTACGTTAATCGGGCTCTTATTTTTCTATACTAATCTAATTAGTACAATAAATCCAAGGCATCCGTTGGTCTTCAAATCTTGCTCCATGGTGTGTTGTTGAGTTCTTCACAGAATTTCTTCGTCATAAGTCCTTCACGGCATCGGCTCCTCCAAGTTACAAATAGATTACAAAATGGATTTATTACAAAAGAAATGAACTTACAACACTTGAAAGAATATGACCTTATGGTCTTACATTCCCAATACTAAAAATAAGAGCCGGAAAAATTAACGATCAACGCAATACATTCATCACATGAATCAAAATAAAAATTCATCACATGAACATTAAAGCTATTCATCTCATGAATCTAATTGTGCCTACTCATTACAACATGCAATCTAATAATCTATATCTCATATAAATTTTCTTAATAATGAATGAATTACCTTCAATTATGTTGTAGTAATTATCTCATAATTATTACTAACTTGATTATCTCATAATCAAAGAATTCTAGAAAATATTAAGTTAAACTAATTTAACATAGTTTTCATTTGTGACAAAAATATTATTAATCTAATTAATAATATATAAATATAATGTGAGCATATTATTAGAAAATCTAATTATATTAGGTTTGGTACAGTTAATCGAGCTAGCACGAGGACCAAATGGACCTACGGTTCTAATCCCGAAATATTAGTTAAACCTTTTAATCAAATATTACGAATTATTAACTTCGCGTTATTCCACTAAAAACTCGAAGTTGAACTCTCGTTATCGTAGATGGAAAATAAAAGTCGAACAACTTCGGTGTCCACCGATATAGTCATTACATATGGATATAGCCCTTCACGAATATCTCATAAATAGAGTCAGGTCATAAGTCTGTTATACCCCTCTAAATATTTTATCTCTTAAGTATCATTGATTCTATAATGAATAATTAATTCATAACAATTATGAATATTAAACTTTCTATTTGTAATAGAAAAGTTGAGCGCTCAAATTATTCAAGTCCCAAATCAACTCTTAAAAGAGATATTATTCTTATTTTCGTAAGAATGAGTGAATCTCATATCTATGTAAAACGTTCCCAGCTACACACCAAACCATATCCCTAAAATACGTATTTATTGGTCGGGAATGCAACACCAACCTCACCATAGTAAATCAAAAGACATAGTCTGACATGCATGAGTTCGTAGTACACTCATGATTAAGATTGAATCCATATATGACCATCTAGTAGATAAAATAAATTTCTTCAGTTAACGGATATTAAAAAAAATTCATATTTATCTGAGTCCAGTCCTATATGATCTCATCATACAAGGTGCCTTCATTCCCATATCACTACATGAACGATCATGGATCAAGATCTTCATACAAATATAGAATGGACCGCAACTATAGATAAACCACAAACAAAGTACCATATTTGTTTGCTCTCTATGGATTATTTAGATTACTAACTTCAGACTTAAATCCTCTTGTGCATCAAACATACACTAAGTCTGAAGGTACAAGAGTAATCAAGGTAAACAAGACAATTGGACAATATGCGATATAAATCAAACAACTTTGATAAATGAATAATGCATTTATTATTTACAATAATCAATTCTGTTTAAAATACATGAAGCTCTAGGGCATATATCCCAACAAAAACATATAAAACCAACCATATAAGTGGTGATAACATTTGTCTATAACAAGTCGAGTTAGGTATTCAATTATGCCAAATATATAAAATCAACCATAAAGACAGTAACAAAGTTTGTCAATAATTAGTCTAGGTTAAAATTAAAATATTTATCTTTAAATTATAATTCATATATTATAATATAAGTAAGATTAATCTATATTCTCATATTAAGAGCTTCACCCTTTACCCCAACATGATGGAATTAGTTACTTATGATTTGAATAAAAACTTGCATAATTTTATTATTGAAAGAAAAAAAAAAAGAAATTACAACAAAGCTTGAAAAATAAAACACATAAGAGCTAGAACTCCACAAATTCTCAGAGAGAAGTATGAAGCGGGCTGAGGAAATGAGGCGCGGAACACCTCTATTTTTAGCAAAAGGTGCTCAGCACCTCATTCTTTATTTAATTTTATTATTATTATTATTATTTAAAGTCATACAACTTTCAAAAGTTGTATGACTTTGGAAGTCATAACTGCGGCGATAGTTCATCGTGGACTCATGTAATATGATTCGGGGATAAAAGAAAACTTGTGGCATGAACTGGAATATGCTTTCTTGTCATGACCTATGTATGATTATTGCTAGCTAGGTATCGTGCCACTTTTCCTTTCTTCCATTATCTTATTTTCATCTTCTCTAATACCAATCAATTCCTAATGACCTTCATTTCCCTGACTTTGAGCATACCTTGGGTTCTTCACATTTTGTTGTAATGTAGTCTCTTTAACGATATCTCTAGTAAATAATGTTGTATGCATTCAGTTAATAGCCAAGGTTTCTCTACTAATTTTTGAATCTACTGCGCAACTTAAGTATTAGTTATAAACCTCAATTATAGGAGAAACTACTACATTACTAACTCCCTCAAAAGATTGCATTACTTAAAATGGTATCATTGAATCGTGTTCTATTATTAATAATCCCTAACTTATCTCACATTGTTCTTGATTTCTAGTATCACGTTACTCCTACTTACATGAGTTAGCTTATTTTCTTCTTTGTCATTAATAGCTTCTAATATTCCGCATACAATATTGTCATCAATCAACTCGCCCATATTCAATCATTGTTTCATTCACATCATCTCATTACCTTAGAGATTTAACCCATTTCTTCTCTTGAAATCACTTGCCTACCATTATTACTAATGACACTTAGAACATACCCTTGAAGTGTGTTTGTTACAAGAACATAGTAAGGTATTAATGTCGATTATCCTTATATGCATCCTCGGAATGTTTGATTATGTTATTATTCTTATTCATGTAAACTATGGGCATCTTCATTCTTTTTCTATGGAGATCCCTCCGCCAAAATCTATTATTGTATCATCCCACTTCCATCCAAGAATATCTACACATGCAGCCTCTTTATCGGTGTTCGATATTATGTATCGATTGTCAACGAATAAAACACTTAATTACTTATTCTACAGTAACTTCATTCAGATGTACTATACCATGTTCACTCTAGGGTTATGATTTGTTATTATCATGAATTTAGCTTAGAGGGAAATACGCTATATGGGAAAATTTGTTAACAGTATTTTAAATGAAACCTTACTCCATTGGTCATTGGTAAACTATCATAACATCTATGGTTACTATGTCTGGCTTACAACCTAAAATAACTTAGCTCTGAAGCGTCCATATGGTTCTTTTACTATTCTATCATAATTCACTGTCTGGTAAAATATCCGGGTACTGAGTCACCCTGGTCTTTATTCATATTAAGCTGCTAGTAAATTATTTAAAGTCAAGTTTTGTCTTGTTCCTACCTGGGTGCATCACGTGAGAAAGCATACGAGTTTTACTAACTATTTTTTCTTCAGGGCTGTAACTGATAGAATTTCGACCCTATTTTGACACCTATGAAGCTCATTGTCATACCTCTATAGTCCTTCTTCTGTTGCACTTCTTCTTCATTTCCTAAATGGAAAAAGTCTGGTACTCTAATGTCCTTAGTTATGTCTAACGTTCCAGGCTAGATGCGTACAAAAGCATATAGTACAATTGAACCTGAAACTTAAAGTACATCTTACTGTTCATGTACCTTTGTCAATATTTGACTAGTATTATTTTCTTCATTGTATCTCTTCAGCAATTCCACTCCCACCTTATTGCCTAGAGTCTCTCTCTATTCTGCTAATGCTCTGTATTATATATGAGGCTCTCGTGATTTATGTGCCTCAAATACCTTATCCTAAGGGTAATGCCTTCATTTTTTGGGATGAAATGACTTTGATCGTGCCTTAAAGGTGTTACACTACATCTTAACCCTATCTGTTCCTGAAAAGATCATTTGGACGAATGTTGTGGTTCATCTCTACTGGAACTATCTAGCTAAGATTGGGAGGGGTCTAGAAATTAAAGTCTATTTTGGGTTATCACACATAAGTACTAAGGCTAAAGGGCCACTTGAATGCAACGCCTAGCCTCTCTTCTAGTTCGACCCTTTACCGATACTCACAACATCCTTTACTAGGAATTCTCTAAAACATAAACTTACTCCAAATCTTATTGTACTCTTCTGGTTACCTATTTCTAGGTAGTTTCATCTTATTCTTCTTCTTAGTTTCCCTTTTCGGCTCAACTAAAAGTTATAATAAAACGTATATTTTACTCATTTGAATGTTATATGCTCTACATTCATCAAGTACTCGAATTCCGTGAGTCCTTATTTCTTCAAACACTCTAGGTTTGGCAGCAGGATAAGATAACTTTACTAAACTTGGCTAAACTTAAGACACATCAGAAACGGTTCCACTATTCAGGAAATGTAAGCTTACATGTCTCATTTGGATTCTCATATACTCAACTGAAATGGCTAGTGTGATGTCAAGCATTGCATATGTTTTGTCGGGTTCTTAACTATATTCATCTAGGGTTAAACCGAATTCCATATTCAGGAGGTGGTTATATTCATCTTATAGAGATATGTGGAAAACAAATACTACTACTACTTGTCGAGGTTTTGCAATAGAGTGGGTGAGTGTCTAAACATCTACTTGGGTTGATACTGTAGTAATGAAAATATTCCGTATGTACTACTGAGGGTCATATGGGTCTTGCTATGGATTGGGGTTACATAACACTATCAACTAGTCTATGGTTTCTGCTTGTTCTATAATCTTCGAGTTGCGTTGTTTACGTCGCGACCTGTACTGAACTTCCTTACCATTTCTTGAGTTTTCAACGTTTCTTATTTACTGGGTCTGTTTCTTGGGGTTATACGGGTTACTACTATGGCTCGTCTATTCTGTGGACTTCTGCTAGTGTTACAAGCTCCATACGCGTTTGTCTACGTCATGTGCTACACTAGGCTCTCTTACTATTTTTTACAATTTTGATGGATCTCTATCTGGTAGACTTATCTCTTAATGTTTTATATTTCTATTTCATGGTATACTACGGTAGGTGCTGGGTCTTCTTACAATTACTTTTATCTATTCTGGTCAATAAGGTCTGAATGTCAAACAATGTTCAATACTTTTATACTAGTGTCATTTACCGATTGCCCTGACATAATCCATTACCTATTTTAGAATAGGTATGAGATGTACCATGCTATGATGTTTTCCTATCCAGTACCTCTACGGGGTCAGGCATTGGTTAAGTTACGGTTTCACCTACTTTGGACTCCTTTGCTAATATAACCAATTTGCTGCTTATTATGAAATTGGTCTTACTAAGTCTTGATTCTAGACTAGGGTATCTGAAATCCTTACGTTCTCTTAGGTATCTCAAACCTATTAGAAATCTTCAGAACTAGATCAGAGTTCTTGCTTCTTTTACTTTTCTAGCTACCTTCCGTCCTTCGGAAAGCATGTTATGCATACATGGATTTTGAAAGTTACTGGATCTACTCTGTGGGATTTTTCGAGGAGGGGAGAAACCTTATTTGAGTCTATCTGTTATTCTTATTTTTGTGCACATGTCTGCTGGATCCGTCAATTCCATAATCCGTCAATTCTAAAATTCTCTGAGATTTGGTTTTTCCCCCAATCTATAAAAAATTCATAAAAGAAATCATCTCAAAATATCAAAAACATGATAACATTTCTCAACTGGTCTAAATATATTTTTAACTCATCAAATCATTTTGGAAACTTGGTCTTATCTCAAAGTATAACTTAAATATAAACAAATTCATATAACTTTATAAAATCAATAAAACATTATGAAAATAAAATATCCTCTCACAGATTTGGAAACTGACTGGTACTACGTCATGGTGTCGAAGAAAGTCGCGGTTCCTGTCGATAATCTATAACCGATAAACTTTAATAGAATATAAGTTATGAGATATGCTTCTGATCTATAAATAAAATATGCAATGCATGAATAATTGACTACGCTGAGTTACTAACTTATAAGTGTGGTCTGTGAATTTTTACGGGTTAAGGTTTGGAGTTACACAAATACGAGAGCGGAAATTTAGATTCTATTAAGTCGCTGAAAACTCACTAATCCTACACTAATATAGATTAGGTTATGTTATTAGCCACACATAATCTAAATAAGAAAATACTAGTTATTAAAGTATTAGATATTTTAAATAGAAAACCTAAATTTTAAATAGTGAGTGTGAGAGTGATATATGATAATATATTCAGAGATAATTATTGTTAGTTCAATAATGTGAGACTTAAAGGCACATTTAAACGGCTTTATTTTTGTTCCCCTATGGATGATGTCCATTTTGGATCAATATATAGATCGAATTCCGAGAGGATGAGAATTCTAGATGTACCTAGTGTTTTGATCTATCCTACGACGACACTTCTCTAGTTAAGTCTAAGAATTCTGAAACGATTGGGTATGCTATTAAAAGAATGATTAATTATTAATCAAAATTCTTTGATCAAATCAGATGGTGAGTGATTGAGATAGGAATAAAAATTATTCTTGTTTAATTTTATGTCAAACCTTTTATATACGATCATTCGATATAAGATAGATAGTAATGTATGCATGTTTATTTATATTTCAACCATGGTTTCCGCAATAACTTCCATCCTCGCAAATGATAAGCTAAAAGGAGAAAATTATATAAAATGGAAAAGTAATATGAATGATGTCATGGTTTGTGAAGACCTTAAGTTTGTTCTGACAGAGGAATGTCCTCCACAGTCGGCTAGAACCGCTAGCCAAGCTGTTCGTGATATACAATAGAAATGGGTCACGGCTAATGAGAATGTCTGCTGCTACTTGCTAACATGGATGTTTAAGGTCTTACTGTAAAGTATGAACCGATAGCTATAGCACAATAGATGTTGGAGTCATTGCAAGGCATGTTCGGGTAACCTTCTGAACGACAACGTCATAAAGCCTTATACTATGTGATAATCGAGAAGATAAATGATCAATTATCTGTTTGAGAGCATGACTTGAAGATGATGACCTACTTCAACAAGGATGAAACCCATGGAGGTCATATTGACGAATGTAGCCAGGTCATGACCATGATTATGGAATCTCTTCCAAAAGATTTCCTACAATTCAAAAGCAATTATATTATGAATAAATTGACTTTTTCACTCACGTAATTGCTAAAGGAGCTCACCACTTATGAGTCTATGCTAATATATAAGCATGAGTCCGGTGGAGAGGCATATGTTGCCGAATCTTCCAAATCTACAAAGAAGAGAAGGAGAAACATTGGAAATGCTAAGGCTAATACAAAAAATAACAAGAAAAGCTCCAAGGATGTTAAGCCCAAGGTAAATATTTCCACTATAACAAAGACAGACATTGGAAAAGGAATTTTCCCAATTACCTTATGGAGCTAAAAGAGAAGAAAGCTAAATATACACATGATTTACTTATAATTGAGTCTTTATTAGTGGAAGATGATAAATCCACTTGGATTATAGATTCTGGTTCCAGTAACCATGTGACATGAATCAATGCACACTTGGAGTACTAAGGGACACAGCCAACAACACAGTGGAGCCATTGCAAATACCAACAAGGCTGACACAAGACAGAAGGCTAATAAGATTAAAGAAGTAATGACGGGACTAGATTAGAGTTTCATGGCCGACTGTGACCGACAAGTCAGGTGCACACCAGAGACGCATATGAGCTTCAATGGAGAGTGCCTTAAACTATTTCACTTGGCCCAAATCAAATCTGAATGAAGCTTCACATAACTATTTTGAGACAATAACCTATATGGAGAATTTGGCCCAACTTTGACACTTTTTTAATTCAGCCAAACCCTGTCTTATTTTATCATTTTATTTGATATGTTCACTCTTGTTTTGATGCAAGTAAGCTAGCTGACCAGGTTATTGGGGTTAATTATGCTTAAAACCTTGCTTATTAAGTAAACACATCAATTTATTATTTAATGTAAGCACCTCAAATCAGATTAAGTTAGATTAGTTTCTAATCATTATTTTAAGCTACTTTAGGTAGGAAAGGACATTTGAGGACGTGCTTGAGTAAAAGCCATGGGTAGTCAGAGACCTTTCATGGTCTGACCGCTAGATGTTCGTTGGGTGTGGACCGATGCACTCGTTAATCAAGTGCGTATCAAGATAGGATATGTCGGCCCGTATGTGTACCATAAGGGGTTTAGTTATCCATGTGAGAAAGTTATGATTCTTAAGACTTTGGCCAAAGCCGATCACCTAGGGTGGATCGCATTTATCAGAAATGATGTTCTGATTAGTTATAAAGAATCGTGGACATATCGACAATATGAGATGTGAGCCTCGAAAACTTGATGGTGTAATCTATGTTTCCTAAGCACAACTCAAATAGCCTACGACGGAGGAATTATTAAACATATGTGATGACCTCGACTTGTATAGTTCAAAAAGGTTGTTCGTGTATTTTGCAAATTCGGAGGTGGCCGAATTACGTACATATAAGCTAGGCTTATACGACGAATGTGTCTGGACTTAGAAAGTCCCACAATATGAAGTGTACTCGTTGAGAACTTGGGTAGCCGATAATATTTGATAATAAATAATTTTTGATATTATAATTATCAATTATAACAATTAAGTATTATTGGATAACATTAATTATTTATTTTGACCCAATTAGATTAATTGGATTAATCCAAAATCACACAATGCCTTTATTATAATTTCATAAATATCTCTACCATTGGAGAATATTTTGGTAATTACAAAAAATGTAATAATAAGTGTATTTGTCTTGATTTAATTGGATTAAATCAAAGTGGTAGACAATGAACTAATCAATTTGATAAACTTTGTCTTGATTTAATTGGATTAAATCAAAGTGGTAGACAAAGGTGATTAGTCACACCTAATTATAAATATTTGTACAAATTGGATTAAGCTCACATAAAAGTTGATTAGAACTTTTATTAATTATGCATAAGCTTATATATTTATATATTTTACAAATTACATTCGGCCTAATATTGTATTTTCAGTTAATTTATTAGCAAGATATAATTTTGCACCAGATCTAAAGCATTGGACTAGTGTAAAACATATTTTATATTATCTTTTTGGAACAATTAACATCGGTTTATTTTATCCAATTGGACCGAAATCATAATCTTCCCATTAACAACCTTATATCTATCTATAACATACGACACATAATCTCCACATTAACAACCTTATATCTATCTATAACCATTAAGAATTATAATCCAGGAAAATTATCATTTTCCACCTAATAAATAGCGTAAGTATCGTTTACCACAAAAATTTTAAATCCGTTATTTTTTCTACCTACAATTTGAAATTTTTTCACTTTTTCATACGATAAAGTGTAAAAGTTTATAAATTATCTATTTAATTTAGAAAAAAAAAATATATTTTTTTTCTATTTCATAAAAGTGGAAAAGTGAATACATTTGAAACTTTAAGTGAAAAATTAACGATTTCAAAATTTTCATGGAAAACGATACTTATTCTATTCAACATTGTGAGAAAATAATAATTCCCTATAATCCATGATCTATCGATTTTATTATTCATTTATTTCATGTTGTTATCATGTAGTTTTTTTTTTGTATCATGTAGTTATAAATGAAGAGTTTGCCTCTTTATTTTGTACACACTTGAAATGAAGAGAAATGATATTCTTACTTCTTATTTTACTTAAAGAAACCCAGAACGGCAGTGATGGTTGCGTTTTGACTTAAAAAAATTTATCCGTGGTTTCTATTGTCCCGTTAGCCAAACAAACCCATCCAACTCATCTTTACCATAATCCCCAAATTAGCTTCACCAAATTCATTTTTAACGGGAACCTGCTTTGCGCTCGTCATCACCATCGCCAACGAAGGTATGTGCTTTTCTTTTCTTTCCTTCATTTTTCATTGTCAACAACTCTAATGAAAGATGCAGTGTAGCTAATTTGGGGTTTGTTTGTTTAGAGCACATGCAGCTAATTTGGGGCGCTTATTATGAGGATGTGATTAGGGTTTCTAATTGTGTTTTGGGTGTTTTAAGTATATGGATTTTGGAAATTCTGGTCTTGAATGTCTTGAGCTGTATAAATAAAGTTCTTAAAGGATTTAAGGTACTGTTTGAGGCTTTTCTTGGTGATTTCTGTTAAAATGTTGGGAAATGGTCATTATTTTGTGGAGTGGAAAAAGAAGTTTGTTTCACAGGAGCGTGGAAAACGTGCGGTCCACTACTTTTTGAAGGATTCTGTCGGGGAATCCATTCTAGCTGTTGTGGGAAATGAGAGAAGTGTTAGGCACATGTTTTATGTTGTTGCGGAGGAATTTGGTCCATTTTACAATGCTTTGATTGTGTGTAATTTGTTGGCCAATACCAACCTCCCTGGCTTTTTGGTTCATGCTCTAGTTAAGTCTTGCATATAACATGCTTGATAAATTGCCCTAATGATTGAGTTGAGTAAAAAACTTACTGTTATGCATTTTAAATTGCTGGCTACGGACATAAGTTGATTCTACGTTGGGCTACAATTATTTTTAGTATACATTATAATTTTGTTAATATGATGGTGATGTTTGATTAGTATATATCTTATAGATTATATTTTTATGTTTCTTTGAACCATGTTAGAGAGCTGTTGTTATGTTTCTTTGGATAGTTTAAATTCTACCCCATTAAATAGTTAGAGAATTGAGGTGATGCAGTCTCTTATTATTTGAGTCCCATAAGATAAATAATATGTGCTATAGGAATGAGAATTTTTATTGCCTAGGCATTACTTGGGTTTTGAGTTTTGGTAAGTTCTTGGTACTGTAGAAATATATGTTTATCTTTTTTAAAGTAGAGTGATCAGTTACATAGTTAAATAGTTATTTGAGTTTGAGTTCAGTTTTTTAAGTTCTATTGATTATAATAAGTTACTTGTTGGTCTGTTGGTTGTAGGGAAAAAAATTCCAAGCTTCACCAGGAAAAGAGTTGGGAGGTCTGAATTAGGGAGGGCATTCTTCGTTGGTCTAAACAGAATAATATGCTAACTACAAGAAAGTCAAGAATTCATGCAAAAGATTGATAAAGATAAAGTTGATCAAGACAAGTTAGTTGTACACCACAAGGAGGAGAAAAAGTTGAGGATTGCATTGTTGTTATAGTGGATTGCATTTGTAATTATTGTGACTCATATGATTTGGTGCAATGGGGCTAGAGTGGAGCACAAAAAGATTTTGCCAAAATTTAGCTCATTTGGATCAAATGTATCACCATTTAAGATTTTCAGCTATGTTATCGATAAAATTTTCAAGTCAAATATATTATCTAAGAGATTCCTCCACTGTGCAATAATGACCAAAATGTTGTCCAAAAAATTGTCCAAAGATGTTGTCCATGAGTTGTGCAGTATATTGTCCAAAATACTATCCAAAAGAGTTTTTCATCAAACTTCATAAATTTTTAGTAGGGCCCTAAAAAAGAGAGAACATATTAGAGTAAAAAAAAATAAACAAAAGCACATATTTTTTAAAATGAGAAGCTGTATGATTACATCATTCAGGCATAAGGATACGACTGTTGTATGATTGTTTTAGAATTAATACATAAACAGAAAGACTAACATTACACTTAAACAAGGAATTTTCTCGGAAATTCGTGATACTTTCTCGAAAATTCGTAACACCAGATGGATGCTGAGTTGGAGATCCAGAAACAGCATATACTTTATCGGAAATTCGTGAGGTTGTAGAGTTACCTCTGACTCACCATGAGCTTTACATATGTTCAGCGCATGAATTGAAATGAACTATTGCAAAGAACAAAAGGACTTATACATACTGGACCGATCTCCCTGAAGATGCTGATTGGATAGCATAGATGTTAACCAATCAACAACTTCTCTTCGTGACCTCTATTTATAACCAGCATGGATGGAATTTTCAGCACCATAAACTCACACAAACTCCTCTGCAACAACATAAAACATGTGTCTAACACTTCTCTCATTTCCCACAACAACCAGAATGGATTCCCCGATAGAATCCTTCAAAAAGTAGTGAACCACACGTTTGCCACGCTCCTGTGAAACAAACTCCTCTTTCCACTCCACAAAACAATAACATTTCCCAACATTTTAACAGAAATCACCAAGAAAAGCCTCAAACAGTACCTTAAATCCTTTAAGAACTTTATTTATACAGCTCAAGACATTGAAGACCATAATCTCCAAAATACATATATTTAAAACACCCAAAATACAATTAGAAACCCTAATCAAACCCCAAATTAGCTATATGTGCTCTAAACAAACAAACGCACTATGCATGCAAAGGCTGTTGCTAATCATACAACTGCAACTTTCATTAGAGTTCTTAACAATGAAAAATGAAGGAAAGAAAAGAAAAGCCCATACCTTCGTTGGCGGGTTTACGACGAGCGCAGAGCAAGTTCCCGTTAAAATTGAATTTGGTGAAGCTAATTTGGGTATTAGGGTAAATATGAGTTGGATGGGTTTGTTTGGCTAACGGGACAATAGAAACTAGAGATAGAATTTTTTAAGTCAAAACGCAACCATCACTGTCGTTCTGGGTTTCTTTAAGTAAAATAAGGAGTAAGAATATCATTTCTCTAAAAAAAATATTGTTTATACTGTTGTCTCATATTTGCTCTCTCCATTCTTCTCCACTTTATCATTGTATGTATTTTGAAAATCTCTGGTCTTTCTTAATACAAACAACTACTCAAATAAAAACTACCTAAGAAATTATACAACGAAATAGAAATCATAGAGAACATTGTAAAAACAAATTTTTACATGTTTGATGATTAACCAACCTGTTCAAAGAAGTAAAAGAAGAAGAAAAAACCTTTAGATAGTGGACTTATAAGGCCGTTGTCGTTTATTTTCATGCCATGGAAAAAACACACAGCAAAATATTAACCATGGAACATTTCCAGTAACACCAAATCTTGAATAATCAGAATATATACTTACATTAGGAATAATTTTATACATTGGGAATACTAACCGTTTATGTACAAAATGTACTGATGACAACTAAAAGAATTTGATAATTATTTACAAATATCCCATTGCCAATAAACTTTCTCCACAATCCCTCCCCCGCTCCGAACAGCAAGGTGAAGTGTATCGGAGGCAGGAGGAACCCCCCAAAGATATGGAACTGCAACTGTCATAGTTAGCTTTTCATGCAAATCACCTTTGCTTGCTTTCTCCGCAGCGACAACCTGAACAAAGATGCATATGTTTTTAACATTATGGCAATGGCGTGAAAGCTCAAATTTAAAAGAACATACATGCTACACACTTCACCATTGAGTTAAAACTGAACCAGAAGTTCGCCATCAGTGTTGCAATTTCCATTAACCTAAACATTTACTTGCCCGTGCTGCAAATACTAAACTAAAAGAAGAGAATCATAAAAAGTTGTGAAGCTAGCTACTTCAGGAACTCAAAATGTCTGTGCTTATATATTATTTACTAATAGTGTATCTGACTTTTATGGCCACTCTCAGATTTATACGAGAGTGTATTAAAGCAACAAAATCTCAATCAAGTTTGTTTCATGGTTTTGCTCTATAGCAGTCTGCAAACATCATCCTGTACTATAACTCTGATGTGATTATGCTAAGAAAATGCATATCTAATGGTTAGATCATTGCTTGGTTAGTGTGTCAGTCCCACAAATGGATGACTCAAGAACAATTCTAAACCATTCAAAGGTGGTTAAATGACTCTAAAATGGTAGCCTAGGGACTCTTTTCTTTGGTGCCACGAATTTCAAGTAAAGCATAAATTGTGTATATTGTTGATTATATTCAAATGTTGAATTTATTGTTGATTAAAGTGTTTTATTGGGTTAATTGATTAACGTTAGTAGCTATATGACCCTAAATACGCTTGGTAGTGCGTGGGAAATGCTCCCAAGGTGTTGTAGTCTTGAATTGGAAAGCAAATGCCAAAGGTTGCCTAAGATTCTGTAAAGTTCAGTCGACCGAACTCCACAGCATATCAAAGTTGATTTCGCAAAACTACAGTTGACCGAAGAGTGTCTTCGCCGAACCTCGGTGGATTTTTGAAAAGTCGTTTTTGAAAAAATCTCGTTTTTATTGCACACTCCAACACCGATATTCGATGTTGGTGCACAGCTAAAGGAAAAATACGAACAGGCAAACCGGTATATAATAACGGCTCGCTGGTTCGGACCAAAACAATTATAAAAGGTTGATTTTGCCCTCAAAAAACATGGTATCAAAGCGGGTATGTACCTTGAACTACACTCATTGATCATATATATGATAATTTATGATTGATATAAATGTATATACTTGATTATTATGATATGCATGGTTTAAATTAATTCATATATAAATTAACCTATCATGAGATGTGATGATGTGAGATGCATATTATAATTGTCAGATATGCATGATTTGCATTTACAAATGTTATGCATGCAAATTAATTATGGTTTTCATGTCTTGGTACCGCCTTGTCGGAAAAAACAATGGAGCATCATTTGAGGTTGGTTGTAGTTTCCTTAGTAGAACTAATTTATTGGAAAACCAACTTACAAAAAATGAAGTTGTCTACATATGATGTGGACTGTTTTATTAAAAATCTCTCATAATTTGGCGGTAGTATTAATTATATTTGTTAACATATTGAATTGTCCGTCTTGTCAATACGAAGTTAGATGGGTTCTTGTTTGTTGTGCCTAATATCATTCAAATTATGAGGGTATAAGTTATACCGTATAACCAATGAACACTAAGGCTATTTCGGTTAAACATTTGATTAGGCAAAATAAGTGAAACGTAGTTGCCCAATATCGTCCAAATTGTGAGGGTATACTAACTAATAGCTTGTGTTTGTTATTGACAAGTATAGCATAGAATACGCCTTATCCAATATCGTCCAAACTGTAAGGATATATAAGAAATGATTCAAGACCAAACCCATAATTCATATAGGATGTGATTGACAAACTGTTATTTGCTTACTGGATTACGATGGCCAATATCGTCCATATTGTGTGGCCGGAGTAAGTTCAATAGGTTCCTTCTTCCACTGTAGACTTTAAATAGTTACACTCAGATTTCCACTAGAGAAATAGTGGAAATATATAAAGCAGTGGGAGACACTATCTAGATTAAAAATTCATGATCTACTTAGTGTTTAATGTTTATGAAAACTATTTTGCTTATGTCTCATTTATTTTATCGTGTTTAGATAAAATAAATGAGACTAATTCGTCTACTTGTATATTAGATGCAATCTGATTCATAGACTAGATTCTCATACACTTGAATATATTGTAGAGCGATTTATATCATTTAGAATTGTGATTCTAACTCTGACTCTTTTGAAGAGTATGATGGTTGATGACATTCGTTAGGGGTGAGCACCGGTTCCGGGAGAACCGGAACCGGTTGAAACTGGATCAGTTTTTCGGGTTTGGAACCGGACCGGTTCCGGTTCCAAAATGAAAGAATCGAATCTAAACAGTCGCAACCGGACCGGAACCTGTTTTGGGAACCGAATTTAGAACCAATTTCAGAACCAAATTAAAGTCCAATTTAAACCCAATTTCATAACTAAAATTAAAGCTCAATTTAAACCTAATTTCATAACCAGTTTTAAAACCCAATTTCATAACCCAAATTAAAACTCAATTTAAACCCAATTTCATAACCTAATTAAAACCCAATTACATAACCCAATTTAAACCCAAGCACTTCCTACAAAAATATTATGTATTGAGTCGAAAATATTTTGCAATATGCAGTGTTATTTATTGTTTTATTTCTGTATGGACAGTTGCCAAGAATATTATGTAATATTCAAGTGTGAGAAATAATTGTATTTTCAAAGGTTGACAATAAAAAATAAATAAGGTAAATCAGAACCGGACCGAAACCGATTAATATGATACCCTATTTAATTGGGTAGGTTCCGGTTCCACGCGGAACTGAATTGGAACCGATTAATAGAGTACCATATTTAATTAGGTAGGTTTCGGTTACACGCGGAACCGAGTTGGAAACTATTAATAGGATACCATATTTAATTGGGTAGGTTCCGGTTCCACGCGGAACCGAAACCGAAACCGATTTTGCTCACCCCTAACATTCATAGTCAAGGATATAGCACTTATAAGAAAAATTGTTCATATCCTGATACCTTGACCGCGGTTCAATTCCGAAACCGAATCGGAATCCAACCGACGGTTTCGATTCCTACCGAATGAGGAATCAAAACCGAACCGTACAGTGTACGGCTCGGTTCAGTTCCAGTTCCTCCGGAACTGGGTCTAACTTCTAGGTCTAAGGATTTGACAAAATTTTGGATTTGACAAAATTTATTTTATTGTATACATAATTACAACTCACTATATATCAATTGCAATTGAAATTGAATTTAATTCCTAATCATCTACTCCAAAATAACAAAGAAGTTGAAATTGAAACTGAAATTGAGAACAGTGTTTAAAAATTCGGTCGAGGCGGCCGCCTCGCGGTGACGGCGCGTCGAGGCGGCCGCCTAATTCGGTTTTTATGAGGCTGCAGCTCAATGCTTGTGAGGCGGCCGTCTCAGACCGCCTCACGCCAAATCGGGGTGAGGCGGCCGCCTCACGCGAAACTTGTTTTTTTTTTTAATTTTAAAATTTTTTAAATGAAACGACGGCGTTTTGGGGATTTCAAAACGTCGTCGTTTCATTTACATTATAAAAAAAGAAAATTGATTTTAGGATTTTTGTATTCTCTCTCTCGACTCCTCTGCTCTCTCTCTCTCTCTCTCGGCCTATACTGCTCTCTCTCTCTCTCTCGGCCTCCTCTACTCTCTCTCTCAGCCTCTCGGTGACTTTTCTGATCTCGGCGACGGTGACGGCGATGGCAGCGTTTGTGGTAACTTGTTCTGCTTATAATATTATTCTTCATCAAGTAAAAGATATTTCAAATATTATAAAGCTTTATTCAAACAAAAAAAATATATTATAGAGCTAGTTAACACCTAAAAGATATAAACATGTTGTTTCCTTCTGTTTGTTTGTTGAATGTAATGTAATGTTATTATATAAAGTTCGCATATAATCTATAGATTTGGGTATTATGATTTTTGATTTGGGTAAAATCAGTGATTAAGAATTGAATTGGATGTAAATTTTTTCTATATAGAGATTGAATAATATCAAAAACTTCATTTTCGGATCGAGGCGCCCGCCTCGCCGCCTCGAGGCGCCCGCCTCGCGCCTCCATGGTCGGCCGCCTCAAGGCGCCGCCACGTATTTTTAAACATTGATTGAGAATTAGTTTGTATGAGAATATGGAAATATTAAATAGAATAAATTGTTGGAAACTTGAAATGTGAAAAAATGAATTGAAATATGAAGTATTTATAGTTATAGAATAATAGAAAAAATTTGGAATGGTTCAGTTCGTCGATTTAGTTCTTGTGGTTCGGTTCATCGATTCGGTTTCGGTTCAGTTCAACCGTTAGTTCTGGTTCGGTTCGAGGTTCGGTTCGTCAATTTTGGAGAATCGGAACCAAACCAGTTCTCTGGCAGTTCCGGTTTGATTCGGAACCGCCGAACCGGTGACCGATTTGGTTCCGGTCCTGACCCGATTCCGTTCACGATTCGGAACCGAACTATGGTCAAGCCTATATCCCGATATACATGTACTAGCCTCGCGAATTTATTGACCGACCCGAGTAAGTAAATCATCGACTAGGAATTCTATTTGAGAATATATCAAATAATGACATTTCTTAATGTCAATTATAACTAATTGTAACTATGTCACTACGATAAATTCTTTATCTTTCTTATATATTTATCTAAACACTTTTAGATTTAATCTAACAATTTTGATTAATAATGTACGTAAAAGACAATGGGTGGTACCATATAATAAATAATAAATAATGAAATGAAAAATGTCGTTGTTCGTACTTATAATCCGTATTACAAATACGAAGATTGGCGCTCGAGCATCAACTCCAACAAGAACTCCAATATCACTAAGAAAGTTAAAATTAATATAATATGTCATACCTCCCCACCATGCTCTAAAATTGTATCTTCCACAACATCACTTAACATCTCTATGGAACGGCAAAACCCAACTATACAAAGCCTTCTGCCCATATCAAGTCCCTAAAATAACAAAATAAAAACCCATAAGACAGCTTATATTCTTAAAAATTGGATTACATTAGAAGTACAAAGACAGCTTACATTCGTTGCCGCTATATCAAAGAGAGCACCTAGACATAGTCTTTGGTTTGGATCCATGTAATCACTCTCTTGAAACCGTTGAAATCTTTGCGAGGACTTTGACCTACCAAGCTTCTTCTGTTAGAAAGTTCACATATTTTCATTTCAGTAACAGTATATTCCATAACAAGAGTATAATCCAAGAAGCTATGCACGTCTAGAACCAGCTCTTACCCATTCATTAAAATCCATACATGAGTCCAACAAACAATTTCCAATCAAACAAAGGAGAAAAACAGGAGGAATAATTGGAAGAAACTTGAACATAAACTTCAATTGAAATTAATAAGCAATCAACAAAAAACTCGTTGCATGGGTTCGAACTTGTTAGTTTAGTTTGCCAAAACCCTGTTGGATTGAAAAATAGGTCTAAGGGTTGTAACCTCACTCACACGGGTGGGAAAGAGATTTAATTACCAATTGTGTTATACCTCAAATATATAAATAAATAAATAAATAAAATCCGTAACCAATGCACTGAAAATTACCATGATGAATAATGTAATGGCATATTTGATGCAATCTCTATAAAATTAACTTAGAGAATACAGATAGTCTAATCACCTTTTGGGTTTTGGCCACATATTTTCAAGCGCATTTTCCAGATATAACCTATTAGAAGTGTTATACAATTTTATTCTATTTTCAGTGAAATTATATCAAAATTATACCTTAATTTCATCCACACAGCCATTGAATATTTTTTGTAAATAAAAAATGGGGGCACATACATCAGAAGTAGAAGAAGTGACACGTCTAGGGACCATGGAACCTCCAATCTGAATGAGCCCATCAGCTGTAAACAGTGTCACTCTTTCCTCCTGAACCCATTCGATTCCTATCAAATTAAACAAAAAAAATTGAAAATGTCATCAATTTCCGTTAATATAAAACTCAAAATTAACTCCCCAAATAGAAAATTAACGGCGTACCGCTGTCACCGTGGGCCCATGGTAAGAAATTGAAGGGATCAGAAGCTTTGGCAGTGAATCGAAGGAAACGCGATGAAGGAGGATGCAAAACGGACGTGAAGAGGAACAAATTGGTATCCCTCGGCCGATAAACGAATGGAATTGAAGAGAAACACAAAACACGAGCCTCGGCCATCATCGTTGAAGATTCTGATGATCCAACAAGAGAAAGAGAGAAGAGGAATCTGATATCTGAAAATTGGAGGGGATGAGGAGGGAAAAGTAAGAGAGGAGGAATTGACGCCACATTTTGACACGTGCATGTCACGCCACATTATTTGAAAGTGATTATGTGAGCTTTGAAACAGTTGGTTTTTGGATACCATTAATGTTTTGCTTGGTCGATAATTTTGTTGTTTTTTATAATAAAATATAGGGAAATTGTCCACCAAACACCTGGTTAAGGGAAAATGTAGATCACTGCCAACGATGATAATAATATTACAGCACCTCGAATTTATATTGAATATTACATAATTACTTTATCGTTAATGGTATTAAGATAATGATGCCTTATAAGGGCATTTATCTCGAATCGCCTTATTAATTTATTGGCAAAAATGCAAAACTCACCCTCTAACTTTCACGTTTTTTTTCATTTCAGTCCTCTAACTTTCAGTTTTGTCAATTCAGTCCTCTAACATTCAATTTTTGTCAATTCAGTTCTCCGTTACAAATCTGTTACTGCTGCCAAAACGACGCCGTTTAACGGAGGACTGAATTGACAAAAATTGAAAGTTAGAGGACTGAATTGACAAAATTGAAAGTTAGAGCACTGAAATGAAAAAACGTGAAAGTTAGAGGATTAGTTTTGCATTTTTTATACCTTAATTTAGGCCATATTAAATTATTTTTCTTTTTCTTATTTTTTAAATAGTAAAAGAAAAAGAAAATAGGCTATAATTGTTAAGAAAATTAATAAATATAATTTTAATGATAACAAGAAAAAAATTATATTCCAACAATTACATTTCAAAATGTAATTTTAGAGATTACATTTCAAAGATAAATGATGTATTTTTTTAATTTTTAATATTCGATTTGACAATGTAATTTATAAATATAATTTTAATGTAATTGAACAGTAATCTCTAATGTCTCACGAAAATGTTGAAGATAATGCTTTTTAGGACCGACCTTCATCAGATCATTATTTCTTGAATGAATACGAATTTTTTTTTTAAAAAAATGAATGGGTTGTTACTTAGCTCACTAATTACTTGTCTAATGTTGGAATTTGTTTTCAATTTATATTATTATTAGTAGTAGTACAATATTAAATTAGTTTGGTCAATTCAGTCCTCTAACTTTCACGTTTTTTTCATTTTAGTCCTCTAACTTTCAGTTTTGTCAATTCAGTCCTTTAACTTTCAATTTTTGTCAATTCAGTCCTCCGTTAAACGGCGTCGTTTTGACAACAATAACGGTAGCAGTAACAGATTTGTAACGGATGACTGAATTGACAAAAATTGAAAGTTAGAGGACTGAATTGACATAACTGAAAGTTAGAGGACTGAAATGAAAAAACGTGAAAGTTAGAGGGTCAGTTTTGCATTTTTGCCTAATTTATATTATAAAGTGAAATGGTTTTTGTATCACCTCCAATTTAATAAATTATATGTGCACCACTGTCATAAAAAAAATATAAAATTGTATCGAGTCATGTTCAATACTTATTCATATGCCGTTCAACTAAACGGTATAAAAAAATTATACACTCATCCTAATGTACCGCGCCTCTGTGGGCCTCATCCACAAGGGAATTTTTATCATTCATATGTATTACTATTCTCAACATGCTTTAGTCAACCTGACATTAGGGATGGTAAAAATTCCAATCACATTAAAAAAATAATAATAATTTTAGTATATGTAACCACTATCATACAAAACACACACATATATATATATATATACACACACATACTGGCCCCCGTTCAATACTCATTCACATGGCTCGTCCAACCAACGGATATAGAAAATTAACTCATATCCGACCCTAATATATCAAGCCTTCGTGGGCCCTATCCTCAATATGCTTGAGCCAGTCTGGCACTATGGAAAACAAAAACTCTAGCTGGGTATTGAAAAAAATTAATATATTCTCATGCTTAAAAAATTAAAATTAAAATTTTTAGTGAAAATTTGAATTGGGCCTTAAAATTTTAGTTATAAATATATACATTTAAAATTAAAAATATATTTATTAATTTAAAATGAAATAATTTGTTCAATTGGATGTGGTGCAGAGATAATTTGCTAAATTAAAGGTAGTGTAGAGATAATTTTCTAAACGAGATATTATCATTTTTTCACTCAATGATTTGTCAATGTGCAGTCTTACACTAAAAGTTTGAAAATGTACGGTCTTTAACCCGATGTTATGAAAATTTACTATTTGTCACCCAAATTGAAATGACGTGAACTAGGGGTGAGCAAAATCGGTTACGGTTCCGGTTCCGCATGGAACCGGAACCTACCCGCAAAACTTCGGTTCCGTACTAAGTGGAACCGGAACCTACCCAATAAACAGGGTACCCTATTATTCTGTTCCAATTCGGTTCCGGTCCGGTTCCGATCCCGTTCCGAATTACCCTATTTTAAAATATTTTAATCAAAACTACATTCCGATACGAGTCCGTAGGAAAAAACGAGGACCAAATCGGAGTGCGGAAGCTCAAGAACGAAGACAATGAAGTGTTAGACTTTTAATGCTCGTCAGCTTCATTACCTTTCTGTTTTCATTTACAATTAGGCAAGTTATCAGTGCATTAAGTTTCCTAGTTGTGAAACATTGGGGTGACATACCTTCGTTTATCAGAGGATCTGTTAGTGGAAAATAATTTCAAGATATTTGTGAAGAAAATGCATGTTGATCAAGTAAGCAATTCTTCACGTGCATAATTTTGGATCATGCAAAACATACTTGTTTGAAAAAAAAATTATGAATTACCACTGGTGAGACATGGACTGATTTGCAGTGCTTATAAAATGCTTTGTATGGTTATATGTTCATATAAATCTCTAATTGTTCATATAAACCGGTTCCATGGTCCGGTTCCGACCATTTTGGAACCGGAACCTACCCGGATAAAATCGGTTCCTTCATTTTTGGAACCGGAACCTACCAATTACAACTGGTTCCGGTTCCAAACCCGAAAAACCGGTCCGGTTCCAATCGATTCCGGGTAGAACCGAAACCGGTGCTCACCCCTAACGTGAACTATCGTTATGCTGTCATATTGTTATTGTCATTTTACTTGAATGAAAACGCATCGTTTTAATGACCAATAAGTGAATTACAAAAAAAGTCCATAAAATGCCTAAAATGATGAAGTTGAAATGAGTATAAAGTCCTCAAATCAAGTTCTGCCTTCCCCAGTCGAAACCTACCTTTTTCTCATTTGCATGCACAATCGTTTCCTTATCCCGCCATTTTTTCACCAAATCCATGCGAGTTTTAACAGACTGTGAAGATTTCTGAAGTTTTTTTTGGTGGAGTTTGCACTTGGGTTGCATTTGAAGATGGGTGAGACAGTGGGTGACTTCACTTAAGTATTTTTTATTTCCTGCATTTTTTTTATCATGTTATTTTATGAAAATCAATGTTCTATGACTGTGTATCTGTTACACCTCAACAATACAACCAGCAGGCACACCAGCAGACACACCAGCAGCAGGTTCGGGTTCAGCACTCTCCAGCTCAACCTCTCCAGCAAGTCCACCAAACCAGACCCCAAAGAGCCATTATAAGGCCACGGCGATACCAGTGATTTGTTCAGTAGATTTGGTGCCAAAGTGTGTTAGGGAAGTTACAAGGTTGTTAGCAATTAGTTGACAGGTTGTTAGATTAATTGAAATGTCAATATTACCCTTGTAACTAATCTTGTAACTGAGCTCTGCTATAAATTCAAGCCGAGCATAGTAATAAGATCATCATTCAATTTCTCAAAGTTTACTTGCAAAAGTTTGGAGAATTTGTGGCTTTATCTCGAATCAAAGCTAACAATTGGTGCTTTCATTGAGAGAAATCCATGGGTAAAACAAATGCAAATGCAGATCTTCAGTCACAGATGGCAGGGCTTCAACATCAACTGGATGATCACGCTCAAAGATCTTCAGTGATTGAAAGTTGCTTCGCAAACTCTCATCAAGATTTGACATGGCTGAACCTCCTTTAAGTTCACAATTTCCCTCAGAATCAACTCCAAGGGAGCAAGGAGGGTCTTCCACTCCATATAAGAACTTCAGATTGGAAGTTCCAAAGTTTGATGGGCGAGATGTGGATGGATGGAAGCTGAAAATTGAGCATTTTTTTGATACGTATCCCACCCCAGATGAACAAAAAATCTCTATTGATGCCTATCATTGGGAAGGAGAGGCATTATCATGGTACTCTTGGATGAAGAAGAATGGTCAATTGAGGTCTTGGGGGTCATTCACAGCAGCAGTAGCAATAAGATTCAGGGACTCTGTCTTTGAGAACCATGAAGGGGCTTTGTTCAAGCTCACACAAACCACGACAGTAAGGTCATTTATTAAGGATTTCGAGGCTCTTTCAAACAAGGTAACTGGCTTAACTGAGAATTCTTTACTGAATTGTTTTGTGTATGGGTTGAAACCTGTTATAAGAAGAGAAGTAATGGCTCTTAGGCCTGCTTCATTTATTGAGGCTGTAGACCTAGCAGTTCTGCAAGAGGAAAAACTTAGGGATGTTAGTTTCACATATAGAAATAACAGAAACCAAGTTACCAACCCCTCAATCATTAGCACTCCTAACAATCCTGCAACACCTAGATCAGTAGATATGCATGCTGGAGTTCCTAACCCAACTGGTTGGACAGTTAAAAGGCTAACACCTGCTGAAATGCAGTTAAGGAGGGAAAAAGGGTTTATGCTATAATTGTGAAGAGAGATTTCATCCTGGCCATAAGTGTAGGGCCAAGATGTTGTTGATGATGGTAACGGAAGAAACGAACCATGAAGATGACGAGGAACAGTCAGCTGAAGCCACAGGGGAGGAAGAGGTTATTAATCAAAATAAGAGACCTGAGATTAGTTATCATGCATTATCTGGCCAGCCCTACCCCAAAACATTGAAATTAGAGGGGACTATCAATGGAAAATCAGTCAATGTATTGATAGATAGTGGCAGTACCCACAATTTCATCCATCAAAGAGTTATGACCTATCTAGGATTGACTGCAATAGCTTCTGAGGTTTTTGAGGTCATGGTGGGAAATGGGGAAACCTTAAAGTGTAGCAGCATATCACCATCAGTACCACTCATTATCCAGCAACAAAGGTTCCTTGTGGATTTCTTCATACTGCCAATTCAGGGAACTGATTTGGTCCTTGGAATTCAGTGGCTGGAAACATTGGGGCCAATCATTATGGATTACAAGAAATTGGAAATGCAATTCCAGTGGCAATGGGGAAGACTATTACTTTGGCTGGAAAGGTTGGTCCACATATGAAAGCCTCAACTTTGAATCGGTTGAAAAGGATGGAACATACGGATGCCATAGCTTCCTACTACCAATTACAAGTTGTAACCCCTCCCCAGACAACACCTGTCAGTAATACCAGAATCCAACTGCTACTAGATCAATTTTCATCAGTTTTTGCTACACCGGAAGGGCTGCCACCAGTAAGAACAGTTGATCACCACATCCATTTACTACCCAACTCTAAACAATACAAGTCAGACCCTATAGATACCCTTATTACCAGAAGGAAGAGATAGAAAGACTTATCAAGGAAATGTTGGAAACTGGAGTGATTCAGAACAACATCAGTTCTTTCTCTCACCAGTATTGCTTGTCAAAAAAAAAGATGGTTCATGGAGATTTTGTGTGGATTATAGAGCCCTAAATGCAGTCACTATTAAAGATAAGTTCCCAATTCCTACTGTGGATGAGTTGCTAGATGAATTGTATGGGGCCTCTATTTTTTCAAAATTGGATTTACGGGCAGGATACCATCAGATAAGAATGTCTCCTGGTGATATTCATAAGACTGCTTTTAGAACACATGAAGGTCATTATGAGTTTCTAGTAATGCCTTTTGGATTGACTAATGCCCCATCCACCTTCCAAGCAACTATGAATCAGATTTTTAAGCCTTATCTTAGTAAATTTATCATTGTATTTTTTGATGGCATTCTGGTTTACAGTATTTCCTTGGAGCTTCATTTGGAACATCTCAGACTCACCTTGCAGTGTTTGATCGATAACCAACTTTTTGCCAAGGTCCAGAAGTGTGTTTTTGGACAAGAAACAATGGAATATTTAGGGCATTGGGTGTCCACCAAAGGAGTGGAACCAGACAGCAATAAAATTTAAGCTATAACACAGTGGCCTACCCCTTTGAATGTCAAGCACTTGAGAGCTTTTATTGGCCTTACGGGGGGTACTACAGGAGGTTTGTTAGAAACTATGCTATGATAGCAGCACCTTTGACAAATCTTTTGAAGCATAATGCATTTGCCTGGAGTGAACAAGCTGACCTTGCTTTCAACAAGTTAAAGCAAGCTATGATCTCAACTCCAGTGTTAGCATTGCCGAATTTCTCTGAACAATTTGTAGTTGAAACTGATGCCAGTGATATTGGCATAGGTGCAGTACTAATGCAACAGAACCATCCTATTGCCTTCTTCAGCAAAAAGCTTCATGATCGACTATGTAAGGCTTCAACCTATGTCAGAGAATTAGTAGCCATTGTGGAGTCAGTCCAGAAATGGAGACAGTACTTGTTGGGCAGGCATTTTATCATTAAAACTGATCACAAAAGTTTGAAACACTTGATGGAACAGGTAATCCAAACTCCAGAGCAACAGCAGTACCTACCCAAATTATTGGGATTTGATTACGAGATCCAGTACAAACCTGGACCTGAAAACACAGCCGCAGACGCTCTCTCTAGATTGCCTCAGTTGACAGCAGCATCAGCTCAGTTTGGTGCTATCATTATGCCTGTTTTTGGATTCATTTCCCAACTACAACTTGACACCTCTCATTCACCAAGTCTACAACAACTCATAACCCAAATTCAACTCCACCCAGACTCATTCCCTGATTATAAGCTCAGAGACGAACTATTATTCTACAAAGGTCGAATTGTAATAAGTCCAGAATCCTCTGTTAAGCAGCAACTACTCACTGAATTTCATTCGTTCGTATGTGGGGGCCATGGAGGGGTGCTTAAAACTCTTAAGAGGATGCAAGCTAGTTTCTATTGGAAGAAGATGCACTGGGATATCAAGACCTTTGTTGATCAGTGCCAAATTTGTCAACAAGTGAAGTATTTGGCCAAGAGTCCCCAAGGTCTCCTCCAGCCTTTGCCTATACCAGATCAACCTTGGGAAGACGTTTCCATGGATTTCATAGTAGGGTTACCTTTGTCCAAGGGCTATTCTGCCATTCTAGTGGTTGTGGATAGATTGAGCAAGTACATCCACTTAGGGGCATTACCTGCACATTTTACTGCTTCCCGAGTAGCAGAACTCTTTGTTGCCATGGTCTGTAAACTGCATGGGTTTCCAAAATCCATTGTCTCTGACCGAGATCCCATATTCCTCAGTGCCTTTTGGAAAGCTTTACTCCGATCAGCTGAGGATCTCAGTGTTCAACCTTTGGCAGTCATTAACAATCGAGTGGTGATTTGTGGCCAATTGCGGATTCCTCAGGTCTTGATTCAATGGCTTAACTTACCTGTTGAGGACAGCACGTGGGAGGATGTGGCTACAATTCAGCAAGCTTTTCCCAGTTTCGACCTTGAGGACAAGGTCTCTTTGAATGGGGAAGGTAATGTTACACCTCAACAATACAACCAGCAGGCACACCAGCAGACACACCAGCAGCAGGTTCGGGTTCAGCACTCTCCAGCTCAACCTCTCCAGCAAGTCCACCAAACCAGACCCCAAAGAGCCATTATAAGGCCACGGCGATACCAGTGATTTGTTCAGTAGATTGGCGCCAAAGTCTGTTAGGGAAGTTACACGGTTGTTAGCAATTAGTTGACAGGTTGTTAGATTAATTGAAATGTCAATATTACCCTTGTAACTGAGCTCTGCTATAAATTCAAGCCGAGCATAGTAATAAGATCATCATTCAATTTCTCAAAGTTTACTTGCAAAAGTTTGGAGAATTTGTGGCTTTATCTCGAATCAAAGCTAACAGTATCGACATGAATTTGCATGATGTGATTTTTTTCCCTTTAACCATAGATAGGAAAATCATGAAGATTAGGATAACTTGTAATTGAAATGATAAGTGTAAATAAATTTTTTCTTAATTTAGATTTGGGTGTAAAATAATTTGGGTGTAACTAATTTTAGGTTAGGGTAAAATTTGTTGACTCGGGTGAGTTTTTTTATTGGGAATGGAAACTGAGTTTTTTGCTAAATCGAAACTTAGTTTTTTATTGTTGTTCATTGTTTCAAATTGCAGCAAGACAATGTTGCCACTAGAGCTTGTGATTTTGTTAAAAAATAAATACATTTTTTAGGATTGATTAACCCAGATGTCTTTACTATAGAGGAGCTAAAGGCTGAGGCACTGAAGATCACAAATAGTTATGGTTTAGATAAGGAAAATAAGATTATGCTAAATGCATTGAACCCTCAGAATAATGTTAAAATTGTGATGGATTCTGATAGTGAGTTGAGATGTTTGTTTGGGATTCATGATCGATTATGGGTTATTAGTTTTGAAGTGGAGGTTCTACCAGTATTGTTTCCACAGTTTCCAGAAGCATAGTTGATGTAGTCACTACGCTTCAATTGAAGAGTACAATGGCCTGAGGAATTCATTTTTATGGGATACAATAATAAGCATGAATGTCGACAAAATATGAAAGGGGTGAATGTGTCTGGGTGTGTGTGAAATTGAAAACACACAGACTTAGACTTAGTTTATAAAGTTGTTACATACATATTTGGATGATAGAAAATAAGTAACATTCATTCCGACTGACAGAATATCAAATCCCAATATATCTAGAATGTGAGCGGCAAGAGACAATGCAATTATCCCCTAAGCCCATGACTTGAATATGCAATACATGAAAGAACTCGCAACACAACCTGATTATCTACGAATAGACTTACATGCATGTTATACATAATTGACTAAAATGATAAAATTTGAAATATCACGCATTTTCATCATATAAAATATATAAGTTGTTACATTAAGTGAATATACTTATACTCTTAGTTTCACACTGATAATATAACTTGGCCCTAAGGCGTACATGGTAAAATATGTGTGAATGGACCCATATCATGAATGACCCTATGACTGCAATTGGTGTCCATCTGATCCAAGTTGTCCCGTCTGACAAAAAGAGGATTCCTCACCAAAAGTGATCGGGAACTAAACCTATAACCACAAACTGAGTAGTGGGGGTAAGTCGCTGGAACGACCTAATGAGTGAATGCTGAAATAAATGATTAAGAAATAAGTTTAAAATAACTGGAAAACCTGCTTGAGTTTACTAAAATCAAGATCTGAGAAAATGTCATGTCATGCGTAATTACAAACTTTAGAGTACAAGCATAATCATGAAAAATCGACCAATTTAGTAGCATGGGGGAATAAAACCTACTTAGCGTGAACCTAGCATCGCGTAAGCAGGGGAACATGAACATGTACATGAATAAGCTTAAGAGGGTCACTAGAACCATTAGGCAACCTGAGTATACTCGAGCAGCTAAACATGAGGGAGCGGCTCTCTACTGGAGTTTGAAAACGTGCAATGATCATATAAATAAAGTTAACAAAAAGTCTTAGGTATATAGCATTTAAACATGTAAATGTAACTTGTAAATTCAACATGAACTTGAAAATAAATTATAAAAACCTCTAAAGATAACATTCATGAAAAAACATCATTTTAATTTATAAAATACTTTCAATTAAGAAACATGAAATTATCAAAGTCCACTCACTAAGCTATAGAAGGCTATACTGCTCCCATAGTCATGCTGAACTAGATGGATTTTCCTACGGCGAGTCTACAAAGTATGAATTTAAATATGGTTAGAACCCAAAAATATTTATGATCATACTCATGTGCATGAATGATATATGAATTCGTGGGGGAAGGAAACACATTTACTTATGTCCTAAGTGAAAGTGAGATAACGCATTAACCATACTTCTAACGATTTGAACATATGCCGTAAAGCTTTTAAAGCAACAACAACTCTAATTTGACACAAAAATCATAATTTCAGCAAATATGATGAACATTAAAAAGTGCATATTTATTAAAAGAAAAATTAATCATTTTACACTTATAGTTTCATTAATCCCCTTAATTTAGCATATTTGTAAAATAATAATTAAACTTATGTTTTATATATTTTTATTGTGATTTTTATTTCTTATGTAGATGAAATAATACTTTGGATGCATAACTAGAAAATTGGACATGATATATGGATTTTGGAGGCCAAAAACTTCAAAGGGCGTTCTAACAGTGTACAAAATTCGAAAATTTCAACGTTGCGTAATTTTCGTATTTTGGCCATAATATTTTACTCCGATATCAGATTAAGGCGATTCCAAGTCCAGATGAAACAAGACTCAAAAATCTACAATTTTACTGTTGACAAAATTTTCTAATTCTGAAGTTTTAAAGGCTGAAAATGATGAAAAATCCAAAGTGTGTTATATGTAATTATTAAAGTCAAATCAATTTGCAATTGCAATGGTAGAGGTGCGAGCACCTCTATAAATAGAGGTGCTCAGCACCTCAATTGAGTCAGCCCGGAGTCCATAGTTTTCTCTGAAATTTTATGGAGTTCTAGCTCTTGTGTGTTTTATTTTTTTAAAAGCTTTCTTCTAATTTCTTTTACTTTTAGTAATAAAATTATGTGTGTTTTTATTCAAATCACGAGTAGCTAATTTCGTCATGCTGGGGTAAATGGTGAAACTTTTTATATGAAAAATTAGATTAATCTTATTTAGATTATAATATATAAATTGTAATCTAATTATTAATATTTAATTTAAATCTGGATTAATTATTGACAAACTTTGTTACCGCCTATATGGATGGTTTTATTTATTTGGCATAATTGAGTATCTAACTGGACTTGTTATAGACAAAAGTTATCACCACCTTTATGGCTGATTTTATATGTTTTGGCATAATTAATTCCTGAAATTAATTAGTTGGGTAATAATGATAATTTATATATTATAAAAAAGTGATATTTCTAAATTTGAAATATTAAAAGTGGATCCCCTAATCCCAGTATTTTATTTTATCGTTGCAGTCCAATTTAAAAATTTACAATCACTTCCAACAACTCAATCTTTTTATTTTCACTCAAATTATTATTTTATTTTACTAAATTTATTCAATGTGGATCGACCCCGGACTTATCGGGTTATTTTATTACTTCGACACTCTTATACTTGAGAGTAAAAAATTATTTTTTGAGCGTGTCAAGTTTTTGGCGCCGTTGCTGGGGAATATAATTTAGTAAATAGGATAATAATTTAACATTATTCTATATTTTTTTCCTTTTCTTTTCGTTTTATTTTTTATGTTGTATTTCTTTTGTTTGTATTTTATGTATCTCATTTTTTTAATCACTACAAATTTATTTTTTTGTCAATTATTTTAATTTTTTCTTTCTTTCACTTATTTATTATTTTTCTTTTTGTAAGTATTGCATTTGTATATTTAAATTTCAGCATATAGTCAGCATTTAGGTTGCATGAGACACTGGTTTCGATCATCTAGCAGTAGATTAAATAGAGAGTCTCTATTACCTTCATCGTCAGTCAAAATGGCCGAGAACCAAAATGAAAATCCACCTGCCCGAGTTGAAAATCTAGTTGATCAGGAAGAAAATGAGTCTCAGCGTGATGATCTTAATCATCATTGGACACTCAGACAATTCATGAATCCCACTAGGATAGGATCACAATCTTGCATTGTTTTCCCTCAAGATGCATCACTTTTCAATTTTAAACCAGGTATCATCCAATTTTTACCCACATTCCACGGTCTAGAATCCGAAAATCCTTATCAGCACTTAAGGTGTAACATCCCCGATTCAGAGATGTTACCGGCGGGGAATAGGCCGTACTATTCACTTGAGCCTCTGACATACTAACTGTATACTTTGCTACTGACTTAACTTAACTATAACCTGAACATGGAACCATTGCCCAAACTTATTAACATAAAATACAAATTTTCATAAAACTTAAAATTACATACATTTCGACTTAACACTTAGTACTGAAACACAACTTTACTTATACACTTTTCTGAAACTAAACTCTGTTTGACTTGATTGAACTTTTACTCTGACTGGACTCTTATACTCTCTGACTCTGAACTGGTGGACTCAGACCCACTAGTGACTGCCATCAGTATCCGTCCTCACGAGCTCGTCTTCCAAGAAAACCTGCAACCAAAGAAAATTGGGAGTGGGGGGGTTAGATCGCTATTCAATCTAAGTGAGTAGACAAGAAATCTGAAAAACTTAAATCAAAACACCAGGTTTTTAAAACTAAAATTTCAGAAAAATCACTTCATATGAAATCTCTTTTCTGAAATCTTCATCTGAACTCTTTTTAATAAAGATGATCTTTCTAAAAACTACTTTGAAAGCTCTGGTTTCCGAAAACTATTTTCTAAAATCTGATTTCTGAAAACTATGTACTAAAAATCTAAAAACTGTGGGCTGCTCTGTATCTGAAAAATCTTGACGTATGAGTGTGTTACGTATCGTCGACCCCCATACACCTAACTGTAGCATGCAGTGCAAATCCATGACTTTGGGGCGTTACGTATCGCCGTCCCCCAAGCCACAAACTAGAACTGGGGGCGCAGATCTATGCTACCACCCAAGCTCTGAACTAGAGTCTAGGTACACGAACCTATGCCGTCATCATGGCTCTGAAACTAGGATCTAGAGGCGTTACGTATCGCCGTCCCCCTGGTCCTCTACATGTGCACATGTCTTTGTCCGTCAATTCCAAGCTGTCTCAAGTTACATACTGGGGTGAGTTTTTCCCTCATGCCCCGAAAAACATAAAACTCATACTGAAAACTTATCTTTTCCAAATCATTTCTCAAAACATGTTAAATTTTACATGATACAAAAACAAAATTGGCTAACGCCCTATTTGCAGAAAATGTAAGTCTGACATTTAAATACAAAATAATAAAGAAACAAGTATAATAGAAAGTGTCCATTCACTGTGCTTGGAAACTGGCTGGAATTATACTGCTTCATCGAAGGAGATCGCAATTCTTGCAATGGTCTAAAGGTGATATATTGATCAGACTAAAAGTTGCGAGACGAATTCTAGAACTAGGCTAAACCACTAATTTTAAATGCGTAAAGTCGTAATTCAGTATATCATGTTGTACTAGAATGTAATGTGAGCATAAGAACTGATTCGAGATCTTAAGGGTGGTCTCTAATACGTTGAGGGTGGAACTGGAATGGTCTAAATCAATTTTCCTGAATTTCGTATCCGCGTCGTGACTCAAGGGTCCTTCACGTCGCGACGCACGTTACCCAGAAACTGAACATGAATTCCATCACGCGTCGCGACGCGAGCTTCTTCCTGGGTCGTTACGTAGACCTGATTCCCCGGTTTCCTGCATTTTCTTTCCTTATGCGATTCTCACCCAATTTCATCTCCAATGCATATGTGATCAGTCAAACACACCATTCATCACTTTGTATCAATTCTACACATTTTAAACTACCAATTTATCATCATTTACTACATATTTAATCACAAATCCATTACTTCCAAATCAAACTTTAAACCTTTCTAACTCAACACTTAACTCCATAACTCAACTCTTTACTAACTAACCATCAATATGCAACACATTATCATGCCTCAACAACTTACATAACATCAATTGTCAAAATCTCATAACTTAAAAATTGGGTTTAGTTTCATTACCTTATTTTGTTGGATCCTCAACTCTTCCATTAAGCTCCATGGATGCCAAGGCTCATTTGTTTCTCCTTCTATTTTCTTCTTTCTTCTTCTCATTATTCTTCTTTCTCTTCTCCATCTTCTCTCTCTCGGCTTCTGCCTTTTCTTTCTTATTTTCTTTTTCATTTTTCCTTTTTGGTAAAAGATGAATAGTATCCCTTTATATAGTGGACTCAATAGATATTAGGAATATTATATAAGAGTGTAGAAAAGTGAAGAGAATTTGAGATTTTTCCAATTTGACCCCGAAATCACTATTCATCAAGATTTTGACTTTCGTTTTGATCTATTTCTGGTCCGAATTTGGGAAACTGTTCAACTCAAAAGTTGTAGGTCTCAGTCTCAGCCGACGATATAAAATGCATAAAAATCAGAGTTCGTATGAAAAAGTTACGCCCCGAATACCACAGGCTGTTTAAAGGGAAACATCGTACAGTCTCGTCTCAGGACTTCGAAGAATTAACCGATTATTCCCAACGTCATACCATGCGTATATTTGAGTCTCAACATAATTTATTTTATGTGGCTTCATCCCGTACGTAACAGTACCACTGTATGCTGTAGTAAAACCACCGGTCGTTACATAATGGAATTTAAAGAAGTATGTAACACTTGCACATACCAAAATTGTAGCATAAATATAATTCAACTCAAGTTTTTTCCTTTTTCTTTAAAGGATAAAGCTAAATTTGACTGCAGAACCTTAGGTCATGATCCATCAGAACATGAGATGATTTGTAAGAATAATTTCTAAAAAAATTCTTTCCCCCTCACATGACAAACTCCTTTAAGAGAAGAATCACAACTTTCACACAATAGTCAGAGGAAACATTTTACCAATGTTAAGAGAGATTTAAAGAGATGTTGAATATTTGTCCACATCACGATTTTGAAACATGGAGGCCGGTTGCATACTTCTACGAGGGTTTAACGCCCCAAGGTAGACAAGTAGTGGAAATGATGTGTAATGGTGAGTTTAAGGACAAAAATCCCAAAGATGCACTAGATTACCGAGAACACATAGCAGAGAATACACAACAATGGGACACAGTTAGCACTTATGAGTCGTTTGTAAAACCACAGCCATCTGGTAGATGTATGTTTAACCTTAGGGAAAACCATGACCTTTCTGTTAAGTATGCATCTCTAGCTAAAAAAAGTTGATGCATTAGAAATGAGGAAGAGTGAACATGTCAAGTCAGTTCAAGAAGTCATGTGTCATATCTGCAATTCAAATGAACATGTCACACAAGTTTGCCCAACCTTACCAGCCCTACAAAAGTGTCTCATTGACCAAGTCAGTTCCATAAACACCTTCAAGAGACCAAATCCAAACCCATACTCCAAAACCTATAATTCTGGTTGGAGAAATCATCTGAACTTCAATTGGAGAAATGATAACCAAGCACAACCATCGCAACAACCTCCCTAAGTACACCAGAATTTCCAAAACTCTCAAAATTATGCACCATATATCCCACCGCCTAGGAAAACCCTTGAGGATACCTTGCATGCATTCATTGAGAAACATGAAACCATCAATAACCTAAATGTGCAAACATTGATTGACCTGAAAGATAACTTCTTCCAAAATCACATCTGTTTTGACCATTAATGAGAAAGGGAATTTTCCTGCACAACCACATCCAAACCCCAAGAGTCATCAAAATCCTCACGAGGGTAGTTCTGGTAGTCAATATATAGACCAAGTCAAATATGTTATTACTCTTTGTAGCGGTAAGGTCATCCACAGATCTATTCTTGAACCTCGTGAAGTTGAAAATAAATCAGATTCAGAGGGTGAGGAAGGGGTTGATGAACCATTACCCATCGTTGATGATAATAATTTTTCTCATGCACCTCCATTTCCTCAAGCATTAAAAATAAAGAAATTGAACCATTCCCCAAATATATATGAAATATTCAAACAAGTAAAGGTCAATATTCATTTTTTAAATGGCATCCAATAGATACAATTTTATACCAAATTTATGAAAGACTTTTGCACCGTTAAAAGGAAACATCAGGTAAGAAATAAAACTTTTCTAGTTGAACAAGTAAGTTTCATTCTCTCAACCAATAATGCTTTAAAATACAATGATCATGGTTGTCCAACTATTTCATGTATTATTAGAAGTCAAAAAATTGAACATGTTTTGCTTGATCTTGGAGCCATTGTCAATTTGCTTCCATTTTCGATTTACCAACAACTTAATTGTAACACCCGGTAATCTCGACGACTGGTACGTTACCAGAGGCGACGACCATTACATTATCAGAGGCTAGATACATGATGAAAATCATGTTTAAACATGTATGTGTTCATGGAAGGACTTTTTGGACATTCGGCAAGTTTCTTGCAGTTCCGATGCGGAACTTAACTTACGTTCTAATTTGAACATTCTTTAGTATTTGGGGTATAACTTTTTCATACGATCTCTGATTTCTATGAACTTTATATTTTCAGAAATCTATGATCGATACCTATAATTTTTACGTTGGATATATTTCCAAATTCAAATTAGAACCAGGCCAAAAATCACGATTTTTGTGGATGCTACAGTAACTTTCGAGTGAAGTCTAGAAAAGGTGTTGTGGCACAATCTTGGCCACCCATTTCATAAAAATATTAGCCATCTATTTCCTATAAATATGGCATTGTTTTCCCATCCCTTTGAAGGTAAAAAAAAACGTGAGCCATGGAGCTCCAAAAATTCCCCAAATGTTCTTCAACTTCATGAAATCTTGGAGGAATGATGGTGAATTCCTAAGCTATTCTTGGTCAAGTAAGTCCCTTTTTCTTCTTTCTTCTCCTTATTCAAGATAATAAACATCCATTATTCACTTAAATATTCACACTTAGGAACCCGAAGAATTGGGGCTTTTTGATTTGAGAAGTTTGAGCATAATCCAAACATCAATACATGTTTATAAGGTTGATTATAGTAAAATGTGATTAAATTTGGTTAAACTAAGATTAAGGTATAAAAGGGGCATAAGGGTCGATTTTCACATAGTTAAGGGGGTGGTTGTTCTTGTTTCCATTGATGATTAAATGATGTTAGTTCAAGTGTTGGATTGATGTTTAAGCATGATTCTAGTTTGGTTAAGTTGGATAGTTCAAGTGGAAAGATTGGCCATTGGCCAAATCATGATGCAAGTGTGAGATGATTGTTTTTTATAGTTTTAGATAATAAGTGATGATGGTGTTGGAATTACACTTGGGGAATTGGCAATGGAGAAATGAGTGTAGGCCTAGAATCAGGCCAGCGTCGTGACATGTATGGATAGCGTCACGATGCGGCACTTTGAGAAGCTCTCTGTTTCAGTTTTGAACATGAGGGTGTCACAACGCTGTAGTAGTGAGTCACGACGTAAGAGCAACGTCACGACGTGAATCTAGAAATGTTTTCTGCCTCGGCCTGTTGATATGAGCGTCGCGACGCACTATGCCTGGCATCGCGATGCATGACTCTTTTCAGGAATAAATTTTATACCGTTTCTAATTTTATCCTAAGACGTTAGGAGCCGTCCTAAGGGTTTCGTATATAGCACGCATGAACATTCACCTTATCCATGAACATGAATAGCTTTTCGTTCTTATATGCTGACCATAGTTGATTACAGGATGGGCCAATTTTCCGATGGAACTTCTTCAGTCGCGTTCAAGATCATTGACAATAGTTGATAATTTGTGAATTGATCATTTTCACAATCTGGTTTTATTTGTTTTTTTTTTATGTAAGACTTACATTTAAAAGCACATAGGGCGTTATCCAAAATTGATTTCAGTTATTTTATGATTAATGATGTTCTAGAAATATTATTTTCAAAAAGCTTGAGTTTTGTGATTTCGAAGCATGGGGGAAAAACCTCACCTCAATATGTAACTTGATTCAGATATGGAATTAACGGATGCAGATATCGTGTGCACACATAGTTCAGGATTAGGGACGATTGATGCCCCTAGATCCCAGATTTTGAATTTAAAGTGTAGCATAGATCCGCACCCCCGACTCTAGATTTATGGCTTGGGGGACAGCGAAACGTAACGAGGGGACGCCCCTAAGCACATGTACATAGTTCAAGTGTTAGATGCTTGAGTGGTGGCTATAGGCCAAGTGGGAGATTGTTGGACAATTATGACCCATAGCGTCACTATTTGTAAAAGATATTGTGGTTTTTGTACAAATTAACTATGTGACAATGGAAATTGTATTTTATCATTTGTAATTTGATTACTTAAATATATAAATGATAAAAGTCCTTATGATTAGTTCCGGATTATTAGATATGAGACAATATCAATCCATAAAGGTTTAATCATTAAATATCCCTAGTCGTAGTATTTATCGAGACTGGACATCGATAATACGGAATAGACTAGTATTACATTTGTGCGTGTTATGGAAACGTAACAACATAGTTCTCATATATTTAAGTATTGGATACTTATGCAAGTGTGATAGGAGGTTGTATTTACCGATGGTACGGAAACAGTTTCGCTCTGGATAGACCCCTCGGAATCCCATTGGTAGTATGACTATGTGTCTATGGGAATCCGCATTAGGGTAGGTGTATTTGGTCTTAACATGAGACTTGCATCGCTAATACTTGCAACAATCAATACGCTTTGGTTTTGGTCGTCCAGAACTTTAACAGGTTCTATGTACGCCTCTTCTGGGTTTATTGAGAATCGTAGTGTATTGGATGTGATGTCAAGACGGAAGTATCACTTCAGTCATATGGAGATGATGATCACGCAGGGATACAGAACTGGTACTCTAATGGGTTGCAACCATCAGGATAATATGAAAATGTAATGATTATCCAATTAAAGAGACTAATTGCTTGTGATCTGATATATGCTTCGTATGGGGTAGACACTTTCCAGCCCCAAGCCCTGCATGTGACATCTGATACTAGATCGAAATACGCAATAATATGTATACTACGCCTGACATAGATTATATATTCCTTTAAGAATATTTCTGGAGAATTAGGAAGGCACAGTGTTTTTCTAGAAGCCAACCATGTCTCGTAAATCGGTAAGAACGTCGTACCGGGTACGTACGTGTTCGGATAGTCCGACGACCGGATTTATTGCCAACATATCCAGGGATCTCATAGGTCGCTTCCCGAAGATTCACCGATGACATATGATTCAAACATAATTAATCTTGGATTAATTACGGAGAGATTTTATCTGGGTTAAAATACTATTTGAAGAGAGAGAACGATTAATTTGGAATTAATCGATAAAATAATATATTCGATATATTAAATGAAATTAGATTTCATAACGGAATTAAAATTGGATTTTAATTCAGGCGAACGAATTAATTTAGAATTAATTCACGAGCGACGTGAATAGTAATTTTGCTAGGCATATACATTTAATTAAATTTGATTTAATTACGTCGCAACGAAAAATTCGTTAATTCGAAATTAATGCATCTGAGCCCGGGATGTGTTTGCGGGCTCACTCGGATTTTGAATCAAGTGGGGCCCACATCAAGTCACACATCATTAGTCACCTTTTGTGATGGAAATCACATCAACTTTGAGTAATGTGAGATGAGTCACTTTTTGGTGATGGGAGTAGTTGGGAGCAATTAATGTCATTTTCCCTCCAAATATTTGTTTTTGATTTTTGGAAAAGTATATACCAATATTGGTGAGACTTTTTGTATTAGGTTTTTAGAAAACAAAACACAAAATATCAAAAAGCTCTCTCTCTCCCAATTTTTCCTCTTGGCCGAAACTTGCAAGAACAATAAGGAAGATTTGTTGCAAATTTTTCTTAGTGCTAGCACACTTAAAGGAATCATACAAGGTGATAGGGAAACCATTCCCAAGAGCTTGGAATCAATCTCAAAGCTTGGAGCTTGGATTCAACATTCAAATAGGAGCTTCAAGGAACTTCTCAAAGCAAAAATTTTTATTATCAACATAACCATCCATCCGTTCATTGTAAGTATGTTTCCATCATTCTTACTTTTAGTATTCACATATTTCATGCTTATATGATCTTGGGATGACCTTAGAAACCCAACAATGGTATCAGAGAGCCTATTTGAGCATGAAATTTGATTAGGGTTTATATACTAAAATTTGGGTATTTTTGATTTGAGCATGTTTTAATCAATTATTTGTTTTAAGTATGCTTGTATGTTGATAACTTAGAGTTATGCATGATCAATTTTAAGAAAAATTAATTGGATTAATCTTCCCCAATTTTGTTGGCTTAGCCCAATGTATTGGTGCCCTGAGGTCATGGTGATTTTTTGTTTTAAGACCATTTGATGTGTTTAAAGACTTGGGTATATTGATTTATGATTTAATCGGATTGAAATCGAAATCGGATATAAAATCCTCAAATTACCGTGACTTGAGAAGCATGAAATTGAGGTGATTTTGATTCAATAATGTTGGACATGTGTTGAAAATATTAATGCATGATTAATTGATTAAATTAGTATTTGGGAAATATTAATTTAGATAATTAATTAGTGCAATACACTTTAATTAATAAATTTGGAAATTTGAAAAATTAGAATTTAATTAATTGGGCTTAATTTAGAATTGGGCTAAAATTGTTGTATTTGGGCCTAATGGCTTGGTTGGCCCAAGTTGGTTTAGGACAATTGGATTGGATCCAAATTGGGCCTAAACCATTCCATTAAGTCCAAATATAATATATGGGCCTTTAAACATTTAATTGGGCCTAATGGACCAAAATTGATTTCTTGGCAAATAGGGTGATTCCTTAATTGGGCCTTGGTATTTGGGTTTGACCCACTTTGACCAAAGCCCATGCCTTAAGAAATTAATTGAAAGCCCATTGGACTTTAATTAAATGGACATTGGATGTTAATTGGGCTTTGAGACCCATCAAGATTAGATTTAGAATCTAAGTCGTAAAGGCGCATTAAAAAGTGTAAAAATTTAATTTAGAATTAAATATAGAATTAATATTGAATACAAATTAAATTAGATTTAAAATTGTAGTTCGATATAATTCAAGAATTCGTACTTTGAGTACTTATTCTTAAACGAGTTGGACTCGCGTAAATCAAATCGTTGTTTGAACATTGGATGATCACTTTATTCAAAGATTAATTAATTGGATTAGATTGATTGAATAACATACTTTATGTGAATACATGGATGTGTTGTATGAATAATGTATATCGGATGGATATTAGAAGGGAAAGGGCAATTTTGGAAATTATTGTAAATTTAGAATTTATTAAATTGGACCTGCGTGTCCAGCCTTATCTCTCGATTCTTTGGAATTCTCTTCCACCTAATTCCCTTCAATGTTAATGAGGTTTCTTTAATTGTAATATGTAATTGGGTAGAAAATAGAATAGTGCTAGCCGGGGAGAGGAAATGGAGTGATTTATTATAGGAACAATTTGTGAGATATCCATCCGTATATCATTATTAATTTATTTACCGCGTCTTATTATGCTTTTAGAATGCATGTTTAAGGGTGTATGATGAGACCTAATCAAAGATAATAAATTGGTTGCCAATTTACGCGAAAAACCCTCAACAACTATTAAGCGTTTTCCTTCCATTGAATGATTCATTCTCAAGATCCAAGATTGGCACTGGTTTGTTGGCCAAAGTCAAGACCTTTGTCCATCGCGGATGTGTTTGAATCATGAAGGTTTTGTTCCATATCGTATGTCTTCTCCAAGTTGTGATTTGTTGGCCAAAGTCAAGATCACTTCTTGTCCATCGACATCGATCACGAAGCTTTCCAAAGTCAATGGGTTCCGCTTAACTGGAATCATTAAGCTTGTTGTGCCAAAGCCAAAGCTTAGTTGATTCAGAGAAAAAGGTTAGGAAAATATATTGGATATATTGGCATATATATTGTATATATGTTTCGGACTTGGAGGTCCACCTACCGGATCTAGGAATTGGATGAGATCCAATGATCTTAGAGATCTACCTAGTTAAATATCATACAGCTTGTTGGCCAAAGTCAAGGTTGTGTGTTATTTAACGGGATCCTAGCCCACTAGGAAACTAGGTTTCCCGAGTACACAACATAGGGTTAGAGGCTCGCCGAAAAATAGTGGGATGCCAGTATTGAATTTGCAATTTCGTTCAAATACTTGGATTTACGCGCTTTCAAAATATTTCGTCAATTATATTTATTAGTTGGACTCATATTTTATTATTTTTCTTGTAACAGTGAGACTGTACCCATACATCGTTAATTGAATAGTTTGACAATTGCAATTAAGATGACAGGAAAGTTAAGCATTAGAGATATTATCATGGGCGACAATGTCTTTAATGGCACAAACTTTCAAGATTGGGACATGAATCTCAGGATTTCCCTGGGATCCGAGAAGTTACTCTAAACTATAGAGAGACCTCTTGGGCCTAAGCCTAGATCTGATCAGATAGTTGAGCTAGAGCTTTGGAAGACTCATAGCGATGACAACTTCACTGCTCAATCTATAATGCTTGCTGCTATGACTCAACAATTCCGTCGTCAAAACAATGGATTGGATCCCTATCAGATGATGGCGAAGTTGCATGATCTTCATCGATCTAATCTTAGATCATAGATATATGAGTTATAGAAGAAGCTCTTTCGTGCTTGGATGTCAGAGGGTACATCTGTTGAGCACCATGTGTCACAGATGATTGCTGACATTGAGCATCTGTGACAAATGGGCATTGTCTTTGAGGCTGAGACTTCTATTGATTTGATCTTACAGTCTTTGCTAGACACTTGGAGTGGGTTCATCATGAACTACAATATGATGAACCAAGACCAAACTCTTGGAGAGTTGATGTCCACACTGCACGAAGCAGAAAAAGAGCTCCTAAAAGGCAAGAAGCGCGAGGCGCACTTTGCTTCAACATCTCAGACTCCGAGGGCTTGGCCCAAGGCGACTGGAGGTGTAAAGAAGAAGAATAAGAGAAAAGGCAAGGCCAAATCGCCAAAACCTTCTAGGAAGGGTAAGGACAAATCCCAAGATGTATGTCTGCAGTGCGGTAAGCGGGGTCACTGGAAGCGTGACTGCCGCGAGTACAAGGCACACATGAAGGAAATCAAAGCGGGCAAGGCACCGGCTTCATGTATGTTTGTTATAGAAATAAACATGTCTACTACTAGTTTTAAAAATTGGATTTTTGATTCTGGTTGTGGTACTCATATATGTACTGATGTGCATGATCTGCAGATTAGCAGGAGACTGGCCTCAGTAGAGATTGACCTCCGCGTTGGAAATGAGACACGAGTCTCTGTTTTGGCCGTTGGCACTTTTATTTTGGAACTGCCCTCGGGGCATGTACTTAAACTTTCAGACTATATTATGTACCTAGTTTGACTAGGAATATTATTTCTGTATCTATGTTAGCCCAATATGGTATACTTTTGTATTTAGAAACTCTTGGTGTTTTATGTATAAAAATGATATGGAAATTTGCACTGCTGATGTAAATAATGGTCTTTATATTTTGAATATAAATCAATCTCAAACATATAATGTAAAAAACAAAAGGCTTAAACGAAGTAACAAAGAAGAAACTTAAATGTGGCATTGTCGTCTGAGATATATTAACAAGACTCGCATATCCACACTTTCAAAGAGTGGGTACTTGGACGAATTTGATCCAAATTCATATGACGTCTGCGAATCTTGTTTATTAGGAAAAATGCCTAAATCACCTTTTAGCGGTAAAGGTGCACGTGCCACCGAACTGTTAGCCCTCATTCATAGTGACGTATGTGGGCCCATGTCTAGCCAGGCTAGAGGTGGATATGAATACTTCGTAACCTTTACGGATGATGCATCGCGTTATGGTTATGTGTATCTTATGAGACACAAGTCGGAAACCTTTGAGAAATTCAAAGAGTTTCGACACGAAGTAGAAAAACAAACCAGCAAAAGTATTAAAACATTACGGTCGGACCGTGGTGGCGAATACTTAAGCAATGAGTTTCTTGATTACTTGAAAGAATATGGTATTCTTTCACAGTGGACTCCTCCCGGAACACCTCAATTAAATGTGTGTCCGAACGGAGAAACTGAACTTTGTTAGACATGGTAAGGTCTATGATGAGTCGCACAGAGCTACCTATTTCCTTCTGGGGATATGCATTGAACAGTGCAATACTTATTTTGAATAAGGTTCCGTCAAAGTCTGTTCAACAGACTCCGTATGAAATATGGACAGGAAAGAAACCGGGTTTCTCATTCCTGAAGATTTGGGGATGCTGGGCATACGTCAAACTTTTGGAAGGTACCAAACTATAACCCAAATCGGATAAATACATATTTATAGTTTATCCTAAGGAAACCAAATGATATTACTTCTATCACCCACAAGAGAACAAAGTATTTGTTGCTTTACATGCGGCTTTCCTTTAGAAGGAATTCCTAAATGCAGTGGTTAGTGGGAGGAAAGTAGAACTCGATGAAAATCGGAGTGATACTGTTCCTGGCACAGAATCCTTAACGGAACATGAACAGTTCATCAGGGATGAAACTGTACCATAATCTTCGAATACACAAGAACCGCGTAGGTCGGAGAGAGTCAGAAAACAACCTGAGAAGTATGGGTTTCTGATCTCATCTCATGTGGATATCAATCTTATTGAGGAAGACGAACCGGCTACGTATGAGGAAGCAATACAAGGTATCGACTCCGCTTTATGGCAAGAAGCCATGAATTCGAAATGGATTCCATATACACCAACCAAGTTTGGACACTGGTTGATGCACCAGAAGGCGAAAAGCCTATTGGTTGCAAATGGGTCTTCAAGAGGAAGACCGACATGGATGGCAACATACAAACGAACAAAGTTAGGCTTATAGCGAAATGGTATCTTCAACGACATGGTGTCGATTACGACGAAACTTTTTCACCCGTTGCCATGATTAAATCCATTCAGATTATGCTTGCTATTGCTGCATATTTCGATTACGAGATATGGCAGATGGACGTCAAAACCGCTTTCCTTAATGGAAACCTTTTGGAGGATGTTTATATGCAACATCCGGATCGATCATGTATGCCATGATATATACGCGACCTGATGTCTCGTATACTTTGAGCATGTGTAGTCGCTATCAGGCCGATCCAGGTGATGGTCACTGGATGGCGGTTAAGAATATCCTTAAGTATCTTAGAGGAACTAAGGATGCTTTCTTATATATGGAGATGGAGAACTTGAGGTAACTGGGTATACCGATGCAAGTTTCCAAACCGATAAAGACGACTGCAAGTCGCAATCAGGGTACATGTTTTGTTTGAATAACGAAGCAGTAAGCTGGAAATCTTCCAAGCAAGAACTGTTGCCAATTTAACAACAGAAGCGGAGTACATTGCTGCAGCTGAAGCAGTAAAAGAGGCAATTTGGATCCGTAAATTCCTAATTGGATTAAGAGTAGTTCCGTTAGCAGCTGAGCCCGTTTCATTATATTGTGACAATAACAGGGCTATAGCGCAGGCTAAGGAACCAAGTTCTCATCAACGATCCAAGCATGTTCTTTGACGTTTCCATCTGATTCGTGATATCATACATCATGGCGATGTGAAGATCGAGAAGGCCGCATCAGAGGACAACATTGCAGATCCGCTGACAAAATTTATTCCTCAGCAAAAGTTTGAGCGACACGTACATAGTTCAGGTGTTAGATGCTTGAATGACTGGCTATAGGCCAAGTGGGAGATTGTTGGACAATTATGACCCATCGCGTCATTATTTGTAAAAGACATTGTGGTTTTTGTACAAATTAACTATGTGACAATGGAAATTGTATTTTATCATTTTGTAATTTGATTACTTAAACATATAAATGATAAAAGTCCTTATGATTAGTTTCGGATTATAAGATATGAGACAATATCAATCCATAAAGGTTTAATCATTAAATATCCCTAGTCATAGTATTATCGAGACTGGACATCGATAATGCGGAATAGACTAGTATTGCACATGTGCGTGTTATGGAAGCGTAACAGCATAGTTCTCATATATTTAAGTATTGGATACTTATGCAAGTGTGATAGGAGGTTGTGTTTACCGATGGTACGGAAACAGCTTCGCTCTGGATAGGCCCCTCGGAATCTCATTGGTAGTATGACTATGTGTCTATGGGAATCCGCATCAGGGAAAGTGTATTGGGTCTTAACATGAGACTTGCATCGCTAGTATTTGCGACAATCAATACGCTTTGGTTTTGGTCATCCAGAACTTTTACAGGTTCTGTGTACGCCTCTTCTGGGTTTATTGAGAATCGTAGTGTATTGGGTGTGATGTCAAGACGGAAGTATCACTTCAGTCATATGTAGACGATGATCACGCAGGGATACAGAACTTGTACTCTAATGGGTTGCAACCATCGGGATAATATGACAAGGTCATGATTATCCGATTAAAGAAACTAGTTGTTTGTGATCCGATATATGCTTCGTACGGGGCAGACACTTTTCCAGCCCCAAGCCTTGCATGTGACATCCGATACTAGATCGAAATACGCAATACTACGTATACTACGCCTGACATAGATTATATATTCCTTTAAGAATATTTCTGGAGAATTGGGAAGGCACGGTGCTTTGCTAGAAGCCAACCATGTCTCGTAAATCGGTAAGAACGTCGTACCGGGTACGTACGTATTCGGATAGTCCGACGACCGGATTTACTGCCAACTTATCCAGGGATCTCATGGGTCGCTTCCCGAAGATTCATCGATGATGTATGATTCGAACATAATTAATCTTGAATTAATTGCGGAGAGATTTTTTCTGGGATAAAATACTATTTGAAGAGAGAACAATTAATTTGGAATTAATCGATAAAATAATATATTTGATATATTAAATGAAATTAGATTTCATAACGGAATTAAAATTGGATTTTAATTCGGGCGAACGAATTAATTTAGAATTAATTCGCGAGGGATGTGAATAGTAATTTTGCTAGGTATAAATATTTAATTAAATTTGATTTAATTACGTCGTAACGGAAAATTCGTTAATTCGGAATTAACGAATCTGAGCCCAGGATGTGTTTGCGGTCCCACTCGAATTTTGAATCAAGTGGGGCCCACATCAAGTCACATCATTAGTCACCTTTTGTGATGAAAGTCACATCAACTTTGAGTGATGTGAGATGAGTCACTTTTGGTGATGTGAGTAGTTGGGAGCAATTAATGCCATTTTCCCTCCAAATGTTTTTTTTTTTTTTTGCTTTTTGGAAAAGTCTATACCAAAATTGGTGAGACTTTTTGTATTAGGTTTTTAGAAAACAAAACACAAAATATCAAAAAGCTCTATCTCTCCTCATTTTCCTCTTGGCCGAAACTTGCAAGAACAATAAGAAAGATTTGTTGCAAATTTTTCTTAGTGCTAGCACACTTAAAGGAATCATACAAGGTGATAGGGAAACCATTCCCAAGAGCTTGAAATCAATCTCAAAGCTTGGAGCTTGGATTCAAAATTCAAAGAGGAGCTTCAAGGAACTTCTCAAAGCAAAAATTTTTGTTATCAACACAACCATCCATCCGTTCATTGTAAGTATGTTTCTGTCATTCTTACTTTTAGTATTCACATGTTTCATGCTTTATATGATCTTGGGATGACCTTAGAAACCCAACAAGTATATAGCGGTGGCAATCTTGGATTGATGGTATGTGTTTCAAAGGTCGTACAAGAAGGTGGCAATCAAGTTTTGAGGATCATTCTAAAACCTTTGAGAGACGGAAACCTCATCGGAAAATCAAATGGAAAAGAATGCATTGTCTTAGGTATGTCTGAAAGACTTATTGAAATGATTAATCATGCTGACTCCTTTATTGTTTTACCAGGTGGGCTAGGCAGAGTGGAAGAAATTTTCACAGTGGCAACTTGAACATTCACCAAAAACTCATTGGACTACTTATTGTTAAAAAAAATTTCGATTTTCTTTTATTATTTCTTGCGGATGCCAAAAGACTTGGGTTCATTTCGAAACCGGTAAAAGATATCGTCCTAACTGTAAGAAAAATTGATGAATTAATTGATCAACTCTTAGCTTATTGACAAAAAATCAACCCAATTCTTTCCAAGTTGAACTGGTGTGAAAATGATCGTGGCAAGAAGCGTAGAGTGGACTTGGATCTTAATCTGTAATTTTTCTTTTAAATAGTTGTAAATTCAATTGCCAATTCCACACTAACCAGATGATATCTTCTAAACTCAACTTCTTTTTTTTAAGACATTGGCTCAAATTAGTTGGTGGGAGGGGATAATTTTCTTGATAGTTTTCATTTTTATGTTTCGTTGCTGTGTTTTTCTTTCAAAAAAAATTAATGTTGTTTTTTCTTTGTTGTTATTTTGTGTGTAAAAAAATATTTTATTTTGATTTTGTTTTGTGTTTTCAAAAAAAAAACTATACACAAACTAACAATAAATTTTTTACTAATCAAGTGGAATTGTTGTTTGGAGATGGCAATGTAAAGAGTTTTCGCTCCTGAGACGTATCTTGAAAAAATTAGTAACAAGTTATTTTTGTTCCTTTCTTTTTTGAATCATTTAAATTTGTGAATTCTCTATAATATTGATTAAATTTGATCTTCATAATCTCATTTGACAGGTATTATCAACATACACGATAACATATGATCATGGGTTATAAGTGAAAATTTTGTAATATTCAGTTCTCTAGTTTGTTGGATGTAGCACTTAAAGGTAGTGGAATTTATTAAAAAAAACTAACCATTCTTTTACTTAGTAACCAGACATCTTGACTCAAAATGATTGTTTGCGTAAAAAGGTAGAGCTTTAGTTTATAAAAAAAATGATAATAATCAAGTTTTTACTTAGTAACCAGACATCTTGCCTCAGTAAGCAGTGATTGTTCACGTAAAATGGTAGAACTTGAGTTTGTAAAAAAAATATAGTGTTTTTAAATAAGTTCGATTTCGTAACTTCTCTAACTCGAGCAATTAAGTCTGTATGGGTGTTTTAACACTTAGTGCCCTAAGAACAACTGGACTGGGAGTCATTGGCCCAAAGTTCGTTACATGGGTTAAAGAGAAAGCTTAAGGAAATCAGACACTTCTTCCTTTTAACATCTGAGATCCGAGCAATTAAGTTCGTAGGGTTGTCTTAACACCTAGTGTCCTAAAGCCAACTAGTTTGGGAGTCACTGGCCCAAAGTTCATTACAATGATTGAAGATGTATTATTATTAAAAAAACAAAACTATTTGTGTATTTATGAATAAACTTTCATTGCCAAAAGGTGTGAATTCTAATAAAATTTTAGGACAAAAATATTACCATTTTTTCAACAAGTTCTGTGAATATTGTGGGCAAAATGAATTGATTAATTTATTGTTTTATGTTTGTATGAAAAAATGGTAAAAAAATACATGAGAAATTACTTATTTGATTATTTAGAAAGAAAGAAAATAATTATTAACTTGGATAAGAATTTTTTTTAAAAAAAGTTTTCCCTAAAATTACTCGGGACTAGTAATAAGCTGGTTGGGGGTGTGATGAATACTAAAAAAAATGCATATTCATTAAAAGAAAAATTAATCATTTTACATTTGTAGTTTCATTATCCCCTTAATATAGTATATTTATAAAATAATAATTAAATTTATGTTTTATATATTTTTATTGTGATTTTTATTTTTTACGTAGGTGAAATAATACTTTGGATGCATAACTAGAAAATTGGACATGATATTTGGATTTTGGAGGCCAAAAACATGAAAATTGCGTTCTAACAGTGTACAAAATTCAGAAATTCAAACCATGCATAATTAGTATTTTGGCCATAACCTTTTACTCCGATATCGGATTAAGGCGACCCAGTTCCAGATGAATGAAGACTCAAAAATCTACAACTTTAATGTTGACAAGATTTTCTAATTCTGAAGTTTTCAAGGCCGAAAATGATAAAAAAAATCTAGAGTGTGTTAAATGTAATTATTAAAGTCAAATATAAATAAATGGACCAATAAACATGCTTAATTGTAATTGCAAATTGCATTTGCAATTGCAATGGTAGAGGTGCGAGCACCTCTATAAATAGAGGTGTTCGACACCTCAATTTAGTCATCCCGGATTCCATAGTTTTCTCTGAAAATTTATGGAGTTCTAGCTCTTGTGTGTTATTTTTTAAAAGCTCTCTTGTAATTTCTTATACTTTCAATAATAAAATTATGTGTATTTTTATTCAAATCATTAGTAGCTAATTTCGTCATACTATGATAAAGGGTGAAGCTTTTAATATGAAAATTTAGATTAATCTTATTTATATTATAATATATAAATTATAATCTAATTATTAATATTTAATTTAAATATGGATTAATAATTGACAAACTTTGTTACCGCCTTTATGGCTGGTTTTATTTATTTTGCATAATTGAGTACCTAACTGGACTTGTTACAAACAAAAGTTATCACCGCATTTATGGCTGGTTTTATAAGTTTTGGCATAATTAATTCCTGAAATTAATTGGGTAATAATGACAATTTATATATTATAAAAAGTGAGATTTCTAAATTTGAAATATTAAAAGTGGATCCTCTAACCCCCAGTATTTTATTTTATTGTTGTAGTCCAATTTAAAATTTTCCAATCACTTCAAACAACTCAATATTTTTATTTTCACTCAAATTATTATTTTATTTTACTAAATCTATTCCCTGTGGATCGACCCCGGACTTACCAGATTATTTTATTACTTCGACACTCTTATACTTGGGAGTAAAAAACCACTTTTTGAGCGTGTCAAAATACACCCCAACAACCTTACATTTAACATGTACACCATTCAAGCTTCCAACATAATCTATTCCACATCCAATACTACAACAACACCCTTCACCAAAAATAGACATCACATGCCCCTATTGGCACAAGCATAATTTTGGCCAAAAAAAATGCAAGTTCCACATTTTCTCAATAAAACCATATCATCATCACCAAATATAACTCCACCAAGCCTTAATATCGAAGCATTCACATATCCCCAAATTTGGCAGTACAATACCCATTTCAAATTCATTGATTCTAAATAAATTAATGCATAATCCATATCATATTCATCAATTTTAGCATCAATAACCATTTATCTAAGCACAAACATGGAAGGTGATTCAATCCTCAAAATCAAAGCTCAAGGCTATATGTTAGGGTTTGTAGAGAACAATAGAGGGAGATGGAATACTTACCAAACAAGTGGATGATGCTTAGAGAGAATCTTCAAAGCTCTAAATCTTTATGATTGCCTTGAAAATTTTGGGGAAAGAGGGGAAAATTTAGGGATTGGGCATGAATGAGAGAGAAAAATGAGGTAAGTGAAATTTATAAGTGTTTTCTACCGATTTCTAGATTTTACCTAATAATGAACATTTGACTAGTTACTGACCGATATGCTGGTATAGACACCGACATACTGGTTCCATAGGCTATGCAAAAGTGCCCATGTTGTTTCTAGAAGTTTCATTGGCTTCGCTAGATCGGTTTAATGACTAGTATGAGTGAATGCTAGTTTTAACGGCTGGGTTTGAGTGCCCAGACACTGGTATGCCGATTCTGGAGACTATACCAAGAGTTTCGAGTAACCGGTATACAAATATAGGGACTGATATGTCAGTACATAAATGAAGGCAAAACAATAGTAAATGCTTATAGACTTGAACCAGGGTGTTATATTCTCCCCCCTTAAAATTGGCTCCGTCCTTGAATCCTAATTGAAGTTAAGTTCTGAAGTACCTTGGCTAATGAATAAGTGAGGGTATTGTTGCTACTTGACATCCTCACGTTCCCACGTGGCTTCTTAGTCCTTGTGATACTGCCATATAACCTTCACTGCTGGGATGTTCTTGGAGCGTAACTTATGAACTTGTCCAACAACAATGGCTATGGGAAACTCATGATATGTCAAGTCTTGGCTAACTTCCATCATTCGCAGTTCTAGTACATGAGAGACATCATACAAGTACTTCTGAAGCATGGAAACATGGAACACAAGATGAACTTTGTCCATGTTGGTTGGAAGAACTAATTCATAAGCCATATACCCAACTCGCTTGAGGATCTGATAAAGCCCGATGTATCTTGGGCTTAGCTTACCCTTCATCCCAAATCTCATAATGCCCTTAAAAGGGGAGACCTTGAAAAACACATAATATCTCACTTGAAACTCAAAATCTCTATTCCATTGATCCGCATATGACTTGTGTCTACTTTGAGTTGCTTGCATTCTATTTTGAATAACTTTAACCTTTTCTACTGTGTCTTGGACCAAATCTAGGCCCAAGAGCTTAACTTCTCCGATTTTGAACCATCATATTGGGAATCTACACTTCCACCGATAAAACACCTCAAATGGGGCCATCAGATTACTTGAGTGATATTCGTCATTGTAGGTGAACTAAATCAGTGGCAGGTACTGTCCCAATGACCTCCAAAATCTAAGACATTTGCCATTAACATATCTTTCAAAGTTTGAATGGTCATTTCTGACTCACCATCTGTTCAAGGATGAAATGATGTACTGAATTAAAGTTGAGTGCCCTTCATATTTTGAAATGGCTACCAGAATTTAGAAGTGAACTGTGCACCTCTGTCAGAAATAATGGAAATGGGAACCCTATGCAAGGAAATTATGTTGTCAAAATAAATCCTTGCATACTGAGCTACCATGAAAGTGGATTTGACCGGCAAAAAGTACGTTAACTTGGTAAGTCTGTCGACTATAACCCAAATGGAGTCATGTTCCCTCTGAGTCTTCGGCAAACCCACTACGAAATCCTTAGTTAACTTGTCCCATTTTCATTATGGAATATCTAGATTTTAGAGTGTCCCAGTAGGTCTTTGATGTTCTGCCTTAACCTGTTGATGGGCCAAACACTTTGCTACAAAGTCTGCAACGTCTTTTTTCATACCATCCCACCAATAAAATTATTTCAAATTGTGATACAATTTGGTCATGCCCAGATGCATAACATACGAAGATGAATGAGTTATTTCTAACAACGTTTCTTTCAATTCTGGGATATGAGGAATAACAACCTTATTCTAAAATCTGAGAAGTCCACACTCATCAACCTCGTAGTCACTACCAAGCTGAGCTTTTTCCTTCATTTTCTGAATGGAAGAATATGTCGTTTGAGCCTCTTTAATAGCATCATGCATGCTCAGTTTAACTTATACTTGAGCAACTAATACTGTTAAGTCTGAGAGCTAAAACTGTACTATGGTATCCATGCATTTGTGCTACTCCTTTACCGAGTTTTTCCTGATCATGGGAAAATGTGATAAACTGTCGGAGGATTTCCTACTTAACGCATTCGCCATAACATTGGCTTTCCCCGATGATAATAAATTGAACAATCATAATCCTTTAACAACTACACCCAATACTTCTGCCTTAAATTCAAGTCTCTTTGTTCTGTGATATATTTAAGGCTTTTGTGATCTTTGTAAATCTCGAATGTTTCCCCAAAAAGGTATTGCCTCCAAATGTTAAATGAAAAAAAAACTGTTGTCATCTCTAAGTCATGCGTAGGTTATTTCTGTTCATATCCATTAAGCTTTCGAGAATCATAAGCAATAACCCTACCATGCTGCATCAAAACAAATCCCAGACGGACTCTAGAAGTATCACAATACACTATAACTCGCATGTTTCTGACGTTAACACCAACACCGGTGCTGATGTTAAATTCCTCTTGAGCTCTTGAAAACCTTGTTCACATGAATATGTAAACTAAACTTTATATTCTTCTGAATCAGTCTAGTTAGTGGTGCATCAATTAGGGAAAATTTCTCTATAAATCTACGGTAATAACTTGTTAACCCTAGAAAACTTCTGATTTCAGTAACATTTATGGGTCTATGCTAATTTTGAACTACCTCCACTTTCTTGGGATCAACTGAAATCACACTACTTGCCACGACATGACCTGCCACTTTTGTAAGCCAAAACTCACATTTGGAAAATTTGGCATAAAGTTTCTGATCTCTCAATGTTTGCACAATAATACGAAGATGCTCTTTATGTTTTCTACACTTGCGGAATATATTAGGATATCATCGATGAAAATAATGATAAATTGATCCCAGTCGGGTTTGAAGACTTTGTCCATGAGATCCATAAACACAGTTGGAGCATTAGTGAGTCCAAATGACACCACCAAAAATTTGTAATGTCAATAACGCATTCAGAATGCAATTTTGGAAATATTTGCATCTCGGATCTTGAGCTGATAGTACCCTGACCTGAGATCAATCTTAGAAAAGTAATGTGCCCTTAAAGTTATTCAAATAGGTCGTTAATCCTAGGCAGGGGATATATGTTCTTAATCGTGATTTTATTAAACTGTCTGTAATCAATGCATAATATGAGAGTCACATCTTTCTTTTTTACTGATAAGACGAGACACCTTTGCGTGAAGAGCTATGTCTTATGAAGCCTTTGTCAATGAGATCTTGTAACTGCACCTTTAGTTCTCTAAGTTCTTCCAGAGCCATTCAGTAAGGGGGTATCGAAATAGGTTGGGTCCCCGGTAACAGATCAATACATAACTTAATTTTCCTGTCATGAAGAATCCCGAACAAGTCTTCCTAAAGGACTTCATGAAAATATCTGACTACAAGAACTTGTTTTAAGCTAAATTTATTTCCCTCCACCATGTGCACATACGCCAAGTAACCTATACATCTCTTGCTTAGGAGTTTACTTGCCCGCAAGGTCGATATAAGGTTATCATGAACCTTACTCTTGCTCCCATGATAAACGTAGACTGGTGTGGGAACACAGGAAATCTGGGGCGACGCATGCTGTCCCAGGCTCGCGGCCCAGGTGGGAGTACGGAGTAGCCACGGGGGACTAAACCGGAGAGTAATGGAGTCGCCACCCGGTGTGAACCGGGAAAATGAGATTTAAGGTCGCACTCACCCCTCGCAAGGGAAGACCTCAAACCGTTGGGTTCAGAATGGTCCCTTACTTATGTCACTTGTAATAAAAGGATTTATATAATAATTTAACCATGCTTAAATAACATTTATTTCCAAAAATATCATGCTTCTAAATTCATATGCATACATCAACAAGTTCATCACAACATGCAACATCACATGGCAATCTCATGAACATATTTCAATCCTATGATATGGAAAACTAAGAACAACCTAATCATGCTTGAGTACTATCTCATGAACCTATTAACAAAATAACATGCTAACCGCCTAATCATGCTTGAATACAATCCCGAGGACACATAGAATGGATAAATGCAGGGATACAAATAATACGGTTGGCTATATAACACAAGAAAGATCAACTAAGAGGCAATTATGCATGAATATGATAAGACAGACTCAATTCAATGTGTGCGCGTTCGTGTAGCGTTCGTAAACGCGTTCGAACGAAAATGAAACAGAATGCTCACGTTCGAGTAGCGTTCGTAAACGCGTTCGAACGGAAATGAAACAGAATGCTCGCGTTCGTATGGCGTTTGATAGCGCGTTCGAACAGAAATGAAACAGAATGCTCACGTTCGTATGGCGTTTGTAAACGTGTTCGAACGGAAATGAGACCCGATGCATGATAAGGCAAAAATGCATGCGCGTTCGAGTTGCGTTCGTAAACGCGTTCGAACGGGAACAGACCTGATGCATGAAATGGGACGCAATACATAAACAACAAAATAAAGGGGCGCGGCGAAGTACTGCCGTAAAGGTGGCCTTTTGGGGCTCTTGATCTCTCAAAGAGAGGACCTTTAGACCAACATACTAAGCCCATGCGCGTCACATCACATCATGCATACAAACATAAAGACAATCATATTATTCTAAGTATGTCCGATTGAACGTGTCTTGCATCCAACCGAACACACATCAACCGGCGCGGCAAAACATCGTGGTAAAGGGCTTTAACCCCTCCCAATAGGGGATCTTTCATTCCACTTACTAAGCCCATGCGCTCGATTGAGTCATGCATAAATAAGCAACATGCAGAATTTAAGTGACGAAAAATAAATAAATAAAAGCAACACAAAACAAGAGAAGGTGCCGTTTACTCAAGTGGTACGTGGAGTTGTATCCCAAGTACAGACCGCACTACCGTCCATTCGGATTCGGCTACGGAATTTACGTCTGGGTTTCCATCCTATATACCACAAGAGACGACACTCTTCCATAAACGACTCTCATGCGAATAGAATTCAATAATAATAAAAAAACGAATATAAACTAATGAAAATGTACCCTCAGGTCTAACCTTTTAAATCACCTCTCGGATGTACGGTACACGATCGTCGGAAGGGTGGATGCTCCGCAACTCTCCCGGTTCACTGGTTCACTGTTCTCGTTCGTTGTCTTACTGTTTTGAGTCGTCGTTCTCCGTCTTTTGCTATTGTTTCCTTGCGGTTTCGCTGTCGTTTCCTCTTTATCTTTTGCTTACTGTTCTTTTTGGGTGTTTCTTCCTGTAATTTTCTTGTGTGTTGTGTATGAGCTAGGGACTAGGGACTAGGGTTGAGAAGGTTGGTGAAGGTTCTTTTTATAGGCAAAGGGTTAGGTTTGACAAGGAAAGGGATTTGATTTGGTTTGGTTAAGGGAAGTCAAAGATTGAGGGGGGACAAATCTTGGCTAGATAGGGAAGGTTGAATATTTGATTGGCTTGGATTAGGAATACAATATTTAAAGTTAGGGAATAATCTTATTAGATTGGGAATATAATTGGTTGATTGATTTTATTTAGGCATGATTATATTTTGATTTAGTATGTGATTTGTTTAATTTAGGCATTATTTTAGTTTAAGTTGGTAATTGTTTATTTTATGTTTGGTATATGTTTTATTTAATTATTTAATTAATTTAATTATTATCTTATTTAGTTAATGTTTTAATTAATATTTATTTATTTAAATTGGGATGTGTTTTATGGGCTTTGGGGGGCTAATTGGGCTGGATGTGAGGCTAGCAGCAAAACCAGAATTACCGACACCGTTCGAACGCTTCCTCGAGCGCGGCACGAACGCCCGCAATCCGTTTGACGTTCGAACGTAAACACGAACGCAGCACTAACGAAAACAGTGAACCTTGTTTATTCTGAATTTCCCCTTCCGATGTCCGTTTCCCGTGACCTCCGTGACTTAAAAGGTAGTGTCTCCAAAATGAGACTCATCATAGGGACTTATGTGTAAAAATACAGTGCCTACAGTCGCCCCCACTTTGATGGGACTTGTGTAATGTGCAACAGTGACAATCCTATCAAAGTTATGCAATACATTTCTACTTACCTGGCTCGCCAGCTGCCACTTGACTTACCATGTGTTGAGTTGATTTGGGTGGTGAGGTGGTCCATTCTCGAACCGGGTTGATGAGAGGTGGTTCATTCTTGAACCGCCGAGTGGGTCTTGTTCCCATGTTGAATTGAGTTGTATTGTGGGTTTTGTTCCCAATCTGAGTTGAGATAAGGGTCTTCTTCCCTGAACTGTGGGTCTTGTTCCCGATTGGAGTTGAGATAAGGGTCTTCTTCCCTGAACTGCGGGTCTTGTTCCCGATTGGAGTTGAGATAAGGGTCTTCTTCCCTGAACTGCGGGTCTTGTTCCCGATTTGAGTTGAGATAAGGGTCTTCTTCCCTGAACTGCGGGTCTTGTTCCCGATTTGAGTTGAGATGAGGGTCTTTTTCCCTGAACTGCGGGTCTTGTTCCCGATTTGAGTTGAGATAAGGGTCTTCTTCCCTGAACTGTGGGTCTTGTTCCCGATTTGAGTTGAGATAAGGGTCTTCTTCCCTGAACTGTGGGTCTTGTTCCCGAACTGTGTTGATATGAGGCTTTATTCCTCCCGAGCTTTATTCCCGAAATGTTGAGATGAGGCTTTATTCCTCCCGAGCTTTATTCCCGAACTGTACTGACATGAGGTTTTCTTCCCCTTGAGCTTTGTTCTCAAGCTATACTGACATGAGGCTTTTATTCCCCTGGGCTTTGTTCCCGAACTGTGTTGATATGAGGCTTTATTCCCCTGGGCTTTATTCCCGAACTGTTACTGTAAGTTGTTCATTCCTGAACTGTTATCGTGAGGTGGTTCATTCCCGAACCGTTACTGTAAGGTGGTTCATTCCCGAACCGTTACTGTAAGGTGGTCCATTCCCGAACCGTTACTGTAAGGTGGTCCATTCCCGAACCGTTACTGTGAGGTGGTTCATTCCCGAACCGTGATTGTGAGGTGGTTCATTCCCGAACCGTTCTTCCATTCTTGGAGTGCCATTCCCGGCCTGTTCATTCTTGAACTGTCCATTCCCGGACCATATCTCCATTCTCGGAGTGTCATCTCCGACTTGTTCATTCTTGAACTGTGCTCCATTCTTAGATTGCCATTCTCGGCTTGTTCATTCTTGAACTGTCCATTCCCGAACTATATCTCCATTCTCGGAGTGTCATTTCCGACTTGTTCATTCTTGAACTGCCCATTCCCGGACTATATCTCCATTCTCGGAGTGCCATTCTCAGCAGAACTGATCTGATGTAATATGGGCCTCGCCCCCCCAGAATGCCATACCCGGCAATGCTGATACTGATTTAATGTGGGCCTCGACCCTGGGACTCATTCCCAAACTGTGTTTGATGTGGGCCTCGACCCTGGGACTCATCCCCAAAATTGATGTTGAAGTGGGCCTCGGCCCCAACTGCTACTGACATGGGCCTCGCCCCTAGATTGATGCTGATGTGGGCCTCGACCCTCGGGATTCATCCCGAACTGTGTTTGATGTGGGCCTCGACCCTGGGACTCATCCCCAAAATTGATTGCTGAAGTGGGCCTCGGCCCCAACTGCTACTGACATGGGCCTCGCCCCCAGATTGATGCTGATGTGGGCCTCGACCCTCGGATTCATTCCAAAATTCTGCTGATGCGGGCCTCGGCCCTGGGATTCATTCCAAAATTCTGCTGATGTGGGCCTCGACCCTGGGATTCATTCCCTGGATTCATTCCAAAATTTTGTTGATGTGGGCCTCGGCCGCAGAATGATGTGGGCTTCGCCCTAAACTGATATTGATATGGGCCTCACCCCCAGACTGATACTGCTAATATGGGCCTCGCCCCCAGACTGATACTGATATGGGCCTCGCCCCAAGACTGATACTGATATGGGCCTCGCCCCCAGACTGATGCTGATATGGGCCTCGCCCCAAGACTGATACAGCTGATATGGGCCCCGCCCCCAGACTGATACTGATATGGGCCTCGCCCCAAGACTGATACGGGCCTCGCCCCCAGACTGATGCTGATATGGGCCTCGCCCCAAGACTGATACTGATACGGGCCTCGCCCCAGACTGATACTGATACGGGCCTCGCCCCAGACTGATACTGATACGGGCCTCGCCCCCAGACTGATACTGCTAATATGGGCCTCGCCCCTAGACTGATACTGATATGGGCCTCGCCCCCAGACTGGTACTGATATGGGCCTCGCCCCAAGACTGATACAGTACTGTCGATGTTCCTGATTGGTTTGTCTTTTGACGCTTTCTTTTTTTTTTCTTTTGAAACCTGTTATTACAAAACAGAACAAACACAAAAAGGATGCAAATATGTTACGTGTATGCATGCATGCATGATTGGGCTTCCTATCCCGTTGGGCTAGGTCTTCTGCCAGTACTCTTGGTGGCTGCTTGGTCTTTTGACAAGTCTGTCCTCTTCCCTAACCAACGGGTATCTATGATGGAATTCAGGAAAAAATGGGGTTAACATGGTGCATGTATGCATGAGGTGCATGTGATGCATGATATGCATGCGATACAAGAAATATATCAACTCATTAAAATTTTGACACAAATCGGCTCATCATCATTTTATAAGTTTTTGGGCCAACGGTCATAGGAGTGAACCCGTCTCAGTTTAAATGGCTCAACTAGTTCATGTCTTATGGCAAAGAGCCCAACTAAATCCAAATGATAAAATTCTGAACACAATCATAAAATGGCCCATTGTTATTTAGAAGCCTTTTGGCCCAATCATCATAAGATGTGTCCTTGTCCCAGTTTAAATGGCCCAACAAGCCCATATCCCATGATAAATGGTCCAAATGGATCCAAACAACGATGTTCCCAAACACAAGCACAAAAGGAAGATGATGCAAACATGACATAATATTTTTTACAAAGTGGCCCATCGACATTTCAGAAGCTTTTGGCCTAATAGTCATAAGGTGCGAACTTGCCCCGGTTTAAATGGCCCAACAAGCCCGTATTTCTGACAATAGTCCAACTGCATCCAAATGAGGATGGTCCACAAGCACATACTCAAGGATCTAATTGCTACTTTAGCCAACCCGGTCTATGGGTGGGTTAGTAAGAGTATAGACAAAGGCTCTCACCGGCGAAGGATGGCCCACAACTAGGTCTCCCCACTCAAGGGTTCGAGCAACCAAGTGAGCGCACCCCTTTTTATACACTAAGGTACGTGCCGATGAGCTATGGTGTGTGACGGACTGTCAAATGGATTTCCCGTTGTAGATCCCCCAGAGGGAAGGTGGAGCGAGGCTCACTTAAATACCCAAGCCTCTTAGGCTCTTATCGCTTGTTGTCAGGAATAAACAACGAGTCCTCCAAATTAGTCCATCACAATAGGCTACGAGTAGATGGCTATATAGGTGCCTTCACAGCTTTTCCTTCTAGAAAGGTAATGAATGAAGGAAGACACCAAACCATTACCTAGCCTTAAAATGCCTTTGATTAAACCCTCACTTTATCCACTATAGACACGGTCAATTAAAACATAAATCCAAACACCACAAGACAATATTTCGGGGCCGATTCTCTATCCCCAGTGGAGTCGCCAGACTGTGGGAACACAGGAAATCTGGGGCGACACATGCTGTCCCAGGCTCGCGGCCCAGGTGGGAGTACGGAGTAGCCACGGGGGACTAAACCGGAGAGTAATGGAGTCGCCACCCGGTGTGAACCGGGAAAATGAGATTTAAGGCCGCACTCACCCCTCGCAAGGGAAGACCTCAAACCGTTGGGTTCGGAATGGTCCCTTACTTATGTCACTTGTAATAAAAGGATTTATATAATAATTTAACCAGGCTTAAATAACATTTATTTCCAAAAATATCATGCTTCTAAATTCATATGCATACATCAACAAGTTCATCACAACATGGAACATCACATGGCAATCTCATGAACATATTTCAATCCTATGATATGGAAAACTAAGAACAACCTAATCATGCTTGAGTACTATCTCATGAACCTATTAACCAAATAACATGCTAACAGCCTAATCATGCTTGAATACAATCCCGAGGACACATAGAATGGATAAATGCAGGGATACAAATAATACGGTTGGCTATATAACACAAGAAAGATCAACCAAGAGGCAATTATGCATGAATATGATAAGACAGACTCAGTTCAGTGTGTGCGCGTTTGTGTAACGTTCGTAAACGCGTTCGAACGAAAATGAAACAGAATGCTCACGTTCGAGTAGCGTTCGTAAACGCGTTCGAACGGAAATGAAACAAAATGCTCGCGTTCGTATGGCGTTTGATAGCGCGTTCGAACGGAAATGAAACAGAATGCTCACGTTCGTATGGCGTTTGTAAACGCGTTCGAACGGAAATGAGACCCGATGCATGATAAGGAAAAAATGCATGCGCGTTCGAGTTGAGTTCATAAACGCGTTCGAACTGGAACAGACCTGATGCATGAAATGGGACGCAATACATAAACAACAAAATAAAGGGGCGCGGCGAAGTACTGCCGTAAAGGTGGCCTTTTGGGGCTCTTGATCTCTCAAAGAGAGGACCTTTAGACCAACATACTAAGCCCATGCGCGTCACATCACATCATGCATACAAACATAAAGACAATCATATTATTCTAAGTATGTCCGATTGAACGTGTCTTGCATCCAACCGAACACACATCAACCGGCGCGGCAAAACATCGTGGTAAAGGGCTTTAACCCCTCCCCATAGGGGATCTTTCATTCCACTTACTAAGCCCATGCGCTCGATTGAGTCATGCATAAATAAGCAACATGCAGAATTTAAGTGACAAAAAATAAATAAATAAAAGCAACACAAAACAAGAGAAGGTGTTGTTTACTCAAGTGGTACGTGGAGTTGTATCCCAAGTACAGACCGCACTACCGTCCATTCGGATTCGGCTACGGAATTTACGTCTGGGTTTCCATCCTATATACCACAAGAGACGACACTCTTCCATAAACGACTCTCATGCGAATAGAATTCAATAATAATAAAAAAACGAATATAAACTAATGAAAAGGTACCCTCAGGTCTAACCTTTTAAATCACCTCTCGGATGTACGGTACACGATCGTCGGAAGGGTGGATGCTCCGCAACTCTCCCGGTTCACTGGTTCACTGTTCTCGTTCGTTGTCTTACTGTTTTGAGTCATCGTTCTCCGTCTTTTGCTATTGTTTCCTTGCGGTTTCGCTGCCGTTTCCTCTTTATCTTTTTCTTACTGTTCTTTTGGGTGTCTTCTTCCTGTAATTTTCTTGTGTGTTGTGTATGAGCTAGGGACTAGGGACTAGGGTTGAGAAGGTTGGTGAAGGGTTCTTTTTATAGGCAAAGGGTTAGGTTTGACAAGGAAAGGGATTTGATTTGGTTTGGTTAAGGGAAGTCAAAGATTGAGGGGGGACAAATCTTGGCTAGATAGGGAAGGTTGAATATTTGATTGGCTTGGATTAGGAATACAATATTTAAAGTTAGGGAATAATCTTATTAGATTGGGAATATAATTGGTTGATTGATTTTAATTAGGCATGATTATATTTTGATTTAGTATGTGATTTGTTTAATTTAGGCATTATTTTAGTTTAAGTTGGTAATTGTTTATTTTATGTTGGTATATGTTTTATTTAATTATTTAATTAATTTAATTATTATCTTATTTAGTTAATGTTTTAATTAATATTTATTTATTTAAATTGGATGTGTTTTATGGGCTTTGGGGGGCTAATTGGGCTGGATGTGAGGCTAGCAGCAAAACCAGAATCACCGACACCGTTCGAACGCTTCCTCGAACCCGGCACGAACGCCCGCAATCCGTTTGACGTTCGAATGTAAACACGAACGCAGCACTAACGAAAACAGTGAACCTTGTTTATTCTGAATTTCCCCTTCCGATGTCCGTTTCCCGTGACCTCCGTGACTTAAAAGGTAGTGTCTCCAAAATGAGACTCATCATAGGGACTTATGTGTAAAAATGCAGTGCCTACAACTGGCTTATTCAAAACTCAAAATGTGATAGCCTTTTATCTACAATCCACTGAAGCATAACACATGGAAAGCCAGTCAATGCCCAAAATAACGTCAAAGTCTAGCATCTCCAATACTATAACGTTGGCTGGGTACACATCATCACCTACTAGAACTACATATAATTGGATGACCTTATCTTCTAGAAAGGCATGCCTTATCGGAGTTGCTACTAAAAGAGGAATATCTAAAGTCTCTACTTCTTTATCTAGTCATGATATAAAATGTCAGGATATGAAGGAATTTATGATACCTGAATTAAAAATTTTCCTAGCATAATAAGAATTCACCAATAAAGCACCTGCAACTACTGCATTGGAAGCTTGAATATCTTACAGTGTCAAGGAAAAGCCCATGGCTTGGCCCATGTCTACCGAAGCCTAGCTCTTACTATCTATTCTCTAGCCCCTACCACCGAATCCTTGACCAGTAGGAGGTCCTTCTGGTGTTGTTGATGAAGTAGCCTGGTTTGAACATGGAGGAACTAGAGGCTAAGGACAGTCTTTAATTGTGTGGTTTGCCCGTCTACATTTGAAACAGACTCTCATCCCTCTCATACATGGCCTCAGATGTCATTTTCGCAAGTATGATATAACTGAAAGTCATAATAAAAGACGGGTGGCGAAGAAACAACCTACAAGTAACATCTTATCTGGATTTCTGAATTGTCCCTCTATTAGATGTAGCACTCTTTCTGACAAGGACATTCTAGAGAAATGGATCACTCTGAGCCTTACAACTTCCACATGGCTGAAATTTTCCAAATCCCACTAATTGGCTTCTTTTCCTAGACTCTTTCTTAGCTTGACTTGCCTTCACCCTCAACTCAAATCCTCGGGTCGCATCCAACACATCAACATATGTGGTTGAGTTCAATATTTGAAGGGACCTGAACAAGTTATCTTTCAACCCATTGATGAAATTCAACCTCTCAATGTTGATCAAATCTGGAGCATAAGAAAGCCTGGTAAACTGCATATTGTACTTAGTGACAGTCATATGTTTTGTCTGCTCCAAGTGTTCAAATTCCTAGGCTCTGGCATCCCGAATGCTTTTTATCAGGAAACGGGCCAAGAAAGCTCTACAGAATTCCAACCATGACAGAGGTATGCCTGAAGTGCTCATCCATTCAACGAACGAGGTAAACCACTCATAGGCGACATCTTTCAATTGAAACCTTACAAGCTCAATCGATCTAATCGGAGTGCATCCAAGTTTCAAACATATCTTATTGGATTCTTCAATAAATCCACTTGGGTCAACACCAAATTCTACACCCGAAAAAATAGGAGGGTGCATCTTGCGAAAATCAGGGAATGATATCGCTAATGCTTGTCTTGGTACAGTTGGAACCTGGGTGGTGGTTTATGTATCAATAATGGGAGGTACTAAACTGGATGGGGGTTGGTGTTCTATATGGGGTGGTATAGGTTGCTGTTGTTGTTGGCGGGAAAGTATTTCCACCAACCTATCCATGAAATGTCGCATTTTCTACATATCACGTGCTATATTACCTCATCTTGGGCTGCCCCAGACTCTCATATTGATTATTGAGGTTCCACTCGTTTGTTTAGGGGCAGAAGTAGTTGGGTTAGATATAGTGAACATACGTATTTTAAGATCCATGAGTGTCTACACTGAAAACAAATAAAATGGTTAAGGACTAAAAAATATTCATAAGATCATATCGTCAATAATTGAAGAATTTACTTGGAGTCAATATAACCTAGAAGGGTGATGTCTTACATACGACTATCCCAGACATACTTCGTATATAAAACATCATAGCCCTACCATTGTAGTCATGTACCCCTAAGACTGTACTCTGATACCAACTTTGTCACATCTTAGTATATCCAAGATGTGACCAGCAAGAGGCAATGTAATTTTTCCCTAAGCATATGTCCTCAATATACAATATATGAAAGAACTCGCAACATAACCTATTTATCTACGAATAGACATGTATGCATGCTATATATAATTGACTAAAATGATAAAATTTGAAAACTCATATTGTAGGAGTGAAATGGTGTTTACCGCTAAACCTATGACATCGATGACCACGACATTGTTGAGCTCACAACTCATAGAGAGTACGGATAGTCCACGAGGAACTAACTGGAGAATAAAGAGCTACCACCCAATATAAGATATTTGGAATAATTTAAGGCAGCACTAAACCGCTCGCAAGGTCCGACCTTAAACCCGTTTGTCCCTTACTTATGCCAGTATAATATCCAAAGTCAAAAGAGGATCCATATGTCTTATAATACATAAATCACACACAAATAGTTTACATTGTACACAATCATATAAATGATAAATAATATCGAAACCAAAGGAAATACATGTTTTACATCAATGAAAAGATAAAGCCGAATAAATTCAGAGGCATGTTTCACTGGTCTGGACTCACTGAGTCCTAGTCGGATATAATTATATGGCTGACCAGATTTAAAAAATGTCCTGCCAGACTTGCAGGAAGTCTGGCTAGATTTTACTGCAAGCTCATGCATGCCAACAGTTACAGATTACAGTGATGAAGTAATAATCAAAGTAGACAACATATATCAAGGATAATGACAGTGAATCAAACGATAATCATAAATTAACCAGAATCAATATAAAAAACATAGGTAAAATCATGCGCATCTATTTTGTTACAGTATGTGGAGTTGTATCCCGAGTACAAACCATACTACCGTCCATTCAGATTCGGCTATGGAATCTACATCTAGATTTCCAACTTATACACCACTAGAAATCAGAGGTCGGCTATAGCCATTCTTGTGGCCAGACTTTCTGTATGACAGATGCATGTTTTACCGAACATACAAGATATCCGATCGGATATGCGACGTCAGCAAAACAAGGAGTTTTGAATGTGAATTTTAAGTTCTATGGCCCTCGGGTCGTACCTCAAAAGTTACTCGGCTCCAAGAACATTATTGGGAATTAGAGAAGTCATTTGTCACTTACTGGAAGTAAAAAGATGTTGTGTTTGTGGTTTTTTTTTTACTTTGTTTAATTGAAGTTTTTTTAAAATTCCGGAATTCGTCCCTTTTTATGAACACAAACTCCCCATTTTTCTAGTGTTTTAGGATATGGTTATTAGAGAAAGACTTATTTAGCAAGGAAAATCCTAATATGGGGAATGATAATTGTGGAAATCGATTAAAAAGGAAAATGATATTTTCATGGAAATCAGTTACAAATGAAAAGATCGAATCCTTCTACAAAATTGGAAACGTGATAGATATTCGACAGACTTTAAGGACATCCAGTCAGACATGATGTTTTCTTTTCAATCTGGTTGAGATATAAAGAGTGATATCTTGCCCTTTGTTGATTGAACTGAAGGCGCTACTGGATGTTGCTTTCAACATAGAGGTATGATCTCATCACTAGAAAAGCGTGGTTATGTTTTGTATTTTGACTCAATATCTTTTTGTGGGCCAGGACACTAAAATAGGTGATTACCAGTTTTTCCATATTGTTCAAGGTATCTGATGCAGCCACGACCCTACCTCTGTCATCTTGGCTGAGACGTTTCATGGTTTGGATGAAATCAGATGTAATTCCACCCATCGATTCTTAGGAAGTCCTTTACTCTTGAAAGTATGCCCTAAATTTTACTTAGGTTGTCCTTGTAGATTTTCAACATAGCGGGCATCTCAATTTTTGCATGGGCCAACCTTTCGGGTTTTCGACCCAGCAAGCTAACACACTGTTCTTTTTTTAGGTGTGGCTACAAGAGAAGTTGAGGCTCATCACTCATCCATTGTCATCCATCTTTACCTCATATGGGCCAAGGCATCATTTAGCTCGTGCTCTGGTAAAGAAGAATTTATCTTACGATGCATGGAAATAGTGGTTGCAACAAGTATCTAGTGCCAAGATTCTGTGGATATGCCATTGGTGGTGTTTCTGCCATGTTACCGTTGACTTCTTTGGACGTTGCGTGCTTCTCCCAGGTCTCCACACTAGTTCTTCCTCATTAGTGTCGATGCTCTCCACACCTTGTTTCTGATAGGCACATTTTTCGAGGTGGCCCTATAACTCGTCGTCTCTTGGACTATTTCCGTGAAAAGTGGATTCAGCATCGCATCTAGACTATTACCACCCCAGAGTCTGCACCAAACTACCGTAGGTCCCTGGCTGGTTCTTTGGGTTCAAACCATGCACTCAAAAGACAAAGACGGTGATTTATGGATGCTTGTTTTGAGTTTTCTCATTTGGGTACGATTGTACATTTATGAACACTTTTGATCTTTATTTCAATAAAACTTAAGCATTTTTTCCTTAATACATATGTGAATACACTAACTATGTTTCACTCACGTATCCTTAAATTTTTCCTAAACCATTTTCAGTTTAGCATGATGCTCTTATTTTTGCTTAGGCCTTCTATTGCGAATTTTCGTTCTAACAAGCTTCCTTTTTTATTCAAACCATTAGTCTGTCCAGGTTGATAGGTTCTGTGAACTCGTTTCCTTCCAAATTCGACAATCGCACCACCTCGTTCTTTAAAATCTTCTTAACCAAATACGGTCCTTCTCAATTGGGCCTAAATTTTCCCTTTGGATCCATTGCCAATGGTCTTGATTGTTTCAGCACCAGGTTCTCTTCTTTAATCTTGCTAGGCTTGAATTTTTTGTTAAATGCCCGAGCCACTTTCTTATGATATAACTGGGTGTGATACAACGACTTATTCTTTTTTCATCCAACAGAGCCAACTGTTTAAATCTTTTATCGACCTATTCTTGCTCAGGCAAGTTCTCTATCATAACCAATATTGATTGTACCTCAATCTCTACTGGCAGTACGGCTTCCATTATATACATTAAAGAATACGTTTTGCCTCATGTTGCGGTTCTCACTAATGTTATATACCATATAATGCAAATAGTAGCTTGTCTGCCCAATCTTTGTAAGTTTTTGTCATCTTAACTAGGATCCTCTTCAGAGTTTTATTAGTAGCCTCTACTTCCTTATTTTCTTGTGGTCTATATGGTGATGACTTGTAGTACCCAATCCCATATAGTTGTAATATGGCCTTGGTTTCTCCTTGAAATTTCACACTATTGTTTGTTACCACATGGTGCGGAATCCCATATCGAAAAATTATGTTTCGTGCTATAAACTTAGCCATCTGTTTGGCTATGACATTGCATAAGGACTCTTCCTCTACCTATTTAAAGAAATAGTCTACGGCTACTATATGAATCAGTATCCATTAGATGCTTGCGGTTTGAGTTCACCAATCATGTCGATACCTCATGCTGAGAATGGACAAGATTCTAAAAATCCATGTAACTCAGTTGGCGGTAGGTGGTTCAAGTTTCCGTGGGCCTGAAAATCATGGCAGTGTTTTACCAGTTTCTCATAATTTGTCTCAATGGTCAGCCAATAAAACTATTGTCTAATGATTTTTCTTGATAAATTTAGCTCACCCATGTATGGCCCACAGACCCCTGCGTGGACGTTTTCCATCACCTTCTTGGATTCTTTTTCTTTTAGGCATTTTAATTGTAATCCATTGGATTTCCACTTATACAAGTCCTCATTCTAGATTATGAACTGAGAAGCTAGATTCTGGATGGCTAACATGTCCTTACTGCTAGCTCCTTTTTGAAAATACCTCTGATCCAAGTACTTTTGGATGTCATAGTATCATGGTTTCCCATCTCCTCTTTCAACCACCATGAGCATTCCCATTTCATTGCTGGGTTTGTTGGTCATAGTCAATATTAAGGGTCTCATGGTTAGTTTTTCTGGATTCTCCCATGTTGAAGCTATAGTGGCCAAGGCATTCGTCATTTGGTTTTCTTCCCTAGTAATGTGTTGAAATGTACACCCCGAGATGTTATGTATCAAAGTCTTTAGATGGAATAAATACGGCCTCAGTCTTTCTTCATTTAGCTCCCAATCCCCATGTATTTGGGGAATTATCAATAATGAATCTCCAAAAACTTCTACATCTTCCGCCTCAAGGCTATTAATGCTTCTAATCCAAATGTACAAGCGTCATATTTAGCCATGTTGTTAGTAACTGCAAAGGTTAACCTCCTGGCCATGAGCAACATTTCTCCATCTGAGGTTATTAGTATGACTCTGATGTCTGCTCCCTTGCAATTTACAGATCCGTCAAAGTACATCTTCCAACTTTGAACAACTATTGCTTTTACTTCTTCATCTGGAAACTCATATTCATACTTATCTTCTTCAATATTTTATTGTGCTAAGAATTCAGCCTCGACGCACCTTTTAATTACTTTGTTAGTGATGTACTCTATATCAAACAGGGTCAACAACACCAACCATCTTCCCAACTTCTCAACTAGGGAGGGTGCTGATCGGAGATACCTCAACGGGTTCTCTTTAGTGACCATTTGTATCTTGTAGGATTGGAAGTAGTGCCGTAATTTTCTGGAATCTTATACTACTGTTAAACAAATCTTTTCTATTTTTTAGTAGCTCATTTCATATGGTAACATCTTCTTACTGAGATAATAGATTGTGTGATCTATCCCTATATCATCCTCTTTTAACAACATCGGCCCCGGCATTTCGGGTTCTACTGCTAGATATAAGACAAAGGGTTTTTCAGGCTTGGGAGATCTCAAGACTGGTGGATTGCTCAAATACTTTCTAATCTTTTCAAAAGCCTCTTGACATTTCTCATTCCATTACCCGTGCTGATCCTTCCTGAGTAGCTTAAAGATCGGTTCACATACTGACGTCAGCTTGGTGATGAACCAACCGATGTATTGTATCTTCCCCAAAAAAACTCTCACTTCCTTCTATGTCTTACGTGCAGACGTCTCGATTATTACCTTGACTTTTCCGGGATCCACTTCCATTCCATGGGTGCCTACCGTATGTCATAACAAGATTCTGTATGTAACTCTGAATACACACTTCTTGGGGTTGAGCATGAGATTATACATATCCACTATTTGGATGAATTTCTCTAATGTAACAAAGTGTCTTTCTCGAGTTTCCGACTTGACCGTTACGTCATCCACGTATACCTCGACCTCCTTATGCATCAAGTCATGAAATAAAGTAGTGGCCATCCTTTAATAAGTAGCCCATGCATTCTTCAATCCATAGGGAATTATTTTATAGTAATAGGTCTTTTATTCTATGATAAAAGTTGTTTTATACTTATCTTCTTCTACCAATAAATATCGGGTTGTGCTCAAAAAAATCCATCTGCAAATGAATACATTGCTGACAATGATGTATTTTCCACTAGATCATCTATGTGTGGTAGGGGAAAGTCATCTTTCAGGCAGGCTTTATTGAGGTCTTTATAGTCTACACACATCCAAACATTTCCATCATTCTTTGGAACTGGTACAATGTTGGCCAACCATTCTGGGTACTTTACTACTTCTAAGAAGCCTACCTCTACCTGCTTCTTCCCTTCTTCCCTAATCTTCTCAGCCTATCCTGGCCTCATCTTTTGAAGCTTCTGCTTTACTGGCCTCATGTTTGGGTACGTCTGTATCACGTATTGTGCTATGCTTTTGTCCACCCCCGGCATGTCTCCATAGGTCTAGACAAATACTTTTGCATATTTTTATAACAGATTCTCTAATTATTTCCTCTCTTTATGGGTAATCTCACTTGCAATTAGTATATTCTTTGGGATTTCCCATGTACCAAGGCTAAGTGATTTTGTTTTAGTTGAATTAATTTCAAATATGCTCATGTCATGCATGTTATGATGTATGCCAAAAGAAGAAAAATCAAATAAGTAAGCAAAATCAGCCATCTTATTAATTTCCAATACAAAATTACAATCAAAGAGTTCGGGTACATAAATATCTTCATAGTCTTCTTTTTCTTCTGCTGCAGCGGAGTATTCTAACGTTAGGTCTTGAACAGCTTTTCTTCCCATGCTACTTTTGGTTTGTTCTTTGGTCATAATCTTTTGTCTTTCTCTTCTTCCTCTGATTCTATTATCAAATTCCCTTCCTAATCCACCATATCAGTGAAGATTTCGAAGCCTAGCACAGTGACACTAGTTATTTCACATGGTTCTGAAGCCCCTTGATATTATGCCTTCACGAAATCGTCCTCCAATCTATTTCCTTTCTTTTTCATTTCTATTCTTTCTTTGTCAAAGTGGTATCCCAACTCTTTTCTAGTTAAGTTGTATCCCAACTCTTTTCTAGTTTTCTGCCCTTTGAAATTAGACAATGTTCGTAGGCCTTGACCCCACGCCCCTAGTCCGATGTCGAGCTTGTAGTTCATTCTCTCTATAATTCCAGCCACCTTAGGGTCTACCCATTCTTCAAAAACTATTTCCACTTGGAACCTCGTAAATGGTTATATGTCTAAAGTGGCTACATCATTTTGTCTGCCACAACCCCAATGGTGATGATTTCCCTTTCATGCGGGAACTTGATTATTTGATACAGGGCCGATGGCACCCCTCCAAGTTTGTTGAACCATGGCCTCCATAAGAGCAAAGTGAAGGTTGTTGGGATGTTTATAACTATGAACTCAAACTCATCTTTAAGAGGACCCACCTTGACTGTGACCATGAAAGTGCCTTCTACGCCCCATTTACTATCATCATAGGCCTTTTGTCATATCGAAATGGGTCAGCTCTTCCATTCGGATGCCTAGTCTGGTAGAATTCTTAGCGGGCACACATTAATGGAGGATCCATCACCCACCATTACACACGAAGAATTTTTACCATTAACTTTCGCTTTGATGAACAGCGGACGATTGTGGTTTCTTCCTTCGATTAGGAGTTCTTCTTCATAGAATATGATTACTTATTTCTTTTCTCTATAGATAGATCGGACGACTGCCATTAGGTATGTGTCTATGAGTACCACTATCTTGCATGATGCCTCGACCATGGCCCACATGTGTCCATGAAATGAACTTAACAAATCTCATATATTAATCTAGGCTCGAGTCTTCTTCAAATGTTAGAGTACTGCGTCATTTTCTTCTTTTCCTCCCTCATTTTATCCCTTCATTTTGTTTAGCAGCGTCATTATATAATATCTGACTTTTAATCATTCCTTTAACTTCGTCATCGTCACTGTTGCAAAACCTATCCCAAAATTCATTACATTCTTACGCTTCACTGACGCTACTATCTCATATTCCCATAACACAGGTCTGTTGGTGGAAGGTTTCTAAAATATATTCTTCGGATAGGCCAGTGGGATGGCATTATGGTTAGGTAGTTGGTTTCTGGTAGTGTTGGATTAGTGTTTTTCATTGTCGGGTATTGTAGGAGTGAAATGGGGATTACTGTTATGCCTATGAAGTCGGCAACAACTATATTATTGGGCTCGCAGTCCATAGAAAGTACGGATAGTCCTGCGGGGGGACTAACCAAAGAATAAGGGAGTCGCCACCCGATATGAGATACTGGAAATGATTTAAGGCCGCACTACATCCCTCGCAAGATCCGACCTTAAACTTGTTTGGGTTCAGAATAGTCACTTATTGATGCTAGTATAATATTTACGCTTAAAGGATATGTCATTATGTCTTATAATGCAAGAACACGCAAAATAAATTTAAGGGCATACAAGTGCGCAAACATAAATAACAGAAAATAGAACAGTTAAATATTCCTACATTATTACAGTAATGACAAAATACAAATTAAAAAGACCAAATTACATATCTTTTCACCGGATAAATTTTGTTTAGGTATTTAAGGTCCGGATATGTTTATCAATGTCCGTCCGGACTTGATATAGGTCCGATCGGAGGTACTGCGTGGATCAGAATCATATAAGCATGCAAGTAACAGACATGGCAGCAACAAATCATAACATGTTTAAATCGAAAACTAAAAAAGAACAGAATTATGCATAATCATAATAATAATAGAACGATAGATAAATAATTGTAAAAGCATAAACATAACGGAGGCATGCATAGATTTTAGTAAATTACCAGCACATGCATATCACATATAAAGCAAAAATATAGTAAACACATGCATAAAATACCAGTAGAGTAAGCATGAAAAGCAAAATATTGGAATTGATCAAGGTAGTAAACGCGGCTTGATATGTCTATCATCGGCCGAATATGTGTACATGTCCGGCCAGAGATACTTTGTTAATACCGAAATTCCAAAAATGTGAAAGTGAAATAGGGTGCCCTCAGGTCAAACCTCTACATGTCGTAGGCTGAAAGAACACTTCTGAAAGCTAAATTCATGCTTAGTTGTTTGCTAGAAATGGGGGAATTCCAATGACTTATAGGGTTCGCTCACTATTTTTTTTACCACTCTCGGGTTTCGATAATTATTTCTTCATATCAGAAGTTTTAGTGCTCTATGAGTTTCCAAAAATTATCGACGAATATGGCTTGGGCACTAATTTATAGTGCCCAAACTGAGGTCAAAAATGAGATGGGGATATAGAACTCTTCTCTGTCTCCAGTGATTGTCAATCTACATGTCAGTTACATATCGACACATATCCGGTTGGATATGCATTTTGAGATATACATCCGATTGAACATAGTCATGTTCGTGATTCCAATAAATGAATATGTGCATAATTATTGCCAGCTCGATACATGTCTCGTCGGATATTAGATTTGAATTATATATCTGATAGGACGTAATCATGTTCTTTAACTTCAGTAACTTAGAATATGCGCGATCACTGACAATTATATTATGTCTTACCTGTTGGACAATTATGACCCATAGCATCACTATTTGTAAGAACATGGTGTTGTTGTACAAATTAACTATGTGACAAAGGAAATGCTCTTTTATCATTGTTGTAATTAGATTACCAAGATATATAAATGATAAAAAGTCCATATGATTAGTTCCGGATTAATAAGATATGAGACATTATTAATCCACTAAGGTTAATCATTAAATATCCATAGTCGTAATATTATCGAGACTGGACATCGATAATGCGAAATAGACTAGTATTGCACTTGTGCACGTTGTGGGATCATAACGGCATAGTTCTCATATATTTAAGTTTGGATACTTATGCAAGTGTGATAGGAGTTTGTGTTAACCGATGGTACGGAAACAGCTTCGCTCTGGATAGACCCCTCGGAATCCCATTGGTAGTATGACTATGTGTCTATGGGAGTCCGAATCATGGTAGGTGTATTTGGTCTTAACCTGAGACTTGCATCGTTAATACTTGCGACAATCAGTATACTTTGGTTTTGGTCATCCAGGGCTTTAACAGGTTCTGTGTACGCCTCTTCTCGGTATACTGAGAATCGTAGTGTATTGGGTGTGATGTCAAGATAGAAATATCACTCCAGTCATATGGAGATGATGATCACGCAGGAAACGGAACTAGTACTCTTTAAAACTGCAGTCATCGGGATAATATGACTAGGTCATGATTATCCGATTATAGAGACTAGTTACCAGAGATCAGATATATGTTTCGTACGGGGAAGACACAATTACAGCCCCAGACCTAGCATGTGACATTCGATACTGAATCGCAATACGCAATACTACGTATACTACGCCTGACACATATTACATATTCCTTAAAAGAATATTTCTGGAGAATTGGGTATGCATGGTGTTTTGCTAGAAGCCACCATGTCTTGTAAATCGGTAAGAACTTGGTACTAGGTACGCACGTATTCGGATATTCCGATGACCTGATTTACTGCCAACATATCCAGAGATCTCATGGGTCGCTTCTGAAGATTCACCGATGACGTATGACTCGAACATAATTAATCTGGGATTAATTAGTAGAGAGAGAAAATTAATCTATGATTAATTGCGGAGAGATTTTATCTGGGATAAAATACTATTTAAAAAAGATAGAACGATTAATTTGAATTAATCGATAAAATAATATATTCGATATATTAAAAGAAATTAGATTTCGACGCGGAATTAAAATTAGATTTTAATTCAGGCAAACGAATTAATTTAGTATTAATTCACGAGCGACGTAAATAGTAATTTTGCTAGGCATAATTATTTAATTAAATTTGATTTAATTACGTCGCAACAGAAAATTCATTAATTCGGAATTAGCGAACCCGAGCCCGGGATGTGTTGCGGGCCCACTCGGATTTTGAATCAAGTGGGGCCCACAAGTCACATCACTAGTCAATCATTTGCCTTTTTGGTGATGGAAGTTAGTGTAGATTTGATGGTGACTTGTTTCTTACACAATTGAAAGGTGAGTGACCTTTTACCAACTTTAGATATTTGGTATATGGTTTTGGTTTTGAAAAATCAACTCACTTCACTCAATTTTTTCTTTTCTCTCCAACCAAAACTGTGACTCTCCCTCTCTCCCTTCTTCTTGCATTTTTTCGAAGTAATAAGAACACAAGGAAGCTTTTGATGCAAATTTCTTCCATTCCTAGCACATAAAGAGTTATACAAAGGTGATAGGGAACATATCCATGAGTTTAGAGTTCAAGGAGATGCTTGGAAGCTTACATACATCAAAGGGGAGCTTGGAGCACAACATAAAGGCTTGAATTTTTGTTATCTCCTACATCCAAACCGATCAAAGTGAGTATTTTCCGCATTCTTACTTTGTTGTATTCACATGATTTCTTGCTTAATTGATCTTGATTTGACCTAGAAAACCTAACAATGGTATCAGAGCCATAATTGAGCATGAAATTGAATTTAGGGTTCTTAATCTTGATTTGGGTATTTTTGATTTAAGCATGTGTTGATCAAATTATTTGTTTGAATATGCTTATATATTGATAACTTAGAGTTATGTATAATCAATTTGATGAAAAATTAATTGGATTAATTTTCCCCAATATTGTTGGCTTGGCCGAATTCAAGATTACCCTAGGTCATGGTGATTTTTGTTTTTTAAACCATTGGATGTGTTTGAAATGCTGGGATATATTGATTTGTGATTTAATTGGATTGAAATCAAAATTAATCAAAAATATCCATATGCCGTGACCAAATAGAGCATGTTGGGATTGATTTTGCTTCAATTTGTTGGACATGAATTGATAATAATAAAGCATGATTAATTAGTGTAATTGGTGTTTGGAAATATTAATTTAACTAATTAATTATGTCTATTACACTTTAATTAATAAATTGTGAAATTGGAATATTAGAATTTAATTAATTGGGCTTAATTTGGAATTGGGCTAATAATATTGTATTTGGGCTTAATGGGCTTGGTTGGGCCAAGTTTGTTTAGGATAATTGGTTGGATCCAATTGGGCCTAAAACCATTTCCATAAAGTCCAAATATGATTATGGGCCTTTTATAATTTAATTGGGCCTAATGGGCCTAAATTGATTTTTGGCAAATGGTGATTCCTAATTGGGCTTTGGTTGCCAAAGTCCATGCCTTATAAATTAATTGAAAGCCCATTGGACTTTAATTAATTGACATTGGATGTTAATTGGGCTTTGAGACCCGTTAAGATTAGATTTAGAATCTAAGTCGCAAAGGCTCATTAATAAAGTGTAATTATTTAATTTGGAATTAAATAAAGAATTAGTATTGAATACAAATTAAATTGGATTTAATATTTAGTTTGATATAATTCAAGAATTCGTACTTTGAGTACTTATTCTTAAACGAGTTGGACTCGCGCAAATCAAATCGTTGTTTGAACATTGGATGATCATTAATTAAAGATTAATTAATTGGATTATATTGATTGATAACATGCTTTTTGTGAATACATGGATGTGATGTATGAATAATGTATATCGGATGGATATTAGATGGGTGATGGAAATATTGGAAATTATGTAATAAATTTAGAATTTATTAAATTGGACCTGCATGTCCAGCCTATTACCTCTTGACTCTTTGTATTTCTCTTCTCACATATTCCCCTCAATGTAAATGAGGTTTCTTTAGAAGTGTTATGTAATTGGGTAGAAGTAAGAATAGTGCTAGTCGGGGAGAGGAAATGGAGAGATTTGTTCTAGGAACAAAATGTTTTATATATCCATCCGCATAACATTATTAATTTATTTATCGCGCCTTATTATGCTTTTAGAATGCATGCTTAAGGGTGTATGATGAGACCTAATCAAAGATAATTAATTGGTTGCCAATTACGCAAAAAACCATCAACAAATATTAAGCGTTTTCCTTCCATTGAGTGATTCTCTCTCAAGATCCAAGATTGGCACTGGTTTGTTGGCCAAAGTCAAGACCTTTGTCCATCGCGGATGTGTTTGAATCATGAAGGCTTTGTTCCATATCGTATGTCTTGTCCAAGTTGTGATTTGTTGGCCAAAGTCAAGATCACTTCTTCTCCATCGACATCGATTACGAAGCTTTCCAAAGTCAATGGGTCCCGCTTAACTGGAATCATTAAGCTTGTTGTGCCAAAGCCAAGGCTTAGTTGATTCAGAGGAAAAAGGTTAGGGAATATATTGGATATATTGGCATATATTGGATATATGTTTCGGACTTGGATGTCCACCTACTGGATCTAGGAATTGGATGAGATCCAATTGATCTTAGAGATCTACCTAGTTAAATATCATACAGCTTGTTGGCCAAAGTCAAGGTTGTGTGTTATTTAACGGGATCCTAGCCCACTAGGAAACTAGGTTTCCCGAGTACTCAACAGAGGGTTAGAGGCTCGCCGAAAAAAAAGTGGGAGGCAAGTATTAAATTTGCAATTTCGTTTAGATACTTGCCAATACGCGCTCATTTCATTTTTCGTCATTAATTAAATATATATTAGTTGGACTAATATTTAATTGTTGTTTTAACTTAAACAATTAGACTGTATTCAAACTACTTCATTTACAGTTGATTATATAATTGGATTATAGTAATCAATATATTTGAATTTAACCAATCAAATTATAGTTGATTATATAGTTAGACTATAGTAATCATTATATTCAATTGTACCCGAAATCATTGATTCGATAGTTGGACTATTGGAATCAAGATAACTGAAAGATCAGCGTTTAGAACATAATCATGGGAGAAAATGTTTTTAAACGGCTTCAATTTTCAGATTGGGAATAGAACCTCAGGATAGTCCTGGGAACTGAGAAGTTATTCTATTTGATAGAGAAACATCTCGGGCCTGAGCCCGGAGTTAAGCAAATAGTGGAGCATGAGTTTTGGAAGACTGATGGTGATGATAACTTTAGTGCTCAATCATTTATGTTTAATGCAATGACACTTTAATTTTGTCGTCAAAATTAAGGATTAGATCATTGTACCATGATGTTGAAATTAAAAGATCTTCATAGATTTATTCTTATATCTTAGAAGTACAAATTGCAAAAGAAGCTCTTTCGCTCGTGTATGTCATAGGGTACATCTGGCGAGCACTAGGTGTCGTAGATGATTACTGACATCGATCAGCTAGGTTAGCTGGGCATTACCTACGTGGCCGAGACTACCAAAATTTTGATCTTATAGTCTCTACCCGAAAGCTGGGGCAGGTTCATTATGAACCAAGAGAAAACTCTTGGAGAGTTGATGGCTATGCTCAAGGAGGCAGAGCCAAAGCTTCTAAAAAGGGGTAAAGGCAAAATAGTCACAGTCTTCTAGGAAGACAAATGACATATCCCAATATGTCTGCCTAAAATATGGCAAACGGAGTCACTGAAGCGTGACTTCCATATGGACAATGCAGACATGAAGGAAGTGAATGCGGGGCAGGGCTCCGGCTTCAAGTATGTTTGTCATAAACATGTTCACTACTGGTTTCAAAATTGGATTTTTTGATACTAAGTGTGGTACATAAATATGTACTGATGTGCAGAATCTACTAATTAGCAGAAGACTAACTTCAGTTGAGATATACCTGCGAGTCAAAAACGGGACGTGAGTCGCTGTTTTAATCGTGGAAACCTAAGTTTAGGAACTATCCTTTAGGCATGTACTTAAATTAGGAAACTGTTATAATGTACCTAGTTTGACTAGAAATATTATCTCTATATCTAAGTTTAACCCGTTGCGGGTATACCTTTATATTCTAGAACACTAAGTGTTTTATTTTATAAAGATTATATTGAGATAAACACATTAGATGTGAATAACAGTATTTATATTTTGAATATAAATAAATCTCAAACATATAACATGACAAACAAATAGCTCAAACTGAATTAATCAAATGAGACTTATTTGTGGCATTGTTGTCTGGGACACATTAACAAGACTCGTATATCCACACTTTCGAAGAGTGGGTACTAGGACGGATTTGATTCTAATTCAAATGATGTCTACGAATCTAGTTTTAGGCAAAGTGCCTAAAACACATTTTACTTGGTAAAAGTGCAAGTGCCACCGATCTGTTAGCCCTCGTTCATAGTGACGTAAGTGGGCCCATATCTATCTAGGCTAGAGATGGATATGAATACTTCGCAACCTTTACGGATGTGGCATCGCGTTATGGTTATGTGTTTCTTGTGAAACATAAATCGGAAATTTTTGATAAATTCAAAGAGTTTCGACACGAAGTAGACAGACAGACCGGCTAAAGTATTAAACCGTCACGGTTAGACCGTGGTGGAAAATACTTAAGCAATAAGTTTCTCAACTATTTGAAAGAGTATAGTATTCTTTCATAATGGACTCCTCCCGGAACACCTCAATTTGATGGTGTGTCCGAACAGAGAAACCGAACTTTGTTGGACATAGTAAGGTTAATGATGAGTCGCTCTGAGCTACCATTTTCCTTCTAGGGATACGCATTAAACAGTGCAATACTTATTTTGAATAAGGTTCCATGAAAATCCGTTAGACAGACTTCATATTAGATATGAACAGGAAAGAAATTGGGTTCTCATTCCTGAAGATTTGGGTATGCTGGGCATATATTGGATAATACCAAACTAGAACCCAAATCGGATAAGTGTCTAATCTGTAATTGGTTGTCCTAGGAAAACCAAAGTATAGTACTTATACAACTCACAAGAGAATAATGTAATTGTTGCTCGCCATGCGGTTTTCCTAAGAGGAATACCTATATGCAGTGGTAAGTGGGAGGAAAGTAAAACTCGATGAAAATCAGAGTAATACTATTCTAGGTACCGACTTCTTAATGGAACACAAACAGTTCATCAGGGATGAAACTGTACCACAATCTTCAAATACACAAGAACCGCGGAAGTCGGAGAGAGTCAGAAAATAACCTGGGAGGTATGGGTTTCTGATCTCACCTCATAAAGATGTCAATCTTATTGAGGAACACCAACCGGCTACGTATGAGGAAGTGATACAAGGTATCGACTCCTTTTATGGCAAGTGCCATGAAATCCGAAATGGATTCCATGTATACCAACCAAGTTTGGACACTGGTTGTTGTACCAGAAGGCATTGTGCCTAATAGTACTATATGTGTCTTCAAGGAAGACATACATGGATGGCAACATACAAATGTACACAGCTAGGCTTGTACATAAAAGATATCGCCATCAACATAGTGTCGATTACGATGAAACCTTTTATCTGTTGCCATGATTAAATCCATTTGGATAATGCTTGCTAATGCTGCATGTTTCATTTATGAAAAATGGCAGCTGAACATCAAAATTGCCTTCCTTAAAAGGAAACCTTTTTGGAGGATGTTTATCAACATCCTGACGGTTTTGTCGTACCAAAACATGCAAACAAGGTTTGCAAGTTAATTCGATCCATTTATGGATTGAAGCAAGCATTAAGTTCTTGGAACTAACGTTTTGATAAAATCATAATGGTATATGATTTAATTCAAAACGAATATAATTCTTATGTATATAAGGAGGTTAGTGGGAGCGCACTGACAATGATTGTCCTATATAATGATGACATGTCATTTCTTGGAAATGACATTCCCATAATACAATCGGTGAAAGCTTGGCTTTCAAGAAAATTCTCCATAGAATACTTGGGAGAGACAACCTTTATTCTAGGAATAAGGATTTACTGGGATAAATCTAAAAGTTGTTGGCACTCTCCGAGAACTCGTACATTGAAAGATATGTACGCGACCTGGTGTCTCATATGTTTTGAGCATATGAAGTCACAATCAGGCCAATCTAAGGGATAGTCACTGGATTGATGATAAGAACATCATTAAGTATCTTAGATGAACTAAGGATGTTATCTTAAGCTATGGAGGAGGAGAACTTGAAGTGACTGGGTTCACCGTTGCAAGTTTCCAAACCGACAAAAATGACTATAAGTCGTAATAAGGGTACTATATAGTTTGAATAACGGAACAGTGAGCTGGAAATCTTTCAAGCAAGATACTGTTGTCGAATAAACAATAAAAGCGGAATATTACTGCAGCTGAGGCAGCAATAGAAGCACTTTGGATCTATATAATTGTAGGCATTGTATTTTTGCATGTGAAACCCGATGATGAGTCTCATTTGGAGGCACTACCTTTTGAGTCACGGAAGCCGCGGGAAACGGATATCGGAAGGGGAAATTCAGAATAAACAAGGTTCACTGTTTTCGTTCGTGCTGCGTTCATGTATACGTTCGAACGCCAAACAGATTGCGGGCGTTCGTGTCGCGTTCGAGGAAGCGTTCGAACGGCGTTGGTGTTTCTGGTTTTGCTGCTACCTCGCACCCCAGCCCAATTAGCTCCCCAAAGCCCATAAAACACATCCCAATTTAATTAAATTAAACATTAAATATTAAATAAAATATTTAAACCATTTACCAATTAAATAAAACACAAAATATAATCATACCTAATAAAGATAATCAAATATATTAACTTCCTAACTAAACAAATCACATACTAAATTAAAAAGATGTCATGCCTAATTAAAATCAATCATAACAAATTAAAGATATTGACTTCCTATTCTAGCCAAGATTTGTCCCCCCTCAATCTTTGACTTTCCTTGCTCAAACACAAAATCATATCTCTTTTGAATGCCAAAATCCCTTCCTTGTGAGACAAGGTGAAGCCCTAACCTTTCTCTATATGAACAACCCCTAACCAAGACATGCACTCCCCTAGCTCATACACATAAGATACACACAACTCACACAAATCACAAGAGAAAAGAAAATAACCCCAAGCCTTCACATTAAAAGCACCATCACAACACACCAAGAGCCCTAGCCACTCAAGAAAATAACAAGAAAGAGTTCTATTCATCCTCACTCTCCCATTGCCGAAATCATACCTTAATATAGCAGCCCCTTTAACACTAAAACAGTAGCCAAATCACGCCCAAACCACCCCCTACAGTAGCCAAATCACGCCCAAACCACCCCCTATACAGCAGCAAAATACACTTAAAACATCCCCTAAAAAAACTTAAAGTAATAACATAAATAAAACTGCATTCATAATCCTTAAAAGACTCACACAATACTACACTAAAAACCCACACAAAAACTTGGAACAGTCCGTTGAAACGTCAAAACAGGTGACCTGAACAGCGAGCAGCAAAACAGAGGCCGAACAGTAGCAAATCGGAGTCAAAAGCAGCAGCAAAAGATGGAGAACGACGACTCCAAACAGTGAGACAACGAACGAGAACAGTGAACCAGTGAACCGAAAGAGTTGCGGAGCATCCACCCTTCTGACGACCGTGTGCCGTACATCCGAGAGGTGATTTAAAAGGTTAGACCTGAGGGTACTTTTCACACTCATCTTTATTTGATTTTTGTTATTTATTTTGATCGTAATTTACTTATTTGTTAAATCTCGTTTGTGTATGATGTGTGTTGTGGGTATTTGATGAATGAGAGATGTGTCAACTCTCGCGGTATATCGGATGGAAACCCGGACATAAATTTCATAGCCGATTCCGAATGGACGGTAATATGATCTGTACTCGGGACACAACTCCACGTACCGTTTGAGTAAACGGTACCCTCTTTTGTTTTGTGTTGCTTTGGTTTATTTATTTTTCGTCACTTGAATTTTGCATGTTGCTTATTTATGCATGATTCAATCGAGCGCATGGGCTTAGTAAGTGGAATGAAAGATCCCATATGGGGTGGGGTTAAAGCCCTTTACCACGATGCTTTGCCGCGCCGGTTGATGTGTGTTCGGTTGAATGCAAGATACGTTCAATCGGGCATACTAAGTTTGATATTATTGTGTTTAATTCTTTTATGCATGACTCAATCAATCGAGCGCATGGGCTTAGTAACTGGAATGAAATATCCCCTATGGGGAGGGGTTAAAGCCCTTTACCACGATGCTTTGCCGCGCCAGTTGATGTGTGTTCGGTTGGATGTAAGATGTGTTCAATCGGGCATACTTAGTTTGATATGATTGTCTTTATGTTTGTATGCATGATGCGATCGAGCGATGGGCTTAGTAAGTGCAATGAGAGGTCCTCTAATTGAAGAGGTTAAAATCCTTTACCACGATGATTCGCCGCGCCCGCGCATTGTACTATTTTTCCATTTATGTATTGCGTCCCATTTCATGCATCAGGTCTGTTCCCGTTCGAACGCGTTTACGAACGCAACTACGAACGGCATGTATTTTTGCCTTATCATGCATCAGGTCTCATCTCTGTTCGAACGCGTTCACGAACGCCATACGAACGTGAGCATTCTGTTTCATTTCCGTTCGAACGTGTGCACAAACGCCATATGTGAACGTGAGCATTCTTTTCATTTCCGTTCGAACGCGTTTACGAACGCTACTCGAACGAAAACCTTCTGTTTTACCGTTCGAACGCATCTACGAACGCTGCAACGAACGCCCATGGTAAACTATCCTCTTGCATCACATTACTGTTGGTTTTCTATAAGGTCCCAAGATCAAACAAGACATGAAATTATGTGTGAACACATCAACGGAGGTAGCGGAATACTCACATTGATCGGTAGAGTCGATTTGGAGACGATTCAAGCCCAAAAACGCACTGCCATGTAAGCCTACTGCATGCAGTCCACTGCCTACAAAAACAGAAAATTGAGTGAAGAAACGGAGCTCCAATCTTCGTCGGATGGATCCCGTCTCATGGGGGAACCTCCCTACCACCTTCGCAAGACTTGTAAGTGTGCTAGCACTTGATTTCTCACCATGAGAAACCACTCTTGCTTCCCTTTAGCTCACGCCCAAACTGGTTCAAAACCAGTGAAGAATGGCCACCATTGCCGTGAGAGGAAGAGAGAATTTGAGAGAGAAGAAGTTTTGTGTTGTGTTATTAAAATGATTTACCAAAAATCAATTTATATTTATGCCATAATTTCATTAAACAATAATAAACTTATGACACAAATCATGCAAAGGCTTAAGTGTCAAACACTTCATTTCCATGCATTACCATTGAGTGCAATGTACACAATCTCCATGCAAAGCATTAGAGTGTCAAATAAGCATAAAATGACATGTGTCAAAGTTAATGCATAACATGACATGTGTCATGTGGGCCCCACACGTTTCCAATGAAAGTGGGCCCACGTGCACTCACGCGTTCGGGTTCGATATTTCCGAAATACCGAGCTTACGTCGCGACGTTAATTCAATCGAATTTAAATAAATAATTACGCCTGGCGAAATTATTATTTACGTCGCTAACGAATTAATTCTGAATTAACTCATTTGCCCGAATTAAAATCTAATTTTAATTCCGCGTCGAAATCTAATTTCGTTAATATATCGAATATATTAATTTACCGATTAATTCCAAATTAATCGTTTCTCTCTCTAGACGATATTTTATCCTAGATAAATATCTCCGTAATTAATCCTAGATTAATTTTCTCTCTCTCTATTATAATCCCAGATTATTCAAGAGTGCAAGTTGTGCGTCATCGGTGGATTATCGGGAAGCGACCCATGAGATCCCCGGATAATCTGGCAGTAAATACGGTCTCGGAGTATCCGAATCACGTACGTACCAAGTACTACGTTCTATCTACCGATTTACGAGACAAGGTCGACTCCTAGCAAAGCACCAAGTCTTCCCAGGTTCTCCGGACATATTCATCAAAGAATATCTAGATCTGTATCAAGCGTAGTATACAATTGTATTGTGCATATGGCCCAGTATCGGATAATCACGTGCTAGGGCTGGGGCTGGATAAGTGTCTGCCCCGTCCGAAACACATCGGATGTCTGGTAACTAGTCTCTATATAATCGGATATTCATGACCTGGTCATAATATCGATTGGATGCGCATCACTTTAAGAGCACTAATACCGTATCCTGCGTGACATCATCTCCATTTGACTGGAGTGACACATGTACCTTCCGTCACATCACACATCACATCCAATACACTACGATTCCTGATAAACCCCCAAGAGGTGAACACAGAACCAGTTAAGATCCCCCACCACCAAAACCAAAGTTTACCGATTGTCGTAAGTATTAGCGATGTAAGTCTCAGGTTAAGACTATACACACCTACCTTGATTTCGGCCTCCCATAGACACCTAGTCATAATACCAATGGGATTCCGAAGGGTCTATCCAGAGCGAAGCTGTTTCCCGTACCATCGGTGAAACACGACCTCCTATCGCACTTGCACAAGTATCCAATACTTATATATATGAGAACTATGCCGTTGTGCCCTCACAACGCGCACAAGTGCAATACTAGCCTATTCCGCATTATCGATGTCCAGTCTCGATAATACTACGGCTAGGGATATTTAATGATTAATCCTTCGTGGACGATACTGTCTCATATCATCTCAATCCAGGAACTAATCATAGGGACCTCTCTTCATTTATATATCTAAGGTGATCTAATCACAAATGACGAGAGTGCAATTTCCTTGTTACATAGTTAATTTGCTACAACAACACAATGATCTGTGCAAATAGTGACGCTATGGGTCATTTTGTCCAACAATCTCCCACTTGGCACATTGCGAGTCACTCAAGTGTCCTACACCTGAACTATGTACGGTTCGCTCAATTGCTGAGGAAAGGTTTTCGTCAGCGGATTTGTTCGATTATCGTTTGACGCGATTTATACGATCATCACATCGCCACGATGTATGATCCGAACGAATCAGATGATATAGAAGTATATATCTGGATCGTCGATGAGACCTTAATTCCTTAGCCTGTGCTGACGCCTAGCTCAGCTGCTAACAGAACTATATCTAATCTAATTAGATTTACTTTCGACCCAAAAGACTTCTATTGCTGCTGCCTCAGCTGCAGCAATAATCCGCATTTGTTGTTTATTCGGCAACAGTTATCTTGCTTGGAAGATTTCCAGCTCACTGTCCCGTTATTCAAACTTTATAGTACCGCAGTATTTAACTGTTTGGAAACTTGCAGCAGTGATCCCAGTCACTTCAAGTTCTCATTCTCCATAGTTTAAGATAGCATCTTTAGTTCTCTGAGATACTAACAGATGTTCTTAACTTCAATCCAGTGACTGTCACTTGGATTGACCTGATTGTGACTCCATATGCTTGAAGCGTATGAGACACCAATACAAGTACATTTTAAATGTACAATTTCCCAGAGAGTGTTAACAACTCCAAATCTATCCCAGTAGATCTTTATTCCTTGAATAAAGGTTGTTACTCCCCAGAATTCTACGGAGAATTCTATTGAAAGAATATCCATGAAAGCCAAGCTTTCACCAATAGCTTTATGGGAATTTCACTGTCAGTGCGCTCTCCCACTAACCTCCTTATATACACAAGAATTATTTCGTTTTGAGTCAAATCATAAACCATTATGATTATTTCAAAACGACAGTTCCAAGAACCTCATGCTTGCATCAATCCAAACATGGATCGAATAACCCGCAAACCTTGTTTGTCGGTTATACAAAATCGTCAGGATGTTGTAAACATCCTCCAAAAGGTTTCCTTTTCAGGAAAGCGATTTTGATTTGTAACTGACATATTTCATAAATGAAATATACAGTTATCAACAAGCATCTTCAAAATGGATTTACCATGGCAACAGGTAAAAGGTTGAACCGTTATTAACAAATGTTGATAACGATACCTTTCCGTCAAAACCTTAGGTTTGCACGTTGGTATGTTGCCTTCCATGTATGTCTTCCTTGAAGACGTTTAATGTACCATAGGCACAACGCCTTGTGGTACAACAACTAGTATCCAAACATAGTTGTTATACATGGAATCCATTTCGGACTCATGGCACTTTGCCATAACAGGGAGTCGATACCTCGTATCACTTCCTCATAACGTAGTCGGATGGTACACCCTCCATAGATTGACATCTTTATGAGGTTAGATCAGAAACCCATACCCTAGGTTGTTTTCTGACTCTATCCATCTACGAAGTTTCTTGTGTATTTGAAGATTAATGGTATAGATTCATCATAGATGAACTATTTTGTTCCATTAAGGACTTCGTGCCTTGAACAGTATTACTCCGATTTTCATCGAGTATCACTATCCTCCCACTGACCACTGCATATCGGTATTCCTCTCAGGAAAACCGCATGGTGAGCAACATTACATTGTTCTCATGTGGGATTTATAAGTACTATACTTAAGGTTTCCCTTAAGATAACCTATATTGGCACTTATCCAATTTGGGTCCTTAGTTTGGTATCATCCAAACGCTATGCCTGGCATACCCAAATTATCAGGAATGAGAAACCTCGTTTCTTCCCTGTTCATATCCTATATGATATCTGTCAAACAGATTTATATGGAACCTTATTCTAAATAAGTTTTTGCACTGTTAATACATATCCTGTTGAAGGAAATAGTAGCTCAGAGCGACTCGTGATAAACCTTATCATGTCCAACAAAATTCGGTTTTAGTTCAGACACACACGTCTAACTGACGTGTCTCGAGAGGAGTCCTCATCTGAAAGAATACCATACTCTTTCATGTACGTATGAAACTTACTGCTTAAGTATTTTCCATTACGGTATTACCGTGGCGGAATAATACTATAGCCGATCTGTTTGTCTATTTCGTGTCGAAACTCTAAAAGTTTCCGATTGTGTTCTTCAAAAGAACACATAACCACAACGTGATGTCACATCCGTTAAGGTCACGAAATATTCATGTTCACATCTAGCCTAGCTAGATATGGGCCCACTTACTTCACCATGAATAGGGCTAACAGATCGGTGGCCCTTTTACTATTACCAAGTAAATAGTATTTTAGGTATTTAACCTAATAAACTAGATTCGTAGACCTTATTTGAATAGTCAAATCAGTCCTAGTACCCACTCTTAAAAGTGTGGATATACGAGTCTTGTTTAATTGTGTCCTAGACAACAATGCCACAAATAAGTCTCCATTGATCAAATCAATTTGAGCTATTTATTTGTCATTTTATATGTTTGAGATTTTATTATATTCAAAATATAAATTCTGTTATTTACATCCAATGTATTTATCTCAGTATCATCTTTATATATTGAAACACTTTAGTGTTCTAGAATATAAAGGTTTTATCCGCAATGGATTAAACACTGATATAGAGATAATGTCTCTAGATAAACTAGTTACATTATAACATTTCCTAATTTAAGTACATACCCAAAGGGTAGTTCCTAAACTTAGGTATCTACGGTCGAAACAGCGACTTTCGTCCCGTTTCCAATTCGCAGAGAAATCTCGGCTTGAAGCCAGTATCCGCTCACAGCGGATTCTGAACGTCAATACATATATTTTATGTACCACACTAAGTATTTAAAATCTCAATTTTAATACTAGTAGTGAACATAACTTTGACAAATATTTTTAAAGTTAGAGCCTCGCCCTTTCTTTAATTCCTTCGTGTCTTCCATATCCAAATGGTAGTCACTTTGGGATATGTCAATTATCCTTTTCAATATTTCACAAACCACTTGGGTTTTAGAATATCGAAATGATGTGCACCTTGTGCTACATGCCCAATTGCAAACTTTGACTTTTCTCCACTAGAATAGTCAATTAATTCTCCAAGAATTATTAATTGCAATTTTAATACTTTTAAATCTAAAGATAGATTTATTATAAGTATATTAATTAAGCACTAAAGTCATCATCACATAAATCTTCCAAAGACTTTATGCTCTACTATTTGCTTAATAATGGGCTTAGTCATAATAAGTTATTTTATCAAATAAATTAACCTATTATTAATTCCCAATTGAAAATTAAATCATTTAAAACATTTAATCCAAGGATTATATATTTTAAATATTCAACCTTTCAATTCTTTCTTGATTTCAATAGTCCAACTATTTAATCAATTTTAAGGTACTATTTATAATGATTACAATAATCCAATTATTTAATCAACTATAATTTTAATATTGATTACTATAATCCAATTATAAAATCAACTATCATTTTAATTCAATTATATTGATTACTATAATCCAATTATAAAATCAACTATATATTGAATGAGTTTGTATATAGTCCAACTATATATATTTTTAAAAACAACATAAAATATTAGTCCGACTAATACTTTTAATTAATATGACGAGTAAAATAAAATGAGCGTGTTTAGCGAGTAATTGAACGAATGTTGCAAATTCAATACTTGCCTCCCACTATTTTTCGTCGAGCCTCTAACCCTCTGTGGAGTACTCGGGAAACCGTGTTTCCTAGTGGGCTAGGATCCCGTTAAATAACACACAACCCTGACTTTGGCCAATAAAACTGTATGCTATTTAACTAGGTAGATCTCTCAGATCAATTGGATCTCATCCAATTCCTAGATCCGGTTAGGTGGACATCCAAGTCCGAAACATATGTATAATGTCAATGTATCCAATACATTTTCCTAACCATATCCTCCGAATCATTTAGGCCTTGGCTTTGGCCAAACACAAACCTAATGATTCCAGTTAAGCGGGACCCATTGACGAGGAAAGTTTCGTAATCAATGTCATTGGACAAAAAGTGATCTGACTTTGGTCAATAAAATCACGATTTGGACAAGACACCGATATGCAACAAAACTCTCATGATTCAAGTACATCCTTGATTGACAAAGGTCTTGACTTTGGTCAAAAAAACCAATGCCAACTTCGGATCTTGAACAAGAATCATTCAATGGAAGGATATTTGCTTAATATAGATTGAGGGATTTTCGCGTGCAAATTGGCTACCAATTTAATTATCTTTGTTAAGGTCTCATCATCATACACCCTTAAACATGCATTCTAAATACATAATAAAGCGAGTATGAAATAAAATAATAATGATATGCGGATGGATACTTTACACATTGATCCTAGATCAAATCTCTCCCTTTCTCACTCAAGCTAGCACTTGTACTACTTCTACCCGTTACACTACACTTCTAAAGAAACCTCATATACATAGAGGGGAATAGGTGAGAAGAGAATACAAAGAGAAAGAAGGTGATAAGGCTGGACACGCAGGTCCAATTTAATAAATCGAATTTATTACAATTTCCAAAATTGCCCACCCGACTAATATCCATCCGATATACATTATTCATTCAACACAACCATGTATTCACACACATAAGCATGCTATCAATCAATCTAATCAAATTAATTAATCTGATAATTAAGTGATCATCCAATGTTCAAACAACGATTTGATTTTGTTCGAGTCAAACTCGTTTTTGCGAATAAGTACTCAAAGTACGAATTCATGAATTAAATTAAACTACATCATTAAATCAAATTTAACATGTATTTAATACTAATTCATTATTCAATTCCAAATTAATATTGCACTTTATTTAATAAACCTTTACGATTTAAATTCCAAATTCAATCGCGTCGGGACTCAAAGTCCGATTAACGTCCAACGTCAATTTAATTCAAGTCTAATGGGCTTCAATTAATTTCTTTAGGCATGGGCTTCGGCAACCAAAGCCCAATAGTGGAATCACCCAAAATGCCTTAGAAATCAATTTCGCCCCATTAGGCCCAATTAAACATTAAAGGTTCATTAGTCGCAATTGGGCTTTATGGTTAAGGTTTTGGGCCCAATTGGATCCAATCCACTTGGCCTAAACCAAACTTGATAAATCAAGCCCAAAGGCCCAATTACAACATTAAATTCTAATTTCCAAAATTAGGCCCAATTAATTAATCCAAAAATCCAATCCAATTTCACAATTTAATTACCAAAAGTGCATTATATGATTAATCGACTAAATCGATATTTCCGAAGCACCAAATTAGTCCAATTAATCATGCTTAATTCATTATTACATGTCAAACACACATAATGAAAAATCAAACCCATTTACATGCTTGCTAAGTCTCGGCCAAGGGAGTGATTTCATGTCCAATTCGGTTTCAATCCAATTAATCCGCAATCGACATAAATACATATCCCGAATGATTTTCATACATCCAATTATCAAAATCAAAAATTTCCAAGACAACACTAGGGCATATCCAATTCGGCCAACATATAGAATTTAGGGTTTATGTTCAATTCAAAGTACAATCCAATTGACATTAAATTAACATCATCCTACATGATTTTAACTCATCCAATGAATTAAAATCAACAAAATTCCAATGATTCAAAATCAATTTTGCATTCGGCCAAGGCATATAATTTGGGGAAAATAATTCCAAATCATTTTTCATCAAATTAGTCCAACCAAAATGAATTTAAACATGTTATAAGCATACTCAAACAAACAATTCATTCAAATCATGCTCAACAAACATTTACCCAAATTTTAAACCCTACAAATTTCATGCTTGCAACTTTAGCTCTGATACCATTGTTGGTTTTCTATAAGGTCCCAAGATCAAACAAGACATGAAATTATGTGTGAACACATCAACGGAGGTAGCGGAATACTCACATTGATCGGTAGAGTCGATTTGGAGACGATTCAAGCCCAAAAACGCACTGCCATGTAAGCCTACTGCATGCAGTCCACTGCCTACAAAAACAGAAAATTGAGTGAAGAAACGGAGCTCCAATCATCGTCGGATGGATCCCGTCTCATGGGGGAACCTCCCTACCACCTTCGCAAGACTTGTAAGTGTGCTAGCACTTGATTTCTCACCATGAGAAACCACTCTTGCTTCCCTTTAGCTCACGCCCAAACTGGTTCAAAACCAGTGAAGAAATGGCCCACCATTGCCGTGAGAGGAAGAGAGAATTTGAGAGAAGAAGTTTTGTGTTGTTGTTATTAAAATGATTTACCAAAATCAATTTATATTTATGCCATAATTTTCATTAAACAAATAATAAACTGACACAATCATGCAAAGGCTTAGAGTGTCAAACACTTCATTTCCATTCCATGCATTACCATTGAGTGCATGTACACAATCTCCATGCAAAGCATTAGAGTGTCAAATAAGCATAAAATGACATGTGTCAAAGTTAATGCATAACATGACATGTGTCATGTGGGCCCCACACGTTTCCAATGAAAGTGGGCCCACGTGCACTCACGCGTTCGGGTTCGATATTTCCGAAATACCGAGCTTACGTCGCGACGTTAATTCAATCGAATTTAAATAAATAATTACGCCTGGCGAAATTATTATTTACGTCGCTAATGAATTAATTCTGAATTAACTCGTTTGCCCGAATTAAAATCTAATTTTAATTCCGCGTCGAAATCTAATTTCGTTTAATATATCGAATATATTAATTTACCGATTAATTCCAAATTAATCGTTATCTCTCTCTAGACTAGACGATATTTTATCCTAGATAAATATCTCCGTAATTAATCCTAGATTAATTTTCTCTCTCTTCTATTATAATCCCAGATTATTCAAGAGTGCGAGTTGTGCGTCATCGGTGGATTATCGGGAAGCGACCCATGAGATCCCCGGATAATCTGGCAGTAAATACGGTCGTCGGAGTATCCGAATCACGTACGTACCAAGTACTACGTTCTACCGATTTACGAGACAAGGTCGACTCCTAGCAAAGCACCAAGTCTTCCCAGGTTCTCCGGACAATATTCATCAAAGAATATCTAGATCTGTATCAAGCGTAGTATACAATTGTATTGTGCATATTGGCCCAGTATCGGATAATCACGTGCTAGGGCTGGGGCTGGATAAGTGTCTGCCCCGTCCGAAACACATATCGGATGTCTGGTAACTAGTCTCTATAATCGGATATTCATGACCTGGTCATAATATCACGATTGGATGCGCATCACTTTAAGAGCACTAATACCGTATCCTGCGTGACATCATCTCCATTATGACTGGAGTGACACTTCATCTCGACATCACATCCAATACACTACGATTCCTGATAAACCCAGAAGAGGTGAACACAGAACCAGTTAAGATCCCCCACCACCAAAACCAAAGTTTACCGATTGTCGTAAGTATTAGCGATGTAAGTCTCAGGTTAAGACTATACACACCTACCTTGATTTCGGCCTCCCATAGACACCTAGTCATAATACCAATGGGATTCCGAAGGGTCTATCCAGAGCGAAGCTGTTTCCCGTACCATCGGTGAAACACGACCTCCTATCGCACTTGCACAAGTATCCAATACTTATATATGAGAACTATGCCGTTGTGGCTCTCACAACGCGCACAAGTGCAATACTAGCCTATTCCGCATTATCGATGTCCAGTCTCGATAATACTACGGCTAGGGATATTTAATGATTAATCCTTCGTGGACTGATACTGTCTCATATCATCTCAATCCAGGAACTAATCATAGGGACCTCTCTTCATTTATATATCTAAGGTGATCTAATCACAAATGACGAGAGTGCAATTTCCTTGTTACATAGTTAATTTGCTACAACAACACAATGATCTGTGCAAATAGTGACGCTATGGGTCATTTTGTCCAACAATTACGACATTTCATCTTAGCACGTAGTTCCCTCTTTTTTACGTTATGCATTGTATTACCATCTCTAGTTGTCTATTTCTGTTTTATGCGCTTAAATATATTTTCTTAATATGCATGCTAGTAAGAATGCTATTTGTTTGCGTTTTCTGTGTCACCAATGCGTTCATTAACTTGTATGCTTGCCGTATGATAAACCTTATGTATGCAAATGAGACATAGATTACATGCAAATAGGCTGTATGCGAATTCGAATGTATGTTACCTAAAAATTTAGATGAACTGTTGATGTATGTATGTGGTTTAGAGCATGATATTCTTAGAAATAAGTGTTACTTAAGCCTGATTAAATTATCATATAAATCATTTCATTACAAGTGGCATGAGTAAGGGACCATTCCGAACCCAACGGTTTGAGGTCTTCCCTTACGAGGGTGATGCGGCCTTAAATTTTGTCCCGGGTTCACACCGGGTGGCGACTCCATTATCTCTCCGTTTAGTCCCCCGTGGCTATTCCGTACTCCCGACCGGGCTGCGAGCCCGGGACAGCATGCATCGCCCAGCTCCTGTGTTCCCACAGTCTGGCGACTCCACTGGGGATAGAGAATCGTCCCCGAATATTGTCTTGTGATGTTTGGATTTATGTTTTAATTGACCGTGTCTATAGTGGATGAAGTGAGGGTTTAATCAAGGGCATTTTGAGGCTAGGTAATGGTTTGGTGTCTTCCTTCATTCACTACCTTTCTAGAAGGAAAAGCTGTGAAGGCACCTATATGGCCATCCGCTCGTAGCCTATGTGATGGACTAATTTGGAGGACTCGTTGTTTATTCCTGACACCAAGCGATAAGAGCCTAAGAGGCTTCGGTATTTAAGTGAGCCTCGCTCCACCTTCCCTTTGGGGAATCTACAACGGGAAATCCATTTGACAGTCCGTCACACACCATAGCTCATTGGCACGTACCTTAGTGTATAAAAAAGGGTGCGCTCACTTGGTCGCTCGAACCCTTGAGTGGGAGACCTAGTTGTTGGGCCATCCTTCGCCGGTGAGAGCCTTTGTCTATACTCCTACGAACCCACCCATAGACCTGGTTTGCATGGTTAAAGTAACAATTATTTCCTTGAGTATGTGCTAGTGGACCATCCTCATTTGGATGCAGTTGGACCATTGTCAGAAATGCGGACTTGCTGGGCCATTTAAACTGGGGCAAGTTCGTACCTTATGACCATTGGGCCCAAAGCTTCTGAAATGTTGATAGGCCATTCTGTAGAAATTATTGTTTTATGTTTGCATTATCTTTCTTTTATGCTTGTGTTTGGGAACATCGCCGTTTGGATCCATTTGGACCATTTGTCATGGGATATGGGCTTGTTGGGCCATTTAAACTGGGACGAGTTCACTCCTATGACATTTAGCCTAAAGGCTTCTAAAATGATAATGGGCCGATTTGTTTGAAAATTTTAATCGATTTAGTATGTTCTATATGTTACATGCATCACATGCACCTCATGCATACATGCACCATGTAAACCTCATTTTGTCTTGAAGGCCATCATAGATACCCGTTGGTTAGGGAAGAGGGCAGACTTGTCAAAAGACCGAGCAGCCACCAAGAGTACTGGCAGAAGACCTAGCCCAACGGGATAGGAAACTCAATCATGCATGCATACACGTAACATATTTGCATCCTTTTTGTGTTTGTTCTGTTTTGTAATAACAGGTTTCAAAGGAGAAAAAGAGAAAGCGTCAAAAGACAAGCCAATCAGGAACATCGACAGTACTGTATCAGTCAGGGGGCGAGGCCCGTATCAGTATCAGTCTGGGGGCGAGGCCCATATCAGCAATATCAGTAGGGGCGAGGCCCATATCAGCAGTATCAGTCTTGGGGCGAGGCCCGTATCAGTATCAGTCTGGGGGCGAGGCCCATATCAGCAGTATCAGTCTTGGGGCGAGGCCCATATCAGTATCAGTCTTGGGGCGAGGCCCGTATCAGTATCAGTCTGGGGGCGAGGCCCATATCAGCTGTATCAGTCTGGGGGCGAGGCCCATATCAGTATCAGTCTGGGGGCAAGGCCCATATCAGCATCAGTCTAGGGGCGAGGCCCATATCAGTATCAGTCTTGGGGCGAGGCCCATATCAGTATCAGTCTGGGGGCGAGGCCCATATCAGTATCAGTCTGGGGGTGGGCCCATATCAGTATCAGTCTGGGGGCGAGGCCCATATCAGTACCAGTTGGGGGCGAGGCCCACATCAGTTCAGTATCAATTCCGCCGGGTATGGCATTCTGGGGGCGAGGCCCACATTGGTTCAGTATTAGTTCTGCCGGGTATAGTACTCTGGGGGCGGGGCCCACATGATATCAGTAATTGTTCGGAAATGGACCATCATCTCATCACTTGCTGAAAATGGCACTCCGAAAATGGAGCACGGTTCGAAATGGACCATCATCTCATCTCGCCGAAAATGGCACTCCGAAAATGGAGCACGGTTCGAAATGAACCATCATCTCATCTCGCCGAAAATGGCACTCCGAAAATGGAGCAACGGTTCGGAAATGGACCATTATTATATCTTGCCGAAAATGGCACTCCAAGAATGGAAACATAGTTTGGGAATGAGTCTCAGGGCCGAGGCCCACTTCAGCATCAGTTTTGGGGATGAGTCCCAGGGTCGAGGCCCACATCACTATCAGTTCTGGGGATGAGTCCTATGGTTGAGGCCCATTGCATCACAAGCCGAGAATGGCAATCCCAGAATGAAGTACAGTTCAGGAATGAACTAGCCGGGAATGGCACTCCAAGAATGGAAACACAGTTCGAGAATGAACAAGTCGGGAATGGCACTCCAAGAATGGAAACACAGTTTGGGAATGAACAAGCCGGGAATGGAAATCCAAGAATGGAAACACAGTTCGAGAATGAACAAGCCGGGAATGGCAATCCAAGAATGGAGCAGAGTTCAAGAATGAACAAGCCGGGAATGGCACTCCAGGAATGGAAATACAGTTCAGGAATGAACAAGCCGGGAATGGCACTCCAAGAATGGAAGCACGGTTCGGGAATAAACCACCTCACAGTAACGGTTCGGGAATGGACCACCTCACGATAACAGTTCGAGAATGAACAAGCCGGGAATGGCACTCCAGGAATAGAAATACAGTTCAGGAATGAACAAGCCGGGAATGACACTCCAAGAATGGAAGCACGGTTCGGGAATGAACCACCTCACAGTAACGGTTCGGGAATGGACACCTCACAGTAATGGTTCGGGAATGAACTACCTCACAGTAAGTAACGGTTCGGGAATGGACCACCTCACAGTAACGGTTCGGGAATGAACCACCTCACAGTAACGGTTCGGGAATGAACCACCTCACAGTAATGGTTCGGGAATGGACCACCTCACAGTAACTGTTCGGGAATGGACATCTCACAGTAACAATTCGGGAATGGACCACCTTACAGTAACAGTTCGGGAATGCACACCTCACAGTAACTGTTCGGGAATGGACCAACTCACAGTAACGGTTCGGGAATGGACTACCTTACGGCAACGGTTCGGGAATGGACCACATCACAACACGGTTCGGGAATGAACCAGGGGTCGCAGCACCTCACCACCCAAATCAACTCAACACATGGTAAGTCAAGTGACAGCTGGCGAGCCAGGTAAGTAGAAATGCATTGCATAACTTTGATAGGATTGTTCAAAGTCACACACTGCACAAGTCCCATCAAAGTGGGGGCGACTGTAGGCATTGTATTTTTGCATGTGAAACCCGATGATGAGTCTCATTTGGAGGCACTACCTTTTGAGTCACGGAAGCCGCGGGAAACGGATATCGGAAGGGGAAATTCAGAATAAACAAGGTTCACTGTTTTCGTTCGTGCTGCGTTCATGTATACGTTCGAACGCCAAACAGATTGCGGGCGTTCGTGTCGCGTTCGAGGAAGCGTTCGAACGGCGTTGGTGTTTCTGGTTTTGCTGCTACCTCGCACCCCAGCCCAATTAGCTCCCCAAAGCCCATAAAACACATCCCAATTTAATTAAATTAAATATTAAATATTAAATAAAATATTTAAACCATTTACCAATTAAATAAAACACAAAATATAATCATACCTAATAAAGATAAATCAAATATATTAACTTCCTAACTAAACAAATCACATACTAAATTAAAAAGATGTCATGCCTAATTAAAATCAATCATAACAAATTAAAGATATTGACTTCCTATTCTAGCCAAGATTTGTCCCCCCTCAATCTTTGACTTTCCTTGCTCAAACACCAAATCATATCTCTTTTGAATGCCAAAATCCCTTCCTTGTGAGACAAGGTGAAGCCCTAACCTTCTCTATATGAACAACCCCTAACCAAGACATGTACTCCCCTAGCTCATACACATAAGATACACACAACTCACACAAATCACAAGAGAAAAGAAAATAACCCCAAGCCTTCACATTAAAAGCACCATCACAACACACCAAGAGCCCTAGCCACTCAAGAAAATAACAAGAAAGAGTTATATTCATCCTCACTCTCCCATTGCCGAAATCATACCTTAATATAGCAGCCCCTTTAACACTAAAACAGTAGCCAAATCACTCCCAAACCACCCCCTACAGTAGCCAAATCACGCCCAAACCACCCCCTATACAGCAGCAAAAAAAACTTAAAACATCCCCTAAAAAAACTTAAAGTAATAACATAAATAAAACTGCATTCATAATCCTTAAAAGACTCACACAATACTACACTAAAAACCCACACAAAAACTTGGAACAGTCCGTTGAAACGTCAAAACAGGTGACCTGAACAGCGAACAGCAAAACAGAGGCCGAACAGTAGCAAATCGGAGTCAAAAGCAGCAGCAAAAGACGGAGAACGACGACTCCAAACAGTGAGACAACGAACGAGAACAGTGAACCAGTGAACCGAAAGAGTTGCGGAGCATCCACCCTTCTGACGACCGTGTGCTGTACATCCGAGAGGTGATTTAAAAGGTTAGACCTGAGGGTACTTTTCACACTCATCTTTATTTGATTTTTGTTATTTATTTTGATCGTATTTTACTTATTTGTTAAATCTCGTTTGTGTATGATGTGTGTTGTGGGTATTGGATGAATGAGAGATGTGTCAACTCTCGCGGTATATCGGATGGAAACCCGAACATAAATTTCATAGCCGATTCCGAATGGACGGTAATATGATCTGTACTCGGGACAAAACTCCACGTACCGCTTGAGTAAACGGCACCCTCTTTTGTTTTGTGTTGCTTTGGTTTATTTATTTTTCGTCACTTGAATTCTGCATGTTGCTTATTTATGCATGATTCAATCGAGCGCATGGGCTTAGTAAGTGGAATGAAAGATCCCATATTGGGAGGGGTTAAAGCCCTTTACCACGATGCTTTGCCGCGCCGGTTGATGTGTGTTCGGTTGAATGCAAGATACGTTCAATCGGGCATACTAAGTTTGATATTATTGTGTTTAATTCTTTGTATGCATGACTCAATCGAGCGCATGGGCTTAGTAACTGGAATGAAAGATCCCCTATGGGGAGGGGTTAAAGCCCTTTACCACGATGCTTTGCCGCGCCAGTTGATGTGTGTTCGGTTGGATGTAAGATGTGTTCAATCGGGCATACTTAGTTTGATATGATTGTCTTTATGTTTGTATGCATGATGCGATCGAGCGCATGGGCTTAGTAAGTGCGATGAGAGGTCCTCTAATTGAAGAGGTTAAAATCCTTTACCCCGATGATTCACCGTGCCTCGCATTGTACTATTTTCCATTTATGTATTGCGTCCCATTTCATGCATCAGGTCTGTTCCCGTTCGAACGCGTTTACGAACGCAACTCGAACGCGCATGCATTTTTGCCTTATCATGCATCAGGTCTCATCTCTGTTCGAACGCTTTCACGAACGCCATACGAACGTGAGCATTCTGTTTCATTTCTGTTCGAACGCGTGCACAAACACCATATGAACGTGAGCATTCTGTTTCATTTCCGTTCGAACGCGTTTACGAACGCTACTCGAACGAGAACCTTCTGTTTACCGTTCGAACGCGTCTACGAACGCTGCACGAACGCCCACGGTAAACAGATCCTCTTGCATCACATTACGACATGTCCATCTTAGCATGTAGTTCCCCTTTTTACGTTATGCATTTGTATTACCTCTCTAGTTGTCTATTTCTGTTATGCGCTTAAATATATTTTCTTAATATGCATGCTAGTAAGAATGCTATTTGTTTGCGTTTCTGTGTCCACCAGTGCGTTCATTAACTTGTATGCTTGCCGTATGATAAACCTTATGTATGCAAATTGAGACATAGATTACATGCAAATAGGCTGTATGCGAATTCGAATGTATGTTACCTAAAAATTTAGATGAACTTGTTGATGTATTTATGTGGATTTAGAAGCATGATATTCTTAGAAATAAGTGTTACTTAAGCCTGATTAATTATCATATAAATCCTTTCATTACAAGCGGCATGAGTAAGGGACCATTCTGAACCCAACGGTTTGAGGTCTTCCCTTGCGAGGGGTGAGTGCGGCCTTAAATCTTTGTCCCGGTTCACACCGGGTGGCGACTCCATTATTCTCCGGTTTAGTCCCATGTGGCTATTCCGTACTCCCGACCGGGCCGCGAGCCCGGGACAGCATGCATCGCCAAGCTCCTGTGTTCCCACAATAATCCTAATTGGATTAGAAGTAGTTCTGTTAGCAGCTGAGCTAGGCTACAACACAGGCTAAAGAATTAATGGTCTCATCAACGATCCAAGTATATACTTCAACTATTTCATCTGATTCGTCGGATCATACATCGTGGCGATGTGATGATCTAATAAATCGCATCATATGATAACATTACAAATCCGCCGACGAAAGCTGTTTCTCAGCAGAAGTTTGAGCGACCCGTACATAGTTCAGGTGTAGGACACTTGAGTGATTGGCTATAGGCCAAGTGGGAGATTGTTGGACAATTATGACCCATAGCATCACTATTTGTACATAACATGGTGTTGTTGTACAAATTAACTATGTGACAAAGGAAATTGCTCTTTTATCATTTACAATTAGATTACCAAGATATATAAATGAAAAAAGTCCATATGATTAGTTCCGGATTATTAAAGATATGAGACAGTATTAATCCACTAAGTTTTAATCATTAAATATCCATAGTCGTAGTATTATCGAGACTGGACATCGATAATGCGGAATAGACTAGTATTGCACTTGTGCGCGTTGTGGGAGGATAACGGCATAGTTCTCATATATTTAAGTATTAGATACTTATGCAAGTGTGATAGGAGGTTGTGTTTACCGATGGTACAGAAATAGCTTCGCTCTGGATAGACCCCTCGGAATCCGATTGGTAGTATGACTATGTGTCTATGGGAGTCCAAATCAGGGTAGGTGTATTTGGTCTTAACTTGAGACTTGTATCGCTAATACTTGCGACAATCAGTATACTTTGGTTTTGGCCGTTCAGGGCTTTAACAGGTTCTGTGTACGCCTCTTCTGGGTATACTGAGAATCGTAGTGTATTGGGTGTGATTTCAAGATGGAAGTATCACTCCAGTCATATCGAGATGATGATCATGCAGGATACGGAACTAGTACTCTTTAGTACTGCAGTCATCGGATAATATGACTAGGTCATGATTATCCGATTATAGAGACTAGTTACCAGAGATCTGATATATGTTTCGTACGGGGCAGACACAATTCCAGCCTCAAGCCTAGCATGTGACATTCGATACTGAATTGCAATACGCAATACTACGTATACTACGCCTAACACAGATTACATATTCCTTAAAAGAATATTTCTTGAGAATTGGGTAGGCACGGTGCTTTGCTAGAAGCCAACCATGTCTTGTAAATCGGTAAGAACGTGGTACTAGGTACGCACGTATTCGGATATTTCGATGACCCGATTTACTGCCTACATATCCAGGGATCTCATGGGTCACTTCCCGAAGATTCACTGATGACGTATGACTTGAACATAATTAATCTGGGATTAATTAGTATATAGAGAAAATTAATCTAGGATTAATTGCAGAGAGATTTTATCTTGGATAAAATATTATTTAAAGAGAGAGAACGATTAATTTGGAATTAATCGATAAAATAATATATTCGATATATTAAACGAAATTAGATTTCGACGCGGAATTAAAATGAGATTTTAATTCGGGCCAACGAATTAATTCGCGACCGACGTGAATAGTAATTTTGCTAGGCATAATTATTTAATTAAATTTGATTTAATTACGTCGTAATGAAAAATTTGTTAATTCGGAATTAGCGAACCCGAGCCCGAGATGTGTTGCGGGCCCACTCAGATTTTGAATCAAGTGGGGCTCACAAGTCACATCAAGTCACATCACTAGTCAATCATTTGCCTTTTGTGATGGAAGTTAGTGTAGATTTGATGGTGACTTGTTTCTTACACAATTGAAAGGTGAGTGACCTTTTACCAACTTTAGATATTTGGGATATTGGTTTTGGTTTTGAAAAATCAAACTCACTTCACTCAATTTTTTCTTCTCTCTCCAACCAAAACGTGACTCTCTCTCTCCCCTTATTCTTGCATTTTGCCGAATGTAATAAGAACACAAGGAAGATTTTGATGCAAATTTCTTCCATTGCTAGCACATAAAGAGTTATACAAAGGTGATAGGGAAACATATTCATGAGTTTGAAATTCAAGGAGATGCTTGGAAGCTTTACATACATCAAATGGGAGCTTGGAGCACAACACAAAGGCTTGAATTTTTGTTATCTCCTACATCCAAAACCGATCAAAGTGAGTATTTTCCGCATTCTTACTTTGTTGTATTCACATGATTTATTGCTTAATTGATCTTGGTTTGACCTAGAAAACCCAACATTACTGGCTTTAGGATTTCCAATCCATGTTTGGCCGATTTTTGGCTAGAGAAAATGTAGGCTGGACATGGGTGATGTACAGTCAGTTTTTGGTTATGTTCCCTAGAGTTTCTTTCCTTTCTGACATTCATCTTTATAATTTCTCCAACTTTTAGAGGGTGTCCTCATTAAAGACTCACCATCGGGCTATACATAAAAATACAATATCTATAGTCGTCCCCACTTTGGTAGGCTTATGCAGTGTGTGACAGTGACAAGTCTATCAAAGTCATAGTAGTAGATTTATAAACCCTCGTTGGACTCACTTGGTCTTGTAGTAGATTGTTTGTTTATAAGTGGGCCCTCAGGTCGTGAGATGGATTGTGGGATGTCTGGATCCCTATTGTAACTCTGTGATAGGTGTTGGACCCTCTGGTCTTTTCGAGGCCTCGATCAATTTTCTAATTTCATGAGAGCTCCAAATCTGTTGGTGTTTTAAACCCTTGTGACCTTCTAATTTCGTCAGTATTCCAAGTCTGTGCCTATTCAAATTTTTCTTTCCAAATTCATCTTCTAAATATTCTGGTATTCAAATTATCTTGGTGTTTCAAATCCTGCGGTGTTCTAAGTCATGCGGTGTTCTAAACCCTGCGGTGTTTTAAACCTACCAATGTTCCAAATCTTAAGATGTTCTAAACCCTGTGGTGTTCAAATTCATTGGCGTTTCCAAATCCTGATGTGTTTTAAACCAATTGGTATTCCAAATCCTGAGATGTTCTAAACCATGCGGTGTTCAAACCCATTAGCGTTTCCAAATCATAGTGTTCAAAACCCATTGGTGTTCCAAACCCTACGATGTTCTAACCCATTAGCGTTTCCAAATCTTGAGGTGTTCTAAACCCATTGGTGTTCCAAATCTTGAGGTGTTCTAAACCATGCGGTGTTCTAACCCATTTTTGTTTCCAAATCCTGAGGTGTTCTAAACCCATTGGTGTTCCAAACCTGAGGTGTTCCAAACCTTGCGGTGTTCTAAACCCATTGGCGTTTCCAAATCCTGAGGTGTTCTAAACTCATTGGTGTTCCAAACCCTAAGGTGTTCTAAACCTTGCGGTGTTCTAAACCTGCGGTTATTTTAAACCCATTTGTGTTTCAAATCTTGAGGTGTTCTAAACCTATTGGTGTTTCAAATCTCGTGGTGTTCCAAATCTCGTGGTGTTCCAAGTCCCTAGGTGTTCCAAGTTCTGTGGTGTTCCAAATCCTGTGGTGTTCCAAGTCCCTAGGAGTTCCAAATCCTATAGTGTTCTAAACCTATCCTTCCAACTTGCTTCAATATTTTGGTCCTTCTCTACGACTCATTTGTTGATTGAAGGTGTTCCAAGACATGTTTCTTGCCTGAAGGCTTTCCAAAATTTCCCTACCATGTGTCGTTCCAAAACCCAATCTGCACAACGGGGATCACTCCCAGTTACCTTATCTCGGCAGGCCTCGCCCCCAATATTCCTTTTTTAAGCAGGCTTCACCCCCAATATTCGTTTTTCTGACTGTCAAATGCTTCATGTCTCGAATGCTTCAAATTTTGACAGCAACTGAGCGTTCTTTGTCTTGCTCTATTTCTCGGAGACCTGCTTTGTTCAAATTTTCCTGTAAAAGAAATGTTATCTAAATGTATGTATTTTGTAAATGATCTTTAGCTGCATGCACATTCCTTGGCTTGAGGAGTGCATGAGTCATGATACTGTGCTTGTGGTTTTTTTTTTAATTTGTTTAATTGAATCTTTTTTGAAGTCTGGAATTCGTCCCCATTTATGAACACAGTCTCCCTCTTTTTATAGTGTTTTAGAATTTTGTTATTAGGAGAAGACTTCTTTAGCAAGGAAAACTCCTATTATAGGAAAATATAATTGTGGAAACCGATTAAAAATGAAATGGTTATTTCCATGGAAATTATTTAAGAAGGAAATAGATCGAATCATTCTAAAAAACTAGAAACGCGATAGATATTCGGCCAGAATTTAAGGAGTTTTAGCCGGACATGATGTTTTATACCAGGCCATACATAGGTGATGTCCGGCTAGAACTCTGGCTTTGGGACTTTTGGGGTTTCTTTCTTTCCAGTATTAAACCTTATGACTTCCCTAAATTCTTTAGTCGTGTCCTTATATGAGACTCATCATCGGACAGTAAAAATACAATGTCTACTCATGCATTTCCATCATATAAAATATATAACTTTTTACATTAAGTGAATATACTTATACTTTTAGTTTCACAATGATAATGTAACTTGGCCCTAAGGCCTACATATAAATAAATTTATAGTGCATACTTCTTCTGGCGTTTGAAAATATTCAGTGCTCATATAAATAAATTTAACAAAAAGTCTTAGGCATATGGGTAAATTCAACATGAACTTAGAAAATAAATTATAAAAATCTCAAAAATAGCATTCATGAAACAAATATCATTTTAATTAGTAAAATACTTTGAATTAAAAAATATAAAATTATCAACATCCACTCACTAAGCTATAGAAGGCTCTACTACTCGCATGGTCGTCCTGAAATAGATGGATTTTCCTACGATAAGTCACAAAGCATGAATTTAAATATTGTTAGAACCCAAAAATGTTTATGATTCTATCCATGCGCATGAATGATATATGAATTATGTTAATGGGGAAGTAAACATATTTACTTATGTCCTAAATGAAGGCGAAATAACGCATTAACAATACTTCTAACGATTTGAACATATACGGTAAAGCTTCTATTGACATAAAAAAAATATATAATTTCGGCAAATACACCCCATGTTAGGAAACATAATCCCTAATATATTTACATGTTTGTCCTCTTAGGATCTAACCAAACATGTATTACTAGTGCTAGATTTATTTACATGCTAATTGAAATAAATCTAAGTTAATCACAACATAATTGCATACCTTTCTTCTTGTAGAGACCTCTTAATCAAACTTAATTGATTAAGCAAATGGTCTTATTTATAGGAGAAAACCAAGTCACTATTAGCTCACATGCATGGATTACTATTAATCCTTGATTACTATTTAATCACATGCATTGATTACTATGTAATCACATGTATTTGGATGCATAATGACTTTCTCTAACCCTTCCAAAAATGTTACCATCATGGGTGTACCATATGTTCCTCATTTAACATTTTACTAATTGTTGTCACTTAACAACTCTTGTTGTTACTTAATTATTTGATTAACAACTCTTGTTGTTTACTTAGTAATGATATCATTACTAATTGTTGTTACTTAACAACACCAAATAATTAACCTAATAATTTCCAACATGAAATTATTACTAATTGTTGTTATTTAACAACACCAATAATTAATCAACAATTAATTTCCAACATCTCCCACTCACACATGATGGGATCAACAATTTTTATTATCTCTACAAGAATAATTCATACTTTGCAATTGTGTGTGCGACCAGCATACTTCGAGAGCTCACTTGCTATACATCTGTTAGGAATATATAGCCGCTCGAAAAATGGATAGAACCATAGTGGATTATGTATGCAGTATCCTCGATCATTTATCATATTAAATCTCTCTCGATCTCTATTCGAATGTAATATTTATTTTGTATTCACAATCATGTTTGATCACATAGAATAACATAATTGGTCTACCAGTGAATACAAGCTAATGTGATATTACTCATATAATGATCTTTCTCATTTCTCGAATCTCTCAACTTTGATTCAATTCGCTTTTCCAGAGATGTCTTTCAGATCGAATCTCTCATGATCTTTCAGCAACACTCCAAGATAGCGATCATCAAATCTAAGTTTTAAGAAGCAGACAAGAGTCTAAAGGGTACAATGTGAGATTGAAATAATCTCAAGGGTCTCACACAATATCAAGACTGAGATCTTTACTTGTATTACCCTCAATAGTCACAAATGTACACATGGTATGAAAACATGTGCTACGGTATTCTCTCCTTTCCCATGGAGCGCATGTCTCATAAAATACCGTACAGATTATAGTTCAGACAAACACAATGTCTAACTCATAACTGACATTAAGACAAGTAAGGTGAAACGAACTTATTCACCTTAGGTCATATCACAGGAAAGTGACCTCATAACGACATTACTTAATTTTCAAGCTTGAGCTCTCTAAATTATCACTCAGATAATTAGCTTAAAAATTTGTCTCATCTCCCATTAACACAAAGTAATGGAGGCGATTGCCCGTGTGAGAGGGCCAATCATTCACTTGTCCGACATACTTCTCATACTAACTAATAGTATATTTGTTTAAACATGTATCAACATAATAACATGTAAGCATTGAACACAAATATCAATGAGTATTAACATTAGTAAACATTATTTGGGAAAAAAAACATTTCATAATATGTAAGCACATTAACATCTACGCAATCCCTGAGTTTTTACATGTCTAACAAAGACATCTCTAGGAACAGGTTGGTCAATGGATCTGCTACCATTTCTTGCGTAGAAATGTACTTCATGTTTACCTCTTCTCGTGCAACTATGTCTTTCACAAAGTTATATTTGGTATCTATATGTTTCATTTTACAATGGAATTTTGGGTCTTTTGTGTAGGCTATCGCTGCTTCACTATCACAGTTAACTAATACTGGACCAGAAGCTTCATTTGACATACCCAAATGATCCAAGAACCTTTTCAACCACACAGCCTCTTGTACTGCTGATGAAAAGGCCACAAATTCAGCCTCCATTGTGGATAAGGCTATACAAGATTGTTTCTTACTGCTCCATGAAATGGCACCATTGTTTAGCAAGAAAAAAAACCGGAGGTAGATTTTCTTTCATCTAAATCTCCTCCCCAGTCAGCATCAGTATAGCCTCTCAATTGCAGATCATTTCCTTGATAACACAATGAGTAATCAGCTGTCCCTCTCAGATACCTAAATATTCTTTTAACTGCTTTCCAATGTGCTAGTCCTGGATTGGATTGGTATCTACTTACCATTCCAACAGCGAAACAGATATCAGGCTAGTACACAACATTGCGTACATTAAACTTCCAACTGCATTTGCATAAGGAACTTTCTTCATTTGTTCCTTTTCCTGTGGAGTTTCAGGATAAAATCTACAACTCAAAGCTTCAGTTTTCGTGATAGGAGTATCAATGGGTTTACAAGCCTGCATTTGGAAGCGTTCAAGAATTTTCTTTATATATGACTCCTGAAAGAGATAATAAATTCTTTGAACGATTTCTTGAGATCTTAACCCCAAGAATATATGCAGCTTCACCCATATCTTTCATCTCGAAGTTAGATGATAACCATTCTTTAATGTGTTTTACAAACTCCTTATCATTTCCGGCTATAAGTATATTATCCACGTACAAAGATAAGATAATGAACTTATCTTTATCTCTCTTGGTGTACACACAATGATCCTCAACTATCATTGTGAAATCATTCGAAATGATTGTATTATGGAATCGTATATACCATTGTCTAGACGATTGCTTAAGACCATATATAGACTTTAAAAGTCTACATACTTTCTCCTTTTCATTTTCTTTTATAAAACCTACTGGTTGTTCCATGTAGATTTCTTCATCAAGTTCTCCATTGAGAAAAGCAGTCTTTATATCCATTTGATGTAATTCTAGATCCATACTTGCTACTATAGCCAGAATCAAGCGAATTGAGGTAAACCTTACAACATGTGAAAAATCTCTTCGTAGTCAATTCTTTCCTGTTGCGTATACCCTTTTGCCACAAGTCGTGCTTTATATCTTTCGATATTGCCATCGGCATTACGCTTTATTTTAAGAACCCATTTGTTCTTAACAGCTTTGCGTCCTTTGGGTAGATCAACCAATTCCCAAACTTGGTTGGACCTCATTGACTCCATCTCTTCTTCCATTGCTTTCATCCATTTTTCCTTAGCAGGACACTGAAGAGCCTCTCTTATGTTTCTAGGTTCTTCATCATCTTGAGGTAGAATCATAAAGGTTTATCCTTCGATATCGAAACGACGTCGAGGAATGCCTATACGATTACTACGTCACAATTGGGATTTTAGTGGTGGAACTGATTCCTCACTTTCGATGTTATTCCCATTTGGATCGTGCACATTGCTCCCACTTGGATTATGTACATCACTCCCACTCGGATCACGTAAATGAGACTCTGTGTGAAACTAATTCATCATTTTGAGATTCATGTGAAACAGATTCATCATGTTTTCTCAAATTTCTCTCATCTCCCACTTGAATTAGGTCAACCCGAGTGTTCACCAATCATGTGATCCTGAGTTTCATATAGAGATAAATCGTGACCTATCTCTCCCTGCTTAGGATAATCATTTTCTTAAAATGTGATATCTCGTGATTCAAATTATGTCACGCCTCCACTTTCATGTTCACCTATGCAAACATATCTCTTTGATTGTTCAGAATATCTTATGAAGATACTTTTTTTCCTCTTTGGCCTAACTTTCTATGTTCATGAGAACGCACATGAACATAAGCCGCACAACCCCAAGGTTTTACATCATGTAGTAGTAAAGTTTTTCCACCATGCATGACTAACTTACATGTTCCTATGCATTTGACTTCAACCCGTGAGTTGTTGCCAACATATATCCACTTCACCCCAGGTAAAATTCGCCGAAATTCCATGAAGGCATCTCTATCCTTCGCTACATGGTCTGTGGCTCCTGAGTCTACAGTCCACAAAGGATTAGATTCAGTTAGAAAGATTGAACTTGAAACACATATTTCATTTAAATATGCATGAAAGGTATCACTTTTTAGGCTCAGTGCAGTCACGAGCAAAATGACTTTTCTTACCACAGTTAAAACATTTAACCTTTACCATGTTTTTCTTTTTGGTAGGACGTTTTCCTTTCCATGTTGATTGGTTTTCTGTTTCTTTTCTGGCTTAGAAGAATTTTGTTCTTTTCCGAACTGGAACCCACCACCATGAAATTTTCTTTTCTTTTTGAAACCCCCAAGTTTGCTAGTTTCTGTCATATACACTTCAGTATTTGACTTAGCAGCCGCAAGGCGGTCGTTTTCTAATTCAAGGTGACGTTTAGCATCATCAAAAGTTTTGATGCTCTCATTGTGGGTCAAATGCATCTTCATATGCTCCCAGCTATTTGGAAGAGAACGAATGACTGTTTGGACTTTTTGTTCATCCGTAAGAACATGTCCAACATCTGCCAGTTCAGTAATCATGTTTGACATTTGCCTCAAGTGTTTTGACATAGTAAATTCAGGGCGTTTCTTGTATGTGTCAAACTTGATTGTCAGTGACCTGAGTTTGGTTATTGAAGTACTACCAAACTTTTCAGCTAGTGTGGACCACATGTCCTTAGCCATGTCATATTTCTTGAACTCTTTCATTAGGTCATTATCCATACTACTCAGCAACGTAATGCGGGCAATGGAATTCTTTTCCTTCCAGGCCTCATAAGCCTCCCGGTCTCGCCTGTGTTGGGCCGTAGTGCCCTGTTCAGGTTCATCCATGCTCATTTTCAAATTTTCAAGAACTTCTTGTTCTTCTAGCACATATTGGATTTTCATGCTCCAAATTTCATAATTATCGCCATTCAGTTCTCACCCTTGTTGAGTTCAGCAATAATGTTCTTTGTTGCGGAAGCCATATTAAAACACAAAGTTTCTACAGACATTCATGCATAATTGTTAATACTTTTGTTTATTTTATCATGAAATAAATTATGTTTAATAAGATTTTTCAATGGGGTTAGAGTCAAAAGGCCACTATGTGTCCAATCATCATCCAATTACCCAATGTAAAAATATTATCAACATAATCAATCATGTAAAATCATTTTCTAAAAAATTACATAAATTCTTAGAACATCTTAATCATGCGACTATTGTACACGACAATCATTGATTTAATTACATAAATTAAATTCAACATGAAACATTCATACATATAAATACAATATTTACATGCCGTAATATAACACACAGAAACAACATGAAAGAAATTAATATTTTACAATAATAATTTTCTCAGTTGTAGAATCCCAACTCATATATGTTTTGGATACGAATCCTCAAACTCTTTGGGTAACTCGTAATTGATCTTGGACAGCCATGGAAAACCTATAGCAAATTTAGGATCCTTACAACGTTTCAAGGACATCGAAGGAAAAATAATATATTTGCCTTATGCCGTAGATACTGAACCGCTAACCTCTCAATGGCTTTATTATAAGGAACATGTTTTTCCTCACATTTTACTAATATCCAAATACGAGTAAGTTATTTTTGCCATATCTTGGGGAGAGTGTTCTCAGTAATCTGAATCTATTCGGCTGTCCTATCCAATTACCTGCCCAGATAGACTCCTGTAACATGTTATTGAAAGTGATGATATGCGAAATCATATCATCACTTTCACTCATTCGATATTTATCCATTTCCATCAACATGTCTAATATCATCTCCCGGTCTGTGGGTGTCGTAATCACTTTTGCAATTCTTCGAATAATCGCCATGATTTTTCTGCAACAAATACAAGAAAAATCAATACAATGAAACACAAAGTTACATTGACTGAAATAAACATCACAAAGATATTCATTTTCATAAACACAAAGTTTATATGATAAAACAAATTTATCGTGGTCGATTAAAACATTTTGCACAAATGATTAGACTTTTAATCATGACGGATCGGAATTACCGAAGCAAACCGATACAGACATTACCAATACGGGCCTCACAGATATTCACGCGCCATCCACGCGCAACAGGAGTGACTCACGCGCCACCACGCGCCGGCTACGGGCTCCCACTCGCCCTCACGCGCTCTCACGCGCCGGCCAGCCTCGGCCAAGTTACACGCGCAGACGACATGTCGTCCGCGTGTTCCGTGACTGTATGACATGTCGGTTGGAAATTATAGGTGTAACCGACTTGTCGGTTGCGTGATACATGGACGACATGTCGTCCCTTTGAACTCTAGGCGTACGACTTGTCGTACACAAATCGGACGACTTGTTGTCTAATTTTATAAATACCGGATGACATGTAGTACGGCTCTTCTGGGAGTGTTTTTCTGGGTAAAAACAGATTCAACTAGCCAACTTCTAGGGTCCATATCTTTCTCAATTTTAATCCAAATTAAGCAAATGATATACCAAATTGAAGATCTCATGACGTAGTTTTCAAAACATATTTGAACATGCGATTATCAATTTTCTACAGAGAGTTATTATGGCCCAAAGTTGGAAGAAAATCATTTTTGAAAAATAAAAATCAGAAACATTTTCAACATTTTTCATGCATGTTCATGCAATTTTTGTGTAATCAAACTAGAATACATGCATTTAAGCTCTGATACCAATGTTAGGAAACATAATCCCTAATATATTTACATGTTTGTCCTCTTAGGATCTAACCATACATGTATTACTAGTGCTAGATTTATTTACATGCTAATTGAAATAAATCTAAGTTAATCACAACACAATTGCATACTTTTCTTCTTGTAGAGACCTCTTAATCAAACTTAATTGATTGCTTAACTCAATAAGCAAATGGTCTTATTTATAGGAGAGAAACCAAGTCACTATTAGCTCACATGCATGGATTACTATTATATCCTTGATTACTATTTAATCACATGCATTGATTACTATGTAATCACATGTATTTGGATGCATAATGACTTTCTCTAACCCTTCCAAAAATGTTACCATCATGGGTGTACCATATGTTCCACATTTAACATTTTACTAATTGTTATCACATTAACAATCTTGTTGTTACTTAATTATTTGATTAACAACTCTTGTTGTTTACTTAGTAATGAAATCATTACTAATTGTTGTTACTTAACAACACCAAATAATTAACTTAATAATTCCAACATGAAATTATTACTAATTGTTGTTATTTAACAACACCAAATAATTAATCAACAATTAATTTCCAACACCCCAATAGCCTTACATTTAACATGTACATTATTCAAGCTTCCAACATAATTCATTTCACATCCAATACTACAACAACACCCTTCACCAAAAATTAGCATCTCAAGCCCCCTTGGCACATGCACAATCATGGCCAATAAAACCATTTCATCATCACCAAATATAATTCCACCAAACCTTAATATCCAAGCATTCCCATGCCTATTCCAGAAGCTTTGTTGGCTTCGTTAGACCAGTTTAATGACCGGTATGAGTGAATGTCGATTTCAGGGGCTGGGTTTTAGTGTCTAGACACTGGTATGCCAAATTTGGAGACTATACCAAGAGTTATGAGCCACCAGTATGCCGGTATTGGGACTAATTAATTCCATTAAAGATATTTAGCCTATAGCTTATCACGGATCATGTTGTAGGCATGTTTATGCAAATTTTACAAAAGTTCATGCTGGATTGAAGTTGAGAGGGCTGTTTTGTAAGGCTGCTAAAAGCAGTAATATTCATGACTTCAAAGAAGCTATGAAAGAGATTAAAAAGTAGAAAAAAAATGCGTTTACATAGTTAGAAAGAGAACTTGCTGCGTATACATGGTCAATGCATTCATTTGATAAAAACAAGCAAGGTGAACAATGCATCCGAGTGTTTCAACAGTTGGATATTGAGTCATAGAGGGAAGACATGTATGACAATGCTTGAAGAGGTTAGGTGTAGGCCGATGAAGAGATTTACTAAGAGAAATATGGAGGCACGGAAGTGGAATGGAAACTTGCCACCACAAGTAACGAAGGACGTTTAAGAATCATGCAAGTTTGGTCAGATTATGCATGTTCTGCCTTCAAGTGAACTGAACTTCCAAGTGATGGATAAAGCATATTATCCAGCAAAGAGATCCATTGTGAAGTTAGGGGATAAGAGATGTGACTGTGGTTATTGGGAAATTGCTAGGATCTTATGTTTAGCTCTCATTCCTGACTCAAGCACATGGGAACCTATTGAAAGGCCGAATATTGATCCTCTGGGCTGTGATGAAGACAAATTGGAAGTCCGAAAGAATCAAGAAAGAGAGCACCCAATAGCCTTAAAAAACCAACAAATTAATTAAGTGATTCTTTATGTCACTGTTCCAACCACATGTCAGAGAATGCCCTTTTAGTTTTAGGCGCGAGGAATGCAAATCGCCTTCATTTCACTATCACAGTTACTGCATTTACTGTATTTTCGTGATCACATAATTGGACTTGCATCATTATTTACTATATTTATTGATTGTGATAATGCTTTAACTGATTTTATTTTATTTTGCCTTCACTGTTTACGCAGGCTTCAACTTCTAGTGGTACAAGTTCAAAAAAAAAATGGCTAAGTGATCAACTAATAGGACAAATGACATAAGAGATACACATTCTCAGTTATGCATTAACTTATATATATATGATTCTTGCAATGAGTTTACTATTTGTCCATGAATTTTACTATTTTTCTATAAATATTTGCTGAAAAAATCCTCTTATGACAAGTGAACAGCCTTGAATTATAGCTGTGTTTATTTGTTTGTTTTTTTACATATGTCTTGCATGAGCAAAATATGTATTTTGTTGAACTATGATGTGATATTGATGTATTTTATTTTGGATAACATTTAGAAGATATTATTATGCTCCTGTATATCACATCATTTATGAATATATAGTTCAATTACAATGACAAATAAAAATATGGTTACATATTTAAACTTCACTTTGATACTTTCCAACTTCTTATATATCTTCATCATTAATTATCATTCATCATTCAGCTGCAAGTGTTAATCCTCACTCGAAATCTCATCACTAGTGTTTAGAATTACCAAGTCTTCATTTATAATCTACTCCTAAAATCCCCAACGTTTCATCCTACATGATTGCATTAGGATTTGCTTTGTAATTGAGAACACTGCTGGGAATTAAATAACATTGCATTAGGATTTTACTCCTTTATATTGTTTTGGATGATAAGTTGATATTGTTTAATTATAATATTATTTTATTTTAGTTTGGATGTTTAAAATTAAATAACTTAAAAATAAAAAATAAAATTATCCGAAAATCCCCACGGATAAGATATACATTTGGATCCACATATTTTTTTGCAAATTCCGAAATGTAAGATTTAATACACATATGAATCCAGCCCTAATTCAGGAGTGAAAGATAAAGTTAACTTGTTATTAAACTATTAACTAAAAAAATCTTGGGAGATTGTCATTTTTCTGCTTAATGTTTATGTTATCTTCTACTTACGTCCTACTATCTTAATAATACCCCAACACCCTCTAAGATCAAAAAAAAGTCAAAAGAATATTCTAGTTCATTAGTGTCTTTACATTTTTACCTTTCTCATAAACAATTGACAATCTTGTATCATTATAATTTTATTAAAATAACTAAAAATATACAAAAATTATAGATATAATATTTCTATAATTATTTTATTTTTAATTATGTGAATAAATTTATTCTAATTACACTTTATTCTAGTTCTATTTCAAACGCTTCCATATTTAATTTTATACTACAATATAATGAATAATAAAATAAAACTAGCAATATAATTTATTAATAGATCTATTGCCACTCAAAAAAACTAATTTCCCTAAAATTATTTTAAAAAATACAAATGGTATAAAAGTAGTCATTTTAATTTTATTTTTTCCTTGAATATTATTAATTTATATTTTCTTGTTAATTAATTAAAAAATTAAAACTTGACATGATCGCATGTAATTGGAAATAAATTATCTAAAACATGCTTATTTCTTTCTTGAAAACTTAATTATCGAGAAAATATTAATTAACAATAATAAAATACCAAAAAAAAAATAAAAATAAAAATAAAGCGGATAAAAGAAAATGATGTTAAATTGACACCTCTCACAATATTTTATATATTTAATTCTTTTAATGAATTAATAATGATATAAAAAAAAATTTGATTATTCTATCATAAGAGTAAATATGTAAAAGTACCAATATTCCTTTAATTTTTTGGTAGACATTATAAATATTTGGGGAGAAAGTAACAATCTCCCAAAAATCTTTCTTGCGATTAGATTCGGTTAGATGCACTAGCTTTGTTTTTTTTTTTTTTAATAGAATCTTGTATTATAAGAAAGAATAATATAAGATCTTGCAAATACAAGGAAAAAAAAATGTATTGAGAGTGTTTAGAAAACCACACTGTTTTGAGTGGTGAGAGTCTGTCATTTATATAGGATTACAAATGGAACAATGAAATTAATGTGCATAAATACTGATTACATAATAAAGGAAAGATAGGTGGGACAAACTCCTATGATTGAGGGTTAATAAATGCATATATGGTATGTCAAGGAATGCATATATGGTAGGCCTTATATTAAGGAGAGGAATCCTCAACACCCCCCCGCAAGCTAAGCGTCGGATTGGAGCAGACGTGAAGCTTGAACCGAAAAAACTGAAAGAGAGGTCGAGGAACACTTTTGGTGAATGTATCAGCAATCTGTAAGTGAGAGGGCACATACTGAGTGCGAATTTTACCATTAAGAACGAGCTCACGGAGAAAATGGTAGTCTAACTCAACATGTTTGGCTCGCTTGTGAGAGACGGGGTTGGAGCTCAAAAAAATTGCACTTTTGTTGTCACAAAGAAGAATAGGCTGCTGGGGAAGAGAGACTCGAAGGTCACGAAGAAGATATGTGATCCAAAGAAGTTCAGTGGCAGTGAGAGCTAGGGCACGATACTCAGATTCACAACTTGAGCGAGAAACAGTAGGTTGCTTCTTGGCACTCCACGAAACCAAGTTGTTACCCAAAAAAATAGAGTAACCAGAAGTGGAGCGACGAGTGTCAGGGCAACCTGCCCAGTCGGCATCAGAGTAAGCAACTAAAGCATTAGAAGTATCAGATGGGCGAAAGGTGAGGCCGAAATTCAGTGTGCCCTTAACATATCGAAGAATGTGTTTCACAGCATGGAAATGATCTTCAGTTGGAGAGTGCAGAAATTGACTAACAGAGTTGACAGCATAAGCAATATCGGGGCGCGTGATAGTCAAATACTGGAGGGCACCGACCAGAGAGCGGTAAAGAGTAGGATCCGAAAATAGGAGGCCATCAGAAGACAGATGTTGAGAGACAATCATGGGTGTGTGAACAGGCTTGCTGTCTAGTAACTGTGCTCGTGTGAGAATGTCCCGTGCATATTTGAGCTGACTGATAAAAAGACCATTGGTGGTGGAAGTGGCTTCTAAACCAAGGAAGTAACTGAGAGAACCCAAATCCCTTGTAGCAAATTCAGAGTTAAGCTTACGAGTAAAGTTGTCCAGAAGGGAAGAATTGTTTCCTGTAATAATGATGTCATCCACATAAAGGAGCAAATAAATCATATCAGACTGCTTGTGAAAGACAAAAAGTGATGTGTCAGCATGACTGGAAGAGAAACCAAGTTGAAGAAGAAATGAGCTGAATCGTTGAAACCAAGCACGAGGAGCTTGTTTGAGACCATAAAGTGATTTCTTCAACTGACAAACATGATTGGGAAATCGAGGGTCAATGTACCCGGGAGGCTGTTCCATGAAGACCGGTTCAGTGAGATGGCCATTAAGAAACGCATTTTTCACGTCAAGTTGGCGAAGGGGCCATTTGTTGGTTACAGCAAGAGATAGTACAACACGAACAGTAGTGGCCTTGATAACTGGGCTGAAAGTATCAGTGTAGTCGAGACCAGGTATCTGTGTATAGCCTTTGGCAACAAGGCGGGCTTTGAGACGCTCAATGGATCCATCAGGCAAGTATTTGGTTCGGAATACCCATTTAGAGCCCACAATGTTGGTTTTAGCGGGTCGAGGGACCAAAATCCAAGTATGATTATGTTGCAGTGCTCGAATCTCTTCATCCATAGCGGTTAGCCAAGCAGGATTCTTAGCAGCAGATTTGAATCCTTTGGGCTCAGTGGAGGCAAGTAGAGCTGAGAGAAGACCGGATGAGCCAAAAAAAGCAAGGTTCGCCGGGTGGCGAGGTTTGAAAACACCGGCTTTGGCTCGTGTAATCATAGGATGAAAAGCCAGCGGAGGAGCAGCAGTGGAGGCAGGAATTGACGATTCGGTAGGGCGCTCCAGCGAAGCAGAGCTAGGGCCTGAGCACGGTAAGGAAGAACCTGCAAAAGAATGATTTTCCTGCAAAGACTCATGCACATGGTCAGAGCAAAGACTACACGAATTAGATCCTGATTGTGTAATGTGCTGGGAATGGGGCGCAGAGAAGGGCGGGAGTGTGTCTGTGGGGGAAACACTAGGTTCTAGAAAATTTGAAAATTGGAGGGACGAAATGGGCTGAGCCTGTGATGTATCATGGAATGGAAAGTGAGTCTCGTCAAACTGGGCATGACGGGGGAAATATATTCGTGAGGTGGCAGGATCAAGACAACGAAACCCTTTATAAGAAGTGCTGTAACCCATAAAAATGCAAGGAATACTACGTGGGGAAAATTTGTGAGGCATATAATCTCGTAAACAAGGATAAACACGACAACCAAACGGATGAAAGTTTTCATAATTGGGAGAAGAACCATATAGAAGCTCAAATGGGGACTTACCTCCAAGAAGTGGTGTTGGCAAACGGTTGATGATGTATGCTGCAGTGCTAAAGGCATCAACCCAGAAATGAAGTGGAGTGTGAGAGTGAAAAAGGAGGGCTAAACCAGTTTCAGTCACATGACGATGTTTGCATTCTGCACGACCATTCTGAGCGGGAGTATATGGACAAGAGATTTGATGATGAATGCCAGTATTATGAAGATGAGTTTTAAAACAATTGCTGGTGAATTCAGCACCACTGTCACTTTGAAATATTTTTATACGAGCAGAATGTTGATTTTCCACAAATTTTTGAAATTGGATAAAAGTCGCATAAAAGTCAGATTTGTATTTTAATGGATAAAGCCAAGTGAATCGTGAATAATCATCAATAAATAAAACATAGTAGGCAAAACTCAAATTAGATTTTATGGGTGAAGGACCCCAGATATCACAATGAATAACATCTAAAATATGCGATGATCGACGTTCACTACGAGAGTAAGGTAAACGATGATTCTTAGCAAGTTGGCATGTATGATATAATGCAGGAGATGGTAATAAAGAGGTAAGATAAAGTTGTCTTTTTTTATTTAAAAGAGAAATAACAGAATGATTCACATGACCAAGACGAGCATGCCATAAATCATACGAAGCATGAAGTGATTTATTTTTAAGAACAGAGATAAAAGCGGAATTTCCGCGCTCTAGCACATATAAGCCTCCATCTCGTTTACCGGTTGCCACCACCCTTCCCGTTTGGCGATTCTGAACAGTGAAAAATTCATTAGTAAAAGTAACTGATAAGGGAAAATCATTTGTTAATTTGCTAATAGACAAAAGATTTTTCGTGAGGCGAGGGACAACCAAAACGTCTAAGAGATGAAGATTTGGTGAATGAGAAATTTTACCAGTGTGAGTAATAGGCAGAGATGCACCATTTCCAACAATTACACAATCCTTACCCGTGTAGTTAGTGGACTGATCCAAGGTGGATTGGGCTGGAGTCATATGGGCCGAAGCTCATGTGTCCAAGTACCAGTCAGAGGCATCGCTGTCTGAGACAGCACATGAAGCGTTGAAAGCTTCTGCAATTTGGGCTGAGTGGTCGTGGTGTTGCCGATCATTGCGATTCTTACATCGATCAGCATAATGGCCTTCCAAGCGACAGATCTGGCAACGTGGTGGTCGGCGACCGTGAGAGGGTTGAGCACGACCAGTGCCGAGAGTAGACGGCTCATGGCTGGGACCATTGCCGTGACCACGCTTGGGGCGATGAGATCCTCTGCCTCGTTGATAAGAGCCACGGTGAGCAGTGATGATGCTTGCAACAGGAGACGCTGGCGTCTCAAGAGACTTTTGAAAAAGTTCAAAGCTTTCAGCCTTGGACACGAGATCCGGGAAGCAGGGGAGAGGCGTTTTTCCATCTGGACAGTAGAGAACTGGAGAAATCAGCTCCGAGGCCACGAAGAAACCAGTGAACTTTGTCGGTGCCATCAACAGGACGACCAATGGCATGAAGTTGATCGCAGATGGCCTTAAAAGCACGAGCATAGGAAGTGACTGGATGAGTACCACGCTTCATCAGTTGGAGGTCATCTTTAAGGCGTATTTCACGGGCTTTGGAACGGTGGCTAAATGTGTTTTCAAGAGCGATCCAGACTTCGCGGGATGTGGAGAGACCGACGGCTTCAGCCATGGCTTCCTCTGTGAGAGATGAGAGGAGAAGGCTGAGCAGGCGTTGATCAGTGGCCTTCCATGTTAAATGGGAGGGATTGGGTGTTGCATATGCAGGGGAGTCAAATGAAGGTGGTGGCGTAAGGGTGCCATCCACATGGCCGAGTAGGCCTTGGCTCTCAAGAAGGGGAAGAAGTTGGCTCTTCCATAAGAGGTAGTTGGAGGAGGAGAGTTTAATGGTAACCATGTGTATCATGGTGTTGAAGGGAAGAAGGGTAGAAGATGATTCAGAGGCCATTGGGATCTTGGGATATTAATCCTAATTAGGCTGATACCATGAGAGTGTTTAGAAAACCACACTGTTTTGAGTGGTGAGAGTCTGTCATTTATATAGGATTACAAATGGAACAATGAAATTAATGTGCATAAATACTGATTACATAATAAAGGAAAGATAGATGGGACAAACTCCTATGATTGAGGGTTAATGAATGCATATATGGTATGTCAAGGAATGCATATATGGTAGGCCTTATATTAAGGAGAGGAATCCTCAACAGTAATGATATATAATGTGTTACTCATCGCCCTTGCTATGATACCCATATTGTTTGGCTACCACTTGGCAGCCAAACTACGGCCAAAAGCAAGAAAAATGGGTGGTCACTTAGTAAAATATATATAAAAAAAAATTATTAAGAAATTAATATATAAATAATAAAATATTAAATTACAGATATAATGGTCAAAATTATATGTTAATGGTTAAAAATTCCATGTTAACAAAGGTTTCATATTTATTTTTGTTTTTGTTTTACATACATTATTTTAGTTGCATGTTATTGGTCAATATCTTTTTTACGAGTAAATCTTTGGTGCAACAGTGGTATGGATGACGTGGTACCACCAACCAATTAAAAAATAACATGTTTAATTTTCTTCCTATTTTTTAGTTGTTTTTTGACTTTTTAGCACGCGTGGCAAAGGATGATTGGCTTGTTGCATGGATGACGTGGTACCACTGTTGCACCAAAGATTTTCTCCTTTTTTACATAGTATTACTTTGGTTGCATGTTATTGCTCACTAATTACACATCAATAGTCAAAACTACATGTTAATAGTTAAAAAATTTATGTTGGTACACATTTCATATTTATTGATTGTGTTTGCATGTTAATAGTTAAAGTTGCATGTTCAATTGTCTTAATTACATGTTCATTTTATAAAATATTATTTTAGTTGCATGTTATTGCTCAATAATTTCACGTCAATGGTCAAAATTACATGTTAATTGTTAAAAATTTCAAGTTTAATAGTTGTGGTTGTATGTTAATGATTAAAATTACATGTTTAATGGTCTTAGTTGTATGTCGTTTTATAAAATATTATTTTGGTTGCATGTTATTGCTCAACAATTGCACAATAATGGTCAAAGTTACATGTTAATGGTTAAAAATTTTCATATAGTACATGTTTCATAATTATTAGTTGTGGTTGCATGTTAAATGGTCTTAATTGCATGTTCATTTTATAAAATATTATTTTGTTGCATGTTATTGCTCAATAATTGCATGTCAATTGTCAAAATTACTTGTTAATAGTTAAAAGTTTTATGTTAGTACATGTTTCAAATTCATTGATTATGGTTGTATATTAATGGTTAAAGTTGTATATTCAATTGTTTTAATTGTATGTTTATATTATTGTTCAATAATTACTTGTTAATAGTCAAAGTTGTATGTTAATGATTAAAAATTTCATATTAGTACATGTTTCATATTTATTGGTTGTGGTTGCATATTAATGGTTAAAGTTACATGTTCAATGTTTTATAGTTGCATGTTTATTTTACAAAATATTATTTTGGTTACATGTTATTGCTCAATAATTACACATCAATGGTTAAAGTTGCATGTTAATAGATAAACATTTCTTGTTAGTACATGTTTCATGTTTATTGGTTGTGGTTAAATGTTAATAGTTAAAGTTACGTGTCAATGGTCTTATTTGCATATTCTTTTTATAAAGCATGGTTTTGGTTGCATTTTATTTGCATATTCGTTTTATAAAGCATGGTTTTGGTTGCATTATTTAGTACTCAGTAATTATATGTCAATGATCAAAATTACATGTTAATGGTTAAAAAGTTCATGTTAGTATATGTTTCATATTTATTGGTTGTGGTTGAATGTTAATAGAAAATGTTACACGTTCAATGGTCTTATTTGCATATTCGTTTTACAAAGTATAGTTTTGGTTGTATTTTATTACTCAATAATTGTATGTCATTAGTTAAAGTTTCATGTTAATGGTTAAAAATTTCATTTTAGTAAGTGTTTTGTATTTATTGGTTTTGGTTACATGTTAATGATTAAAGTTGCAAGTTCAATGGTTTTAGTTGCATATTCATTTTACAAAATATTATTTTGATTGCATGTTATTACTCAATAATTCGCACATCAACTGGTCAGAATCGCATGTTAATGCGGTTAAGTGTTTCATGTTAATGTATGTTTCATATTTATTGATTGTGGTTGCATGTTAATGGTTAAAATTGAATGTTCAATAATTAAATTTATAAAGATAGTAATTTTATTAATTAAAAATATTTATTTAATTAACTATTTAAATCTAACCGTCGAATCACATTTAACATCAGATCATTCAGGGGTATGTGATTCCTGACATGCCCATCATTCATTATGTGGCGAATATTTTATAAATTTTAAAAAATTATTGCATTATTTTTTTTAATCTATATGAATAATGCCACCTTATTTGACATGAGTGTTAAAAAAATAAATTGGGATATATAACACTATTTCTTATCTATTATTTGGAAACATTTAATGACACGAGTTATGATTTGTGAATACCAACTAATTGAAGTGCTCAAATGGGTGGAAGGTATTAAGATACTCCTAGATTAACTAATTTAAACAAAAAAAAAAAAAAAAAATTTGATTAGATAGTGCGGGACTAACTAATTAAAATAAGTTAATTTGTGAAACTTTTTAAAGTGATATTTGGCAAAATACTAGGGACCCTGTTATGGGCTTGGGCATATAAATAGTACGGACTCCGACCATATAGACACTGATCCAATCTTTTTCAATAAGCTTAATTAATTTGGAATTAAAGCTTTGATTTGAAACTATATATGAAAATTAAGGACTCTAATAATTTGGAATTTAAGTGGGGCCTTCAATCACTGAAGTTTACTTATATTAATTAATTTTGACTCTATCCGACTGGATTCACAAATCCATATTATTTTATTTTTTTCAATTAGATTTATATAAAATTATGGAATCGGATCCTGAAAATCCGAATTCACGTGAATTGGAATTTGGGTATACCTGGACCAATCCAAAAATTCAAAATTTTTAAAATCTATTTCCAGTTGTATTTTATATAAAATTAATAAAATTATGAGCTCGTGTTCTAAAATTCCAGACCCGTGCTGATCAAGATATACTAAGACCATATTCAGAAATTCAGATTTTTTTTTTTATTATTTTCCAATTATATTTTTATAAAGTTAATAAAATTATGAACTTGGGTCTCCAAATTTAGAACCCGCGAGAATTTGGGTTCAGATTTTCTACATGGACCCGAGTATTTCCAAACTCGGTTCTAGGCAGAAATTTCGATACCTGGGTATGGAAGTTTTTTGCAAATCCGAGTCTTCCAAGTGTATCCATGTGGGTCTGAAATTTCACTACTAAAGTCTAAATTTTTTTTACAGATTCCAGTATTTTCAGACCCGGATTTACACGGATCCAAGTCAGATCTAGACTATTTTGCCACTTCTATGATAATAAAACATAAAAAACACTTTCAATTTCGAAAATGATTTTCACTCAAAATATTTTACTTAAAGAAATCTCAACATCAAAATTTCGAATTCATTTCGGTACAGTTTGACTTTATGTATGCGTTCCGTTTTAGTTTTATAAAACATTAAAAAAGTTATTATTAAAATCGGTCCCAAGCCTAAAGCAGAAAAAAAAAAGCCTAAACCTTTCTGAGTTTAGTTTGGATTCGGTTGGGCTTAGTTTGGACTTTGGATTTCTGGAAAAACTAAATAAAACTAAATCGAACCCACAACACCTCTCTTACGAGTGAAAAAAAACGAAGACAACAATTAATGTTTATTATTATTTCTCATCTCAACCAAGGCTAAAAATAATAATAATAATAATAATAAAATGCTCTTTCCCATTCATCAGTTTGAGTAATTTCCACTGACACACGTTATAGCCGACCTAGCTCTTGGTTGGGGCAACAATAATGGTAAATTATGACACATCAAAGGCAAATTCTATAGACTTGAAAAGAGGGAAAAGTTTTGATGGATAAAGGAATTGAATAGATTAATTAATTATTAAAAGAAGGAAGCACATATAAAATAAAATGGATGGGTTAGGTGCAAGGTTGATTTCTAAAAGGGACAGGAATAGGAATAGGAATAGGAATGGGTCCAAAAAAAAGATTAAATTTGAGTGGACGACACTCTACGACTTTGACATGAAATGCTAATTAAGCTATGTATCAATAATTCAATGTCACATGCACTGCTTTGTTTGAAAACGTTTTCATATCATATCTATACGTGCTTCCAGTCTTTTCAGCCTTTCCAATTCCTGTACGTGCATGTAATTACAATGCATGGTTGATTACGATTTTTATTTAACATATAAGCACACTTATTATATAGAAAATATCGATTTCACGATAAATTATTATTATTGTATGAAGAATACGTTAAAAAGTTAGACTAATTACCTTCAAAAATATTGGGTTGTTACTGTTTGTCGAGTGATGGGGCGCGTCTTAATATTGTTAATGAGATTTTTCCATCATATATTTCATTTTTCAATTTAAACTATAAAGCATGTAATGTTTTATAAACTCATTTTTTATTTTTTACAGTTCCTTTATAGGATAACAATTAATACTATGGATAATGCAATCTATTACAATAATCCCCCACTTACATTATGATATTGTCAGATTATGAGTCAAAAATGTCTCTCCCGAGTTGAACCTTTTATTAATATAAACACTTGAAAGTATTTACGAAATCAATCATAGCTTAAGCATTGAATCTTGATTCCTTATTATTAATACTGGAAATGTCATACATATGAATCTAATTTTTTTTTCCCTGAAATTCACTAAAAACTATCAATATTTACAAAAAATATTCTCACCTTTGTTAGAAACGGCACTACTTCACATTTCGTACAGGTGAAGTTCTTATTTACTTTATTTCAAATATATTATTTATTTCTAAATAATTAATATCCATTAAGAATATTTAATACTCACAACAGTAATACTGAGTACTATAATTTTCAACCGTACTTGAAAAAAACTACTAGTAGTTTTTATTATCCATTAAACCTCTAGATTAATTTTTTTAACAAAATAAAGGTTGAGATCCCACCCCTAGTAACTATCAGAATATTTATAGACCCATTCTGGTAGTTGTACGGTTGTACCTTTAATCATGTCTCTCGATAGCACCTCTGTAAATGGGTTAACTAGATTATTATTTATTCCTAAATAGACAATTGTGATATTCATTATTCATAACGTGAGCTAATATGTTTAGATTTATCATTCTATATCTTGTTAAATGTCCTAGACATTGTAACTTCATGTCGTAGTATAAAAAGATCGATGGCATTAGTTATGGTCATAACCTAATATCTAATAATATATGTTTTTTGATGGGGTTTTCTGGCACTATAACATTTAAGACAGCACGACGAGGACAGAAAGGTAATTCCCTGACTGGTTGAGATCATCAAAGCCGACCCGACCACAACATGTAAAGACCGACCACTTTGGTTCGGATGACCGAGCACTATAAGTTCGGCAGAAATACTCTCAGCATAAAAGATTGTCATGACCGACCTCATGAAGACCGACCAGACGGCGAGACGCGTTCAAGATGACGACACCCTATTCTAGCGGATAAGATAAAACGAGTGTGGGACACAGGACCTGAGCGACGCCGTTCCTAGGCTCGCGGCCTAGTTGGGAAGGATTACATAACATGGAGTCGCCACCCGGTGTGAACCGGGACAAAGATTTAAGGCCGCACTCACCCCTCGCAAGGGAAGACCTCAAACCGTTGGGTTCGGAATGGTCCCTTACTTATGTCACTTGTAATGAAAGGATTCATGTAATAATTTAAACAAGCCGAAGTAGTAACACTTATTCCTAAGGGTATCATGCTTCTAAATTCACATTTATAGAATAAAATATGCGCCTAAATATACGTAGTTCACATATATCTTACATTTAAATTTGCATGCTTAACTATATCAAGATAGCAACTAACATACAACTTTACTTGCATATCACATTCAGGAAAAAAACACAAGCACACATATTAACCATATAAGCACACATATGGGCACTTTTCAAGTGGTACGTGGAATTGTGGCCCAAGTACAGACCGCACTACCGTCCATTCGGAATCGGCTACGGAATTTACGTCTGGGTTTCCATCCGATATACCGCAAGAAATAATGCTCAAATGTTATCATGACATAAGCATAAGAATTGTGACACATTTGCATAAGAAAGATCAACTAATAGGCAATTATGCATGAATATAATAAGACAAACTCAGTTCAGTATGTGTGCGTTCGTGTAGCGTTCGTAAACGCGTTCGAACGGAAATGAAACAGAATGCTCACGTTCGAGTAGCGTTCGTAAACGCGTTCGAACGGAAATGAAACAGAATGCTCACGTTCGAGTAGCGTTCGTAAACGCGTTCGACGACGAGACGAGACAGAATGCTCACGTTCGAGTAGCGTTCGTAAACGCGTTCGAACGGAGATGAGACAGAGAGCTCACGTTCGTATGGCGTTTGTTAACGCGTTCGAACGGATACGAGACCTGACACATAATAAGGCGAAAAACACATGCGCGTTCGAGTTGCGTTCGTGAACGCGTTCGAACGGACACGGACCTGATGCAATACATAAACAGAAAATAAAAGGGCGCGGCGAAGCACTGCCGTAAAGGTGACCTTTTGGGGCTCTTGATCTCTCAAAGAGAGGACCTTTAGACCAACATGCTAAGCCCATGCGCGTCATACCACACATGCAAGAATAGAACCAATCATATCAACCAAGTATGCCCGATTGAACGCATCTTACATCCAATCCGAACACACGTCAACCGGCGCGGCAAAGCATCGTGGTAAAGGGCTTTTAGCCCCTCCCCATAGGGGATTCTCACAACACACTTACTAAGCCCATGCGCTCGATTGACTTATACATACGAAAATAAAGATAATAATATCAAACTAAGTATGCTCGATTGAACGTATCTTGCGTCCAACCGAACATACATCAACCGGCGCGGCGAAGTAGTGTCACGAAGGTGGCCTTTTCGGCTCTTTGTCTCACAAATGGAGGACCTTTGGACTAACTCACTAAGCCCATGCGCTTGGTGGAATCATACAAAAATAAACAACATATTGAATTCAAGAGAAGACTAAATAAACAAAAAGCAACACAACAAAAGAGAGATGGTGCCGTTTACTCAAGCGGTACGTGGAGTTGTGGCCCGAGTACAGATCATATTACCGTCCATTCGGAATCGGCTATGAAATTTATGTCCGGGTTTCCATCCGATATACCGCGAGAGTTGACACATCTCTCATTCATCTAATGCCCACAACATATTACATATCATAATTCATGCATATTTACATACTCAAAAATCACAACACACATTTCAACATTACAATCATACAAGGAATACTTAATAAATAATGCGGAAAAGGAAAACAAGTGTGAAAGATACCCTCAGGTCTAACCTTTTAAGTCGTCTCTCGGACTCACGTTCCACGAAGATCGAAAGGGGGGTAAAGCTCCGCAACTTTTCTGGTCCCTGGTTCAACGTCCTAGCTCACTGCTTCGCTGCTTTGCTTATTGTTCGAACTCCGTTCTGCTCCTATTCGGCTCCTGTTTTGCTGCTCACTGCACGGGCTACCTGTTTCAATGTTTTCAAAGAACTATTCCAAGTTGTGTGGGTTCTTAGTGCAATTATATATGATTATTTTAAGATTATCTATGTAGTTTCTAAGTTACTGTTTTTAAGGATTTTGGGCTACTGTTTTAAGGTAATCTAGGGAGGTTGTTTTGGCGTGTTTAGAATTCGGCTATGGGTGAGTTTGGGTTCGGCTATGGAGGGTGGTGGCTTGTGGTGGTTTCTTTGTTTTCTTTTGTGTGTATGAAGTGTTTTCTCTTTTGCTTGTTTGGACTTGGGTGTGTAGAGAGAGTCTAGAGAGATTTCGAGAGAGCTTGGGTGTGAATTGTGTTGTGTGAAGGAGAGGAATGGCCTCGGTTAGGGGTTGTTTATATAGAGAATGGCTAGGGTTTACAAGGGAAGGGATTTGTGCATTAAATTAGGATATGATTTAGTTTTAAACAAGGAAATCAAAGGATTGAGGGGGGGACAAAATATTTTACTTTAAGAAGTTGTAATATTTAATTTGTGTTGGTTTAGGAATACAAATATTTTATATTGGTAAGTATCTTATTAGATTAGGAAGTCAAATATATGATTGGCTTTAATTGGTTATGATTGATTTTAATTTGGTATGATTGTATTTTTTAGTATGTGATTGGTTTTTAATTTAGGCATGATTTTAGTTTAAGTTGGTAATTGTTTATTTTAATTGGTAAATGATTTAAATGTTTTATTTAATGTTTAATATTTAATTTAATATTTAATTATTTAATTTGGGATGTGTTTTATGGGCTTTGGGGGGTTAATTGGGCTGGGTGTGAGGCTAGCAGCAAAACCAGAATTACCGACACCGTTCGAACGCTCCATCGAACGCTACACGAACGCCCGCAATCTGTTTCCCGTTCGAACGAAGTAACGAACGCGGCACCAACGAAGACAGTGAGCTTGCTTATTCTGAATTCCCCCTTCCGATATCCGTTTCCCGCGGCATCCGTGACTCAAAAGGTAGCTGTCTCCAAATAAGACTCCTCATCGGGTTTCACATGCGTAAAAATGCAGTGCCTACAGTTGCCCCCACTTTGATGGGACTTGTGTAATGTGCAACAGTGACAATCCTATCAAAGTTATGCAATGCATTTCTACTTACCTGGCTCGCCAGCTGCACTTGACTACCATATGTTGAGTTGCGTTGATTTGGTGGTGGGGTGCTGCGACCCCTGGTTCATTCCCGAACCGTGCTTATTTTTAGAGCGCCATTTTCGGCATCTTTCGTGTATTGTACTGAGATGAGGCTTTATTCCTCCGGGCTTTATTCCCGAACTGTTGAGATGAGGCTTTATTCCTCCGAGCTTTATTCCCGAACTGTTGAGATGAGGCTTTATTTTTCTTGAGCTTTATTCCCGAACTGTACCGACATGAGGCTTTCTTCCCCCTTGAGCTTTGTTCTCAAACTATAATGATATGAGGCTTTCTTCCTCTGGGCTTTGTTCCCGAACTGTGTGATATGAGGCTTTATTCCTCCCGAGCTTTATTCCCGGGACTGTACTGTCATGAGGCTTTCTTCCCTTTGAGCTTTGTTCTCAAACTTATACTGATATGAGGCTTCTTCCTCTGGGCTTGTTCCCGAATTGTGCTGATATGAGGCTTTATTCCTCCAGAGCTCTATTCCCGGACTGTACTGTCATGAGGCTTTCTTCCCCTTTGAGCTTTGTTCTCAAACTTATACTGATATGAGGCTTTCTTCCCTTTGAGCTTTGTTCTCAAACTTATCTGATATGAGGCTTTATCCTCCCGAGCTTATTCCCGGACTGTACTGACATGAGGCTTTCTTCCCCTTTGAGCTTTGTTCTCAAACTTATACTGATATGAGGCTTTCTTCCTCTGGGCTTTGTTCCCGAATTGTGCTGATATGAGGCTTTATTCCTCCCGAGCTTTATTCCCGGACTGTACTGTCATGAGGCTTTCTTCCCCTTTGAGCTTTGTTCTCAAACTTATACTGATATGAGGCTTTATTCCTCCCGAGCTTTATTCCCGGACTGTACTGTCATGGGCTTCTTCCCCTTTGAGCTTTGTTCTCAAATTTACTGATATGAGGCTTTATTCCTCCCGAGCTTTATTCCCGGACTGTACTGTCATGAGGCTTTCTTCCCCTTTGAGCTTTGTTCTCAAACTTATACTGATATGAGGCTTTCTTCCTCTGGGCTTTGTTCCCGAATTGTGCTGATATGAGGCTTTATTCCTCCCGAGCTTTATTCCGGACTGTACTGTCATGAGGCTTTCTTCCCTAGACTGATACTGCTGATATGGGCCTCGACCCTGGAATCATTACCTGAATCCGATACTGTGCTTTTTACCGTTCTGATTAGCTTGTTCTTTGCCGCTTTTCTTATTCTTTAAAACCTGTGAATACAAAACACAAACAAAAGGATGCAAAAATGTGTACGTGTATGCATGCATGAATGTTCCTATCCCGTCGGGTTAGGTCTTCTGCCAATTCTCTTGGTGACTGCTCAGTCTTCCTTTTCTCAGGCGAGCCACCGCTTTAATCTGTCTACGCTGATCGGCTTGGTGAACTAATTCCCTTCCAAGTCTGATGCTCTCACTGCCCCCTGCTTGTTTATTCGAGGATTCCCCGTGTTCTGAGTATCATATTACCAAGATTGAACACACTCATGTTGCAAGTTTGAAAGTAATAGTCTTAGGTAGATAAATGAAATGATCGCCTTATTAATGTTGAGGAAACGTTCGAACAAAATGTCTTTATTAAAAGTGCAAGATAAACTAGGAGAAACAATAGTGCCTTCTTCTTCAGCCATGGTTCTTCACCATTGTTATCCCTTATTCCTATGAAGCTGAGTGGTTGAGAGTTTGGAGGACAAGGGTTTCGGGTAGGCCAGAGTTGATCATGTAGTTGGGCAGGGGATTTCTGTGTGCGTTGGGTTGTTCTTTCTCTGGGTCGGGTATTGTATGGGCATCGATGAGGTTTTGGATTTCATGTCTGAGGCGGGCGCAGTTGTCGGTGTCATGGCCTTTTCCTTGGTGGAAGTGACAGTATAAGTTTAAGTTCATGTGAGGTGGCACAGGATTTGGAATGGGCCTAGGTTCCAAAGGTTTTAAGAGTCCATGCGCCTTCAGCTTTTCGAATACCTTTGAAAGAGGCTTACCAAGGTTAGAAAACCGTCTGTTCTTAATGGCAGTGACTTCAGCAGTAGCAGGCATAGTCCCTGAATGTCCCCCAATATTCCTCTGTTCTGTCCATAAAACTTTCTGTTCTCGGCTTCCTCCTCCTCAATATCCATGACAGTTTCCCTTAGTTGTCGGAAATCCGTAATCATTGAAGTCATCCTCCTCAACTTGCCATAAATAGAGGGCTTGGTGCCCTTGATGATCATTTTGATCTGGTCCTTTCTGAGGGCCGGGTCTGCATCTTCAGAAGCTGGCTCCTCCAGCGGTCCACATACTCTTTGAAGCTCTCCTCCGGCTTCTGCTTAGTGTTCTCCAAATCTCGGAGTGACAAATCAATCTCCAAGTCTGTAACATACTGCTTCAGAAAAGCATCAGCTAGTTCCTTCCAATCTTCCTTAACCTTCTTCTCAAGGCTATGATACCAAACCACAGGTGCCCCTCGAGTGACATCCCAAACATCTTTTGGACTTGGCGCTGAGACAGGCCAACTGAACTCATAACAGACACATACTGACGGAGATGCACCCTCGGATCTCCATTCCCATTGAACTTAGCCAAATCCGGCATCTTAAACTGCGCTGGCAACTGCTCCTCAAACTTCATTGTCTCATAGTCTAGCAAATCTTCATTCTTACCCCTCATCTTGCGGGTAACGGATTCAACCTGATCCCTGAGTTTCTGTATCTCGGCCTGAGACCCAATCACTCTGTCTGTTGCATACTCTGCATTATCATCATCAAAAGCGGGGATATCATCCCCCAACCCATTCGGAGGCTTCTCGCGCCTTACATTCTCAGAATCTTCCCCAGCACGGGGCACAGCCATATTTGTCATGGCAGCAGTCAAGGCTTGCAACTGTTCAGTAATCTTGGCGAAGCCACTTTCCAACTGATCTATCCGGGATACCTCAGTATCTGATTCACTCATGTCTGTTCTCGGTATTTTGGTGAGTCTTCCCTTTTTCTAACCCAACGGGAATCTATGATGGCTTTCAGAAACACAAGGGTTAAATGATGATGTATGTATGCATGATGTGCATAAGAAGTATATAACTATATTAAATCAAATAAAATATCAAACAAATCGGCCTATTATCATTTTAGAAACTTTTGGGACAACTGTCATAAGGGTGAACCCGTCCCAGTTTAAATGGCACAACGAGTTCACGTCTTACGGCAAAGAGCCCAACTAAATCCAAATGATAATATTCCGACAACAAGCATCAAGGTGGCCCATCAATCACTTAGAAGCTTTTGGCCCAATAGTCAGAAATACGTTCTTGTCCCAGTTTAAATGGCCCAACAAGCCCATATCCCATGACAAATGGTCCAAATGGATCCAAACGGTGATGTTCCCAAACACAAGCATAGAAGGGAGATAATGCAAACATAACATAATAAAATTTTTTTTTAATGGCCCATCAACATTTCAGAAGCCTTGGGCCTAATAGTCATACAGTACGAACTTGCCCCAGTTTAAATGGCCCAGCAAGCCCGCATTTCTGACAATAGTCCAACTGCATCCAAATGAGGATGGTCCACAAGCACATACTCAAGGAAATAATTGCTACTTTAACCATATAAACCAGTCTATGGGTGGATTTGCAAGAGTATGGACAAAGGCTCTCACTGGCGAAGGATAGCCCACAACTAGGTCTCCCCACTCAAGGGTTTCGAGACCAAGTGAGCGTATCCTTTTTATACACTAAGGTACGTGCCAATAAGCTATGGTGTGTGACGGACTGTCAAATGGATTTCCCGTTGTAGATCCCCCAGAGGGAAGGTGGAGCGAGGCTCACTTAAATACCCAAGCCTCTTAGGCTCTTATCGCTTGTTGTCAGGAATAAACAACGAGTCCTCCAAATTAGTCCATCACAAAGGCTACAAGTAGATGGCCATATAGGTGCCCTCACAGCTTTTCCTTCTAGAAAGGTAGTGAATGAAGGAAGACACCAAACCATTACCTAGCCTCAAAGTGCCCTTGATTAAACCCTCACTTATCCACTATAGACATGGCCAATTAAAACATAAATCCACTCATTACAAGACAATATTTCGGGGCCAAATACATCCCCAGTGGAGTCGCCAGACTGTGGGACACAGGACCTGAGCGACGCCGTTCCTAGGCTCGCGGCCTAGTTGGGAAGGATTACATAACATGGAGTCGCCACCCGGTGTGAACCGGGACAAAGATTTAAGGCCGCACTCACCCCTCGCAAGGGAAGACCTCAAACCGTTGGGTTCGGAATGGTCCCTTACTTATGTCACTTGTAATGAAAGGATTCATGTAATAATTTAAACAAGCCGAGAGTAACACTTATTCCTAAGGGTATCATGCTTCTAAATTCACATTATAAAATAAAATATGCGCCTAAATATACATGTATTTCACATATATCTTACATTTAAATTGCATGCTTAACATATATCAAGATAGCAACTAACATACAACTTATTTGCATATCACATTCAGGAAAAAAACACAAGCACACATATTAACCATATAAGCACACATATGGGCACTTTTCAAGTGGTACGTGGAATTGTGGCCCAAGTACAGACCGCACTACCGTCCATTCGGAATCGGCTACGGAATTTACGTCTGGGTTTCCATCCGATATACCGCAAGAAATAATGCTCAAATGTTATCATGACATAAGCATACGAATTGTGACACATTTGCATAAGAAAGATCAACTAATAGGCAATTATGCATGAATATAATAAGACAGACTCAGTTCAGTGTGTGTGCGTTCGTGTGTAGCGTTCGTAAACGCGTTCGAACGGAAATGAAACAGAATGCTCACGTTCGAGTAGCGTTTGTAAACGCGTTCGAACGGAAATGAAACAGAATGCTCACGTTCGAGTAGCGTTCGTAAACGCGTTCGAACGGAGACGAGACAGAATGCTCACGTTCGAGTAGCGTTCGTAAACGCGTTCGAACGGAGACGAGACAGAGAGCTCACGTTCGTATGGCGTTTGTTAACGCGTTCGAACGGATACGAGACCTGACACATAGTAAGGCAAAAACACATGCGCGTTCGAGTTGCGTTCGTGAACGCGTTCGAACGGACACGGACCTGATGCAATACATAAACAGAAAATAAAAGGGCGCGGCGAAGCACTGCCGTAAAGGTGACCTTTTGGGGCTCTTGATCTCTCAAAGAGAGGACCTTTAGACCAACATGCTAAGCCCATGCGCGTCATATCACACATGCAAGAATAGAACCAATCATATCAACCAAGTATGCCCGATTGAACGCATCTTACATCCAATCCGAACACACGTCAACCGGCGCGGCAAAGCATCGTGGTAAAGGGCTTTTAGCCCCTCCCCATAGGGGATCTCACAACACACTTACTAAGCCCATGCGCTCGATTGACTTATACATACGAAAATAAAGATAATAATATCAAACTAAGTATGCTCGATTGAACGTATCTTGCGTCCAACCGAACATACATCAACCGGCGCGGCGAAGTAGTGTCACGAAGGTGGCCTTTTCGGCTCTTTGTCTCACAAATGGAGGACCTTTGGACTAACTCACTAAGCCCATGCGCTTGGTTGAATCATACAAAAATAAACAACATATTGAATTCAAGAGAAAACTAAATAAACAAAAAGCAACACAACGAAAGAGAGATGGTGCCGTTTACTCAAGCGGTACGTGGAGTTGTGGCCCGAGTACAGATCATATTACCGTCCATTCGGAATCGGCTATGAAATTTATGTCCGGGTTTCCATCCGATATACCGCGAGAGTTGACACATCTCTCATTCATCTAATGCCCACAAACATATTACATATCATAATTCATGCATATTTACATACTCAAAAATCACAACACACATTTCAACATTACAAATCATACAAGGAATACTTAATAAATAATGCGGAAAAGGAAAACAAGTGTGAAAGATACCCTCAGGTCTAACCTTTTAAGCCGTCTCTCGGACTCACGTTCCACGAAGATCGAAAGGGGGGTAAAGCTCCGCAACTTTTCTGGTCCCTGGTTCAACGTCCTAGCTCACTGCTTCGCTGCTTTGCTTATTGTTCGAACTCCGTTCTGCTCCTATTCGGCTCCTGTTTTGCTGCTCACTGCACGGGCTACCTGTTTCAATGTTTCAAAGAACTATTCCAAGTTGTGTGGGTTCTTAGTGCAATTATATAGTGATTATTTTAAGATTATCTATGTAGTTTCTAAGTTACTGTTTTTTAAGGATTTGGGCTACTGTTTTAAGGTAATCTAGGAGGTTGTTTTGGCGTGTTTTTAGAATTCGGCTATGGGTGAGTTGGGTTCGGCTATGGAGGGTGGTGGCTTGTGGTGGTTTTTTGTTTTCTTTTGTGTGTATGAAGTGTTTTCTCTTTTGCTTGTTTGGACTTGGGGTGTGTAGAGAGAGTCTAGAGAGATTTCGAGAGAGCTTGGGTGTGAATTGTGTTGTGTGAAGGAGAGGAATGGCCTTGGTTAGGGGTTGTTTATATAGAGAATGGCTAGGGTTACAAGGGAAGGGATTTGTGCATTAAATTAGGATATGATTTAGTTTTAAACAAGGAAATCAAAGGATTGAGGGGGGACACAAAATATTTACTTTAAGAAGTTGTAATATTTAATTTGTGTTGGTTTAGGAATACAAATATTTTATATTGGTAAGTATCTTATTAGATTAGGAAGTCAAATATATGATTGGCTTTAATTGGTTATGATTGATTTTAATTTGGTATGATGTATTTGATTTAGTATGTGATTGGTTAATTTAGGCATGATTTTAGTTTAAGTTGGTAATTGTTTATTTTAATTGGTAAATGATTTAAATGTTTTATTTAATGTTTAATATTTAATTTAATATTTATTATTAATTTGGGATGTGTTTTATGGGCTTTGGGGGGTTAATTGGGCTGGGTGTGAGGCTAGCAGCAAAACCAGAATTACCGACACCGTTCGAACGCTCCACGAACGCTACACGAACGCCCGCAATCTGTTTCCCGTTCGAACGAAGTAACGAACGCGGCACCAACGAAGACAGTGAGCTTGCTTATTCTGAATTCCCCCTTCCGATATCCGTTTCCCGCGGCATCCGTGACTCAAAAGGTAGCTGTCTCCAAATAAGACTCCTCATCGGGTTTCACATGCGTAAAAATGCAGTGCCTACAACGAGCTATCCCACTCTCACAAGGAAATAAAAGTCGATCCGAAAAGGAATAAGAAAAGAGAAGGGATATCAGGCTAGGAATCCTTGCAAGGAGAAGAGACTCAGTTCAATTAGGGTTTTTATGCAAATAGGAGTCTGATTTTCGTTGTTATAACATAAATAGGGGGCATTAGTATGTGTAAAAGTCATCATCAAAATTAGTGATCTGAATCTTCAAGCTATTGACTTGTAGAGACCCAAGAAGAGTGTTTAAAGTAATAAAAGTACCATCTTTTTCGTGTCCGTGGACGTAGGTCGGATCCAATCCACCGAACCACGTTAATCTCCTTGTTGATTGGTTGGTTTATCTGTTTTTGCTAAGTTTGCCTTTGGTCCCCCATAACCAACAAATTCACTATTGAGGGAGGATGTCTCGGGAGAGTAAAAACTCATATTGCCCCTGAGACCAAAATCAGCCGTCAACAGTTGGCGCCGTCTGTGGGAAACTCAACAAAAAAAGCAACTCGCGTAGTGAGACAATGGCGGAAGACGGAAACCACCAACCATCAGGGAGCTTGGCTGAAGGCTGGATGGAAAAGATTGAGGAGAACCTTAGGAAAGAAAGGGAGGAAAGCCAAACTCTGCTAAAAACCATAGTAGGACCGGTTGGAAAGGATAGAAGGAGCACACAATGGAAAATTTGAGGCCGGGACTAGCCCGACGAAGGAACGACAATAGCAGAAGGAAAAAGAATTATCGATATAAGTGAGGACGACAGACCCCGGAGGAGGGATCCTTACAGGTAAGATCTGTAGTGGTTCAGGAAGATTCCCAGACCGAGGACACATGGGAGGAAGAAAGTGACAAATCGTCACCAGGACCCCTCCTATGATAGCCTCGCAACACCCGACGAAAGGAGAAAGAATATGACGAAGAAGTACGAGAAGATACCGGCCACGAGAAGCACCACCCGGGATACAAAAGAAAGAAAGGAGACCGCAGGAGGCGGAATGGAACCAAAGATAGAAGCATGAACTCTTGGTTACGGGAGGAGCTGGTCAAATGGGGAGTATACCTCAATGCAGACAGAGGGGATGCTCAGGACGACAAAGATGAGTCCCCCCTCACAGAAGAAATAAAGTCAGAGAAATTCCCAAAAAGATTCAGCATGCCGACCATAACACCATACAAGGGCCATACCGATCCTAAAACCCACATTGAAGGTTTCGTCCTACTAATGGAGGTGCAATGGGTAACAGGGGACGCCATCTGCAAAGTGTTCCCCCTAACTCTATCCGGACCGGCCATTCTATGGTATAGAAGCCTAGCCCCAAGGAGCATTAGCAGCTTCGCACAACTGAGAAAGTCATTCATACGACACTTCAAGGGGGCTTGTGTCCCCAGAAAGACAATTGGAGAACTAAGGCTTATGAAACAAGGAGACGATGAACCTCTGAAGATATTTATTGAAAGATACCATAATATGGTCCTCGAAGTCGGAGGGTATGAATCCCCCGAGGCCCTGGAAAGCTTGAAGGGAGCCTTGAGGGTCGGAAGGCTATGGACCCATCTAAGGATCCAAGACACCCCGGACTACGCCACCGCTCTGGAGGTGGCCCGAAAATTCGTTTTGTTAGAGAACGAAGAGAGGTATCCAGAGAAAAGGGAACACCATCAGAGAAAGAACCGCAAGGGAGGGTGCCCCCGCCGAAACAGAAAGAGGAATCCAGAAAACCACCCCCGAAGCACAAGAATTCAAGCCACTACACCGGGACAATCAGAAAGAAGGGCGCCGACCCAAGTAAACCATGTGGTCAGGGAAGATGCATACATTCCCTAAAGAAATCACTGGGACAATTGTCATGGAGATCCAGGGGAAAGGCCTCTTAGTGGAACCCGACCAAAGGAGATTCCCCCCGGATAAAAGGAACAAAAGGCTTATTGTGTACACCACAACTCCAAAGGACATGCAACAGACGGATGTAAAGATCTGCGAGAAACAAATGGAAGATCTAGCACGAAACGGGTATCTAAACAAATACATTGACCACGAGGTCATGAAAGCCAGACAAAGAGCACGTGGTCGCCAAATCAATATCATCGCAGGAGGAAGAACACTGGCCGGAAACTCTAACCGGTCAAGGAAGGATTACAGCAGAACCCGATGACCAGATGTCTTAGAAACAGAGCAGGTCGCAGGGTTACAGGAAGGCCGATCGGTACCAATAATGTTCACTGATGAGGATACCCGAGAGGAAGTTTCCTCACGACGATGCATTGATATCAAGGCAGTCATCAGCGGGTCGGAGGTAGACAGAATCCTAGTGGACCCCGGGAGCGCGGTTGACATAATTTCCAGAGAACTGGACGACCTAGGGGTAGAATATGCCCCCTGACCAACGATAGCACTCCCTTATACGGTTTCGGAGGATCAGCCGTCATCCCACTAGGAAGAATACAATGGCAATAACTGTCGGGACACATCCTCGGACCCGGACGATCATGACAGACTTCATTGTAGTAGACTGCATGAGCAGTTACCAGGCATCGTCGGACGACCCTTCATGATGAAAACAAAAGCCGCGATGTCCTGCTACCACCTGAAAACTGAAATTCCCCACTCGGGAGGGGATTGGAATTGTGTGCGGAAGCCAGAAAACAGCTCGCAGCTGCTTCGCAACTCTCTCACGAGAAACTCTTTGCATCACAGAAGACAACGAAAACGAAAAAGGAACCAGAGAGTTGTAAGAAGGGCAGTATGTCCCCGAGCATGAATAAAAAAAACCTTCTTTTTTTCCAAGCATTCTCAAATAAAAACTTTACGAAACCATATTCAAAAAAAACTCCGGGACATGCTCATGACAACGACACAAAGTTAAAGAGCACAAAACTCGCAACCGCCCGACCACAAATACCACCACAAAAATGCACAGTCACACCAGAATCATCCGACTCCACAAAAAAAAAGGGGGGAAGCACATAGAGCATGGAACTTTGAGAAGCACAACATAAGGAGGAAAATACCATTAATATTTCAATCGGCTCGGGGCTGGATTACGTTCCGCCGAGGCCTCTTCATTAATCGGCTCAGGGCTGGATTACGTTCCGCCGAGGCCTCTTCATTAATCGGCTCGGGGTGGATTACGTTCCGCCGAGGCCTCTTCATTAGTCGGCTCGGGTCTGGATTTGGTTTCGCCGAGACCACTTGTTTATCCGGCTCGGGGCTGGATTTCGTTCCGCCGTGGCCATTTGTCTCATTCGCCTCGGGGCTGGGTTTCGTTCCGCCGAGATCGTTGATTGATGATTCGGCTCGGGTCGGGTCGGGTAACGTCCCACCGAGTCATACTCATTGGACTGGGGACGGAACATTCCTCCAGAACCAAATATCTCTTTAGCTCGGGGTCCTCAGGGACATACTCGATGCATAGGATCCGTGAGAAGCAAAGCACAGGGAGTGATCATACCCTCGTGGGCAATTATTACTCCAGTGTTACCGAGCATAAGGAGGAAACATGCCCTTATGTTGTCGAACACTCTTCTGATCCTCACCTACCCGATGTAATGGATCCGTGGGAAAGCATAGCACGGGGGGTGATGACACCCCGTGACGATTGCTAGCTCCAGTGATACCGGACCTAAGGAGGAATATGCCCTTAGTATCCCGGACACTCTTTGATCCATTCATCATCCGGATCTGTGAGAGACACAAGCACGGGGATGCGTTATGCCCCTGTGGCGTGTGCCTGCTCCAGCGTGGTAAGGAGGAGCCCTCATACAATACACAGGCTCCCAGCGAACCCACGTGTAGAGGATGTGCCCCTTACCATTCAAACGCTCTTCCGATCCGAATCCTGGTTCGCGGGACACTGAATTGAAGATTCAGAATTGTGTTTTGGAGACCTCGGGCGGGACGCTGCTTTGAGACATCCATGTTGTTATTTTTTTAAGACGTTTTTTTATTTGGGATAGGTGCTAAGTCACCCCCGCCTTTTATTTTCCAGAAACTTGTTTTCGTTTTCCACCGGTCTGGTAGGGGGACCCGTGCCAGATTCGGTAAGGCTTCGAAGGTTGATTCATTTCTTCTGCGGAAATCCCAGGGGTTAATCGGCTCGGGGCGGATTTTGTTCCGCCGAGGCCATTTGATTAGTCGGCTCGCTCGGGCTGGATTCGTTCCGCCGAGGCCCGCTTGGTTATTCAGCTCGGGGTCGGGTTACGTCCCACGAGTCAAGCTCCTTTAGGTTTGGGGAGGGGAGGTAACATTCCCCCAGAACCCAAGTCTTTCACTCAGCTCGGGGTCGGAGTACGTCCCACCGAGTCAGCTCCTCTGGACTGGGGACGTAAACATTCCCCCGGGTCCAAGTGCCTTCTCAGATCGGGGACGGGTTACGTCCCACCGAGTCAAGCTCCTTTAGGTTTGGGGAGGTAACATTCCCCCAGAACCCAAGTCTTTCACTCATCTCGGGGTCGGGGTACGTCCCACCGAGTCAGCTCTTTGGACTGGGGACGTAACATTTCCCCGGGTCCAAGTACCTTTCTCAACTCGGGTCGGGTTACGTCCCACCGAGTCAAAACTCTTTCGATTTGGGGAGGAAACATTCCAGAATCTAAGTCCATTACTCAGCTCGGGGTCAGGTTATACCCATCCGGTTCATGATGACCCTGAAGGGTCTCGAAATTGTTCGGACAACAGGAAAAGAAAAAATGAGAGAAAAAAAAAGAGACACGAAATAAACATAAATATATATATGTGTATGTCAAATACACAATTGTAATGTTATTACAAAAAGTTAAAGTGTACACAGGGCCCCGGTCGGTTTACCCTTTCTCATTCAGCCTGCACAGGGGCAGGAATTTCTTCCTCAACTGGCTCTCAGATGGCGGGAGGACTGGCTCGATCTCAGGAGGAGGAACAGCTGCTTCATCCTCGGCAGCATGGGAGACCTCTACTTCAGGGACGGGAGGAGGGATCTCAAGATAGTCCTCGCCGGGGGCTGGAACATCAGGTCGCTCTTCTTGAGAAGCCCGGAATCCGGGACCACCGAGATCGGGTCGGATCCATCACCTCATCGGAAGGAGGAGGGAGCCACTTCCGAAACTCCTCCTCAGAAATCTCCCCCTTGCAGAAACTGATGGCCGCATAAATAGGATCCATATTCAGACTTGGCAGCACCATCGGTATCAGTTCAGCACAGTCACCAACCCCCTCAAGGCGAATGGCCTCCTTCTCGGCCTCAAGATCGGCCTCTCTCCTCAAGCTCGGCCTATTTTCTCTCAAGATCATCCCGGGCCCGCGCCATTTGTTCATCATTGGCCTTCAATTTGATTTCAACACTGGCCACCTTCGCCTTCAAAACGCCAATCTTAGATTGGGCAGCTTTCAAATCCTCCCGGGCAGTGTCGGCAAGCTTTCGCTCCAGCGCAGCAGCAGCCTTAAGAGCCTTATTGATTTTGAAGTTTTCAATGGCAGTCGACTCAAGGTTCTGAATCACCCCCTCCCGATCAGCCAATTTGGCCTCCACTTCTGTAAGACGATTCTGAAGTCTCTGGGCCTGACCACCCTCAGACAATAGACTCAGAAGGAGGTCCTTATTCTTCGCCATGAGGTAAGTAGCCTGCACAAAAACAAAGAAAGTCAAGATATGAGATGAAGAAGACCGGGAACCGAAATCAGAAAAAAAAGAGGAAATAGAACTACCTTTTGCCATTTGAGAGCTCATCTCGGTCACCACAGCTTCGGGCGAGATATCCTCATATCTCGAAACCTCCCCCGGGGGAATCACCTCGGCCAATTCATTGAAAGCCGGCACTAGATGTGAGGTAGCCTCCCGGATGCTCTCTCCCAAATCATCCACCCCGAGGATTACAGAACCCTTTTGCTTCTTGGAGGAGCCCACATATGATTTTTTCCCCCGGCGGACATCTTTCTTCTTGCCCGGGACAGGCTCCTCCTCCTCCAACTCAGCCTCCTCGGCCCCAATTGACGCCCCCTTTTCCGCAAAGGCTTCGGCGGACTGATGAGACGAGCAGACCCTGACGACGGCGCACCAGGAGAAGATAGACCCCGAGCAGTCGGCTGAACTTTCCCTTGAGACGCCCCCTCAGCCCCAGCAGGGTCAAGTTGTGCCCGGGAAGTTCCAGTTTCCGCATGACCGGCCTTCTTTATAGTACCAGCCAACTTCTCAAGAAACTTAGGCATTTTTGACATACCTACAAAAAAGGGGGAAAAAGGAAATCAGAACCCGACCATATAACAACGACATCAAACATGATAAACAAACAGGGAAGTAAACCAAAAACAGCCAGCAGACATCTACCTATCAGACCTGCGACCTCCGAAGGGACAGCCCGGGTAAGGCCCGACTCAGCAAATGCCGCATCGTTAACCAACTCCCTCCAGTGGGCAGAATACTGACGAGCCCAGACTACCCGTTGCCGGACCCGATGGGAAACCTTGGGAGCATCCCTCCAACAGGCTAGGGGGAACAGAAAAGAAGAGGTAAGAACCCAAACAAAAAAAAAACTAAGGAAAGCTAAGAGGACGATCTCCTAACCTCCCGCCCTGAAGATATCCGGTACCAAAGTCTCCCTTTCATCCGACCTCAGGGTCCGCCCCCAATCTCCAGTGGCCCAGAACCAGAGATCTTTGAAGTTCTTATTGGAATCAGGGAGTTTCTTGACAACATTTGACGAGCTGTCATAAGCCGAAAGGCAATACCATCCGTGGTACGACCTAGGATTGGCCTTCAACCGGTATAACCTCTTCACCTCTTCAAGAGAAGGCTCGCCGAGTCCTGCTCGGTGCCAAGCTACATACAACCCGTCCAGAATCCTCCAACTGTTTAGACTCAGCTGACAGGGGGTGATCTCCATCTCGGCCAACATCCAAGCGAAATAAGGTTGAATCGGCAGTCGTAGCCCACACTCAAAAAAAGCAGGAAGAAGTGCCACCGAGCCCTCATCAGGTTGACTAGCACGATCCATCGGGCCGGGAACTTCAAGGGCAATATCTATTGGGATGTCATATCGTTGCCGCAACAGCGCCAGATCATCCTCAGTTATTTTAGAGGGGCGGTTCATATCCAGAGCCGACGATCCAAGTTCACCGGGCTCTGGGTCCCTCCGAGGAACCCTCTGGTGGTAGGAGTCTTGTTCGATCTCAGAGGGAGTAGGGGTAGTATCAAGGTCTTCTACACTAGGTGCCCCCGAGCCCGAGGAGAGCTCCTCAGCAGGGGGAGTTGAGATCTTAACAGGCTTTTCAGGGGAGGAACCGCTGTCAGACATCCCTAACACCCAGAAAAACAAAGAAGGAAGGGGAAGTCAGTCTATGGCTAAAAGAAACTACTCACGGTCTCCATGTTAGCTAAACAGGTGGTCTCTAAGGTGCCCTAAAGCAGAACCCAGCAAACCATAAATCTTTTCCTATCAAACACAGACTCGTAAAACATAAAAAAAAGAAGAGACCGTTCAGAGGACTTACTTGTTCTTCTCGGAAAGAGCAGGAGGTTGTGCAGTACGGTTATACCCGTTCCTTATGTTCACAGCAAAGAAAAAGAAAAAAGCCCCCGGTTGAACTGCGAGAGCTCGGAGTTGGACTAATCACGGAGATGTTTTCAGAAAAGAAAGAAGAAATTGCCGAAAAGATGGAACAGTGAAAGCCTCGCCTTCTTATAGTCATGACAAAGACGCTCGTAACCGTTGGATCTGAAGGAAGAACCCGGATGAACTCCAGGTGTCAACTGCAAAAGAGGTCTCCCAAGTTTGAAACAGACGGCTGAGATCAGCCCATTGTGAAGACGCCTCTACACGGTCGATTCACCCCCTTTTTGGCGGGAACCCAGCGGATGTTTGACAAATGTCGAACTTAGAAAAAAACCCCAAAAATGATTTGACAGGCATTTAAGCGGACGTGACTGTTGCGTGTCTCAAGACAAAGCGCTTGAAAAGAGGCAACAAAGCATTTCTCAACCCCGGACCGACCTCCAACAGAGCAAATCAGAAACACATTCTTTATATAGTTCCCGGCACCAACTTGCACGCTTGTTGGAACCAAGAACTAGGGGACAGATGTTGATGGTGTTTTCTGGCACTATAACATTTAAGACAGCACGACGAGGACAGAAGGGTAATTCCCTGACTGGTTGAGATCATCAAAGCCGACCCGACCACAACATGTAAAGACCGACCACTTTGGTTCGGATGACCGAGCACTATAAGGTCGGCAGAAACACTCTCAGCATAAAAGATTGTCATGACCGACCTCATGAAGACCGACCAGACGGCGAGACGCGTTCAAGATGACGACACCCTATTCTAGCGGATAAGATAAAACGAGCTATCCCACTCTCACAAGGAAATAAAGTCAGAATCCGAAAAGGAATAAGAAAAGAGAAGGGAATATCAGGCTAGGAATCCTTGCAAGGAGAAGAGACTCAGTTCAATTAGGATTTCTTATGCAAATAGGAGTCTGATTTCTGTGTTATTATAAATAGGGGGCATAGTATGTGTAAAAGTCATCATCAAAAAATTAGTGATCTGAATCTTCAAGCTCTGACTTGTAGAGACCCAAGAAGAGTGTTTAAAATAATAAAAGTACCATCTTTTTCGTGTCCGTGGACGTAGGTCGGATCCAAATCCACCGAACCACGTTAAATCTCCTTGTTGATTGGTGTGTTTATCTGTTTTTTGCTAAGTTTGCCTTTGGTCCCCCATAAACAAACAAATTCACTATTGAGGGAGGATTGTCTCGGGAGTAAAAAACCCATATTGCCCCTGAGACCAAAATCAGCCGTCAACAATATTTACCATCTATCTTGCCTCTTTACTTGCAGCTGCCAGCGCAATTAACTATGATTTTTTAATGGAATAAATGATGCATGTTTGTTTTTTAGAAGCCCATGAGATTGTTCCTCTCATAGGGATGACAATGTGCCGAGTATGGTACGAGAACGACAATACATATATATGTCTCATTCAAGTAATGGGTATGAAATTTATCTTTTTATCCGCCCCTAATGTATCAGACCCTCACAGATCCCCATTTATATTAGGATTTTACCTCTATTTAAACGAAGATATCAATACTTCAACTAACGGATATTAAAAATTATTTCTTTACCGACACATAATATATCGAACCCCCAAAAAACTCTTGAGATTTTTACCATTCCTACCTCCATTCAATATAAACACCGATCTAAATGGGGATTTATTATCACCCAAACTCCCTTTTCACTTTTTACAATTCCTTTATGAGACAATAAGATTCCGAGTCGGTTTCTGATGGCCGGTAATATTGTTATTAAAGTTCCTTAAAATTTGTGTCATGGGCCATAAATGAGAAGGTTTCATCCCATTAAAAGTCCTCACCTCATCTTATGGGTGTTCGCGGTGCGGTTCGGGTCGGTTTTTTCATTTTTTACTTCAAACCGCGCAAGTTGGCGGTTTGAGAAATTAGAAACCGAAACCGCAAATTTGATAAGGAAAACCGCGGCGGTTCGGGTTGGCGGTTTAACGGTTTGGGTAGTTCGGGTAAGCGGTTTGGATTATAAATTTTTTAAATTTTTTTTTGTAGTTTTCACATTATAATTAAAATATCGAAGATACAGCCCCGTTGAGGTGAGATTGTTCATTTCACTCAGCATTCATAATTGCAAGATATTGGATCATTTGTGTAATCAGAATTTGGATATTGATATTCCATTATGTTATTTTATTATTACGGACCAATTTGGTTGTATTTTCTTTTACTATTTTGATTGATTTACAGTTCTCGTAGGTCAATTTCACTTAACTTTTAAATTATATAGTATTGATTTAATTGAAATTCTGGAAAACAAGGATGGTAATGAAAGCTTATGCATTTTGTATGCACAATGGAGTTCTGGAGAATGGCGTTGCTCTAGACAGTTTCGCTTCTGACCTCAAAATTTATGGTTTGGGCGGTTCGCGGTTTGACTTGGGTCAAAACCGTGCACTGACCCGAAATTTGCGGTGCGGTTCGAAATTATTTTTAATATTTTTTTCAGACCGCGCGGTTCGGTTCTGTTCGATGCGGTTCGCGGTTTGACCCGAAACCGTTATCACCCCTACCTCATCTCATCTTTTACTTGTAAAATGTATGTTAAAACAATAAAATCATTATTTCCAAAAGAAAATATTATATATCATTTTCCTCCTAGAGATATGTCAGTTATCACTGTTTGTCATGTAAGATATTGATTTATTTTGTTATTTATTATTAATGTGTTGATGGTTGCGGATAATCCTATTAAATGTCACATCAATTAAGATATGCAATGAATTATCCATATCATATCTTGCTTCCTTAGAGAAACCAACTATATCTAATAACTTCCTTAAAAGAAGCCAACTACGTATAGCTATTTGAAATTAATAGTGCAATTGAATCAACTGATCTTAAAGAAATAAGAGTGCTGTAAAAGTAATCAGTGGGATTCCATGAGAGCTGAAACTTTCTTCCATGGAATGCAAGAAGCTGAAGAGGAAGACAGACACCCAAATACCAATAGGGTCCTACTTTTGGACACATTAAGCATGCATCTCATTACCGTACAATCAAAAGAAAAGGTACATGTAAATCATATAATGAAAAGAGTATATAATTTGAGTATTTGAGTGATTTTTACGTATTTCTCCTAAGATTTGAGGTATTCTCAGAGAGACTATAATAATATTTACATATATTTCTAATTTCTCTTAATGTTAGTATTTTTATTTACTGATCATCGGTTGACCGTTAATATACTAAAAATACCCTGAAACTAAAACCAAACTCTTAACCAAGACTAAACTAAATGTATAATAGTGATATGGATTAGAATATTTCAATAAACCAAACCTTTGTTATTGGTGAATTAAAGTTGAATTAATGTATTAGTTTCCTAAAAACAGTGAAGAGCATGGATGCAAATGAAAGTGGTCACATAGGCATATGATCACTAACATGCACACATGTGAACCAACAAGTCAAGTTCCACTATATATGCAACAAAAACATTAATAATCATTCATCATTAAAAATACAACACAATCTTTTTGTCATTTCCATTAAAGGTTAAACTTTCATCATTTCTCTTTCTCTATATATTCTCCATTCAATCTCCCATTTACAGCTATCAATATATTATTGTTCACAAATATTGGAGCTATAAATGAAAATATAAATTTATAAGCTCCCATTTATTTATACCATAATCATTTTTAAATTGTAAAGGTGGACTCTTAAACCAAAAGTGATACAGAGTGTACGAACATGAATTACAAGAGAGACATATTTTCATGTACAGTTAGTGCTTCACTTGAGCTTGAGCTTGAGCTTGAGTATGTGTACGAAACTTTTCAATAATTTGATCAAAATTGCATCCACTTGGGCCTGCAAATTTAAAGCTTCATACATATATGCTTAAAGCATGTGCCTCCACATTTTTAGTTCCTTATCATGTTTCCAAAGCTGACATTTTTAGGGAAGCTTCCAGTAGTACTAGGATTTTTTTTTTTTTGGTGATAAAATCTTTATTAACATGTGGTTTATTCAAATTAATTGTTTATATTAATTCACTATCTTATTAAGAATTCTAGTTAAAAGCTAGTTTTGTAGTAGTGCGGGATGATCTGTCAAAAAAATCTGCTTAAAAATCATTCGATCAAATTCACAGGTACATTAGTATTAGATTCTGCATAAGTATAATTTTCCTTAATGAAAGAATAATTAGCTAGCTAGCTAGCTTCATTAGACGCATGCATGTTTGATGCTTGCTACCGGTGAGAATACCACCTGTTTATACTTTTTTCTGATACTTCCCAGATGGATTCCCCACTACAACAAATATGAAATTTATAATGTAATTTAAAGAGTTAATGGAATAATACCCATTAAATTTATCAAAAACCTAATTAAAAGCAGAAGCTTGTAGGCAACTACCAAGAACAAATTCTGAATAGAAAAACGATATGCCGTACTTTGCATTATCAGCAGAAATGGAATCATTCTTTGACAAGAAACAATTTGACCAATCAAGGTGAGGGCTCTGGTGGGGCTTGCTTCATGCATCATCCACTCGAAGTTTTAAAGTGTATCAATTTCTATTTTTTAAGGTGGAATTAGATAAATTTTTACATGATTTCAGAAGAAAATAATGTAACTCTATAATTTTGGGAGGAAAATTATATGCTTTTACAACATCAGGTAGAAAATTGAGAATTTAAAAAGTATTATAATAATTTTGAATTTTTGTTATATTTTTGGTGAAAACCAATTAATTTCCCCCCAACCAAATTGTAATTAATATATCATACAATAGTTATTAGAAGACTCCGAGTATAATTATTTGGACTTTGAGATATTTTTTAAATTTTTAAACTAGTATTTGAGTATGAATTAGACCAGGAAATTGAAAGGGGTCAGGATTATTGGAATATATTAGGTTTTTGTGTGTGAACTTTTACCTAACTTTAGAAAACAAAAGTTACAACATATCAAGCAACCTAGTTTTGTAGGTTGTCAAATATTTACAAATACAATAAAAACCTCTATAAATTAATAATGTTGACATCATGGAATTTTATTAATTTAGAGAGATGTTAATTTATCAATTTAATTATAGAGTATTTTTTTGATTCAACGAATATAAATTTAATTACATTAGAAATCATTGTATGTATATCACTAATACAATGTATCATATTTCGTGAATTAATTTAAAAAGAAAATTCATTGTATATAGGGATAAAGCTCTATGAGTCCCTAATTTTTTTCATAATGTCCCGTCAAGTCCTTGATTTTTTCACAATGTCTCATCAAGTCCTTATAGTTAAAAACTAATGGTAACATATCCATCTATTTTTTTATTTTCCTTTTTTGCCATTTATCTTATAAGTAGTAAAAAAAAATTCTAACATAAATAATTATGGGACTCATACGATATATTAAAAGTATAAAAAACTTAAATGTAAATTTTTACAAGGTAATTTCGATTAATTTTCATAATAATTATTTTTTAATAAAAAAATAATAATAAAAGAAAAAATTAGTAAAATGTCAAGTTTTAAACTTTCAGATTATTTAAATGCTAGTCTTCTCATGATTTTTTCCAACTTTGGGTTCAGCAATCAACACTTGTGTTCCAACCCCATAAAAAAAAAATTACATTTTTTTTAAAAGGATAAAGCCCTATGGGTCTCTAATTTTTTCATAATGTCCCATCAAGTCGTTTATTTTTTATAATGTCTCATCAATTCCTTACATTTAAAAACCAATGGTAACATATCTATTTATTTATTTTTTTGGCCCATTATCAAATTTATAAGTAATAAAAAAGAATTTTAACATCAATAATTAGGGGACTCATGATAAATTAAAAACATAAAAAACTTAAATGTAAATTATTACCAGGCAACTTCAATAAATTTTCATAAAAATTATTTTTTAGTTAAAAAAAGAACAATAAAAGAAGAAATTATCAATTTGTCAAGTTTTAGGCTTTCAGATTATTTAAATGCAAGTCTTCTCATATTTTTTTCCCCAATTTTGGGTTCGTAAACAGCAGCCGCTACTTTTGTTCCAACCCCATAAAAAAAGAAAATAATATTTTTTAAATAAATATATGAATTTTGAAATGAAAAATATATTAGAAAAAAAATGGTGGTTCTAATAGATCTGAAACTTTGAGACCAACTGAATGAGCCATGAGCATATTGGAGAGAAAATTATAGAGATGACAAATGGAGAGGGAAAAAACGAAAAAGAGTAAAAGCTTTTAATTTATAGTGTATATCCATAATTGTGGGTAAAAATAGAAAATAGCAAAAATAAATGGATATGTAATCATTAGTTTTTAATGACAATGACATGATGATGTATTATGAAAAAAATCAAAGACTTAACGAGATATTATGGAAAAAATTAGGGACCGAGGGGCCTTTCTCCCTTATATATATTTATGAAAATAAGTACGATAATATTCATTGTTTTTAACACTTAAACAATATTCATTGTATTGACTAATTAAATAAAGTTCAATACAAGTCACTTGCATACCTTCAACGTATGATGATACAGGAAACTACTATATAAACAAACTACTATATAAACAATATAGAAAAAATGATGCTTAGAAAAAATTATAGCTAGTATCATTAAAAATCCTGTTGAGGATGAAGTTAAGATGATTCAGTAATTTTGAAACCAATCATGTGAAAGGAAGCACTCATAGAGACAAAACTCTTCATAATTTTTTATTGCAGTTCGAGAAGACGACACCGGAGTTTTCGAATGCAATGAGAAAAGAAATCCACCTAGATTTAAATTTTAAGAAAAAATAAACAAGAATAGATTCATATTATATTAAATTGTCCTAGTTATGTTTGTAATTTTAGAGAATTATTAATTTATGATATTGACGGGACTATAGATTTATATAAGGGTATTCCTAAAAATTATTATCTTATTAATGTTGACGGCGGATTTTGGTCTCAGAGTAATATGGGAATATCACTCCCGAAGTAATCCTCCTTCAATAGTGAATTTGTTTGATTATGGGGGAAACCAAAGGCAAACTTAGCAGAAGACAAATAAATACGCCAATTGACAATGAGATTTAACGTGGTTCGGCGGATCTTGGTCCGACCAACGTCCACGGGCACAAAAAGGATGATACTTTTTATTACTGAGATATGCTTCTCTGATATCTCTTGTGTTTTACAAGTCTGATCGTAATGATCTTCCTCTTCCTTCTCCCCCTCTCTACACTCACTCTACCCTCCTATTTATAATGGTGAAGAAATCATATTCCTATTTGTACAAGAATTTCCTAGTTGAAACAATTTCTTTTTCCCATAAGGATTCCTAGTCAAAACTATTTCATTTTCCCATAAGGATTCCTAATTAAAACTACATTCACTTCTTTTATCCTATTTGAACACTGACTCATCAGTTTTCCCCATGAAAGTAGGATAAATTATCTTATGGAGCATATCTCGCCATATTCCCGGTCTTCATGAGGTCGGTCACGATGGTCTTTTGAACTGAGAATGCTGCTGTCGATCTGATAATGCCCGGTCATCCGATCTTTAAGTGGTCGGGTTACCGATCTTAAGTGCTCGGCCCCTAACTCATGTGGTCGGGTCGGTATTTAATGATCTCGACTGAGAAGGGAATTACTTTTTTTCCCCTATCGTACTCCTTAAATATCATAGTGCTTAAAAAACACCATCAACATCTATCCCCTAGTTCTCGGTAACAACGAGTTTGCGAGTTGATGCCGGGAACTATAAAAAAAGATGGTGTGCCGATGAATCCGTCGGTGGTCACTCCAGGAAAAGCAAAGAAAAACGTCTTTGCTGTAAATCTGGTCCTTCCTGCCACCTTCATGTGCTCAGTCAATGAGGATCCCGATATCTACCCGTGGAACAAATGCTTTGCCCTTATGATGATGACGATCGACTCGGTGGGACGTAACCCGACCCGAGCTGAGAAGAATATTTGGCTCTGGGGGAATGTCACCTCCCCAGACCAATAGAGGCCGACTCGGTGGGACGTAACCCGACCCCGAGCTAAAAGAAAGAGTTGGCTCTGGGGGAATGTTACATCCCCAGTCCAAAGAAGTCGACTCGGTGGGACGTAACCCGACCCCGAGCTGAAAGAAAGACTTGGCTCTGGGGGAATGTCACATCCCCAGTCCAAAAAAGCCGACTCGGTGGGACGTAACCCGAAGCCGAACTGAAAGAAAGACTTGGCTTTGGGGGAATGTCACATCCCCAGTCCAAAGAAGCCGACTCGGTGGGACGTAACCTGACCCCGAGCTGAAAGAAAGACTTGGCTCTGGGGGAATGTTACATCCCCAGTCCAAAGAAGCCGACTCGGTGGGACGTAACCCGACCCCGAGCTGAAAGAAAGACTTGGCTCTGGGGGAATGTTACATCCTCAATCCAAAGAAGCCAACTCGGTGGGACGTAACCCGACCCCGAGCTAAAAGAAAGACTTGGCTCTGGGGGAATGTTACATCCTCAGTCCAAAGAAGCCGACTCGGTGGGACGTAACCCGACCCCGAGCTGAATAAACCATAAGGCCTCGGCGGAACAAAATCCAGCCCCGAGTCGAATAACCAAGCGGCCTCGGCGGAACGAAATCCATCCCCGAGCCGAATAAACAAGTGGCCTCGGCGGAACGAAATCCAGCCCCGAGCCGAATAAACATCGGTCTCGGCGGTACAAGAGCAGACCCGAGCCGGAAAAAGACATCGGTCTCGGCGGTACAAGAGCAGACCCGAGCCGGAAAAAGACATCGGTCTCGGCGGTACAAGAGCAGACCCGAGCCGAAAGAAACATCGGTCTCGGCGGTACAAGAGCAGACCCGAGTCGGAAAGAATCATCGGTCTCAGCGGTACAAGAGCAGACCCGAGTCGGAAAGAATCATCGGTCTCAGCGGTACAAGAACAGACCCGATCCGGAAAGAGACATCGGTCTCGGCGTTACACAGAGCAGACCCAAGCCGGAAAGAAACATCGGTCTCGGCGGTACAAGAGCAGACCCGAGCCGGAAAAAAACATCGGTCTCGGCGGTACAAGAGCAGACCCGAGCCGTAAAACAAATATCAAAACCATTGTGTGAGCCATAACAAAAAAGCATAATCAAATGTCAACCTAAGAGAGAAAAGGTCTTACTCACCTTTTTGGGATCCGTTGCCTTTCTTGCAACTCTACAAGGGTCACTACAAGCAAGACTCTTCTTAATACATCCTCTCTACATCTCAGCATTCCACGCATCCGACCGGATGACTTCCGCTATCAACTTGGTCGACCTCAAAAACCGAATGGTCTATGTACACACTGAGATAGCCTTCTTTCACCAAGTCTTCCACCTGCTCCCGCAGGTCTCTGCACCCATTCGTGGCATGTCCCCTTACGTTATGGTATATACATTATGCCCTATTATTTCCCTCCTCGATCGGGAACCTTTTCAAATTAGGCTCGGCCAACAGACCTTTATCCTGGATTTCCCGAACTATCTGGGCCATAGGTTTGTTCAGAGGGGTGTATACTGTTCTCCCCGCGACACGGTTGACTTGGACATATGACTTTATCTTTTGAACATGACTACTCGGAGGTGTCGGTCTGAGTTTCTTCTGCTCCGGGATTGGTCTCCTCAAATTTCTAATCGAATCCCACTGATTGTCTGACATAAGTATCTTAGCCTTTCGGGTGTCTATTCCCCGGGCAATCTTTTTCTCCTCCTCTATTAAGATAAACTTCCTGGCCAACTCCAGGGCAGTGGCATAATCCGATACGTCTTGAATCCTCAGGTGAGTCCACAACTTCCCGACCTTCAAACCTCCCTTGAGACTTTCTAGCGCTTCCGATGACTCGTACGCTCCGACCTCGAGCACCAAATTGTGGTATCTTTCAATAAAATTCCTCAGGGGCTCATCATCCCCCTGCTTCATCAGTCTCAATTCTCCCACCATTTTCTTGGGGACGCAGGCCCATTTGAAGTGTCGAACAAATGACATTCTGAGTTGAGCGAAGAGTTACTGATGCTTCCCGGGGCAAGACTTCTGAACCACAGAATGGCAGACCCGCCCAAGGTTAGGGGAATACTTTGCAAATGGCATCCCTTACTACCCATTGGACCTTCATCAATAAAGATGAAACTTTCAATATGGGACTTTGGATCTGAATGGCCTTTGTAGGATGGCATGTTGAAATGTCTTGGGAATTTTGCCGACCTTATTTCTTCTGTGAAGGGAGATTCAACCTCACCGTCCCGAGCATCTGCTGTATCAATTTTGGGGTTTACTCCCCACTTGGCCATTTCTTTTCTTAACCAAGACTTTATACTGCCATCTGTGTCACTATGCCGCCTCTCGCTGCCTCCTTCGCGTCTGTCACCACGGGTGCGGCGTTCCTCATGACTTGAGACTTCCCGTCCAGTTTCACCATGCTTCATATCTTCCCTTCTGGTGTCGCGGGGGCTATCATAGGAAGAATATGGTGATTGTATCCCCTCTTCTTCTTCCCACGTATCCTCCGTTTGTAAATCTTTTTCTACCACTATGGACCTCATCCCGTAGGAACCCTTCCTCATCGGTTCATCGTCATCACTCACATCGGCGACCCTTTTTCCATCTGCTATCTCTCCTCTTCTTTGATTTGCTCTGGTTTCAGGCTTCTCGCGGTTCCCCCCTTCCATTTTCTCCAGTCGGTCCATCATGGTTTTTAGGAGGGTCTGACTATCCTCCATGCCATTCCTTATGTTTTCTTCTATCTTCTTCATCAAATCTGTAGCCGGATTCCTCGACGATTGGTGATTTCCACCTTCTGCCATCGTCTTACTACGCGAGCCGCTTTTTGTTGAGTTCCCCACAGACGGCGCCAACTGTTGACGGCGGATTTTGGTCTCATGGCAATATGGGAATATTACTCTCGAGACAATCCTCCCTCAATAGTGAATTTGTTTGGTTATGGGGGACCAAAAGTAAACTTAGCAAAAGACAGATAAATATGCCAATCGACAAGGAAATTTAACGTGGTTCGGTGGATCTTGGTCCGACCTACGTCCACGGGCACAAAAATGATGATACTTTTATTACTCAAACACGTCTCAGCTCCACTTCTTGTTTTTTACAAGTCTGATGGTAATGATTCTGATGATGATTCTTAATGCTCTCCACTTGTTCCCAACTTCCTTGCTCTCAACTTTCTCTCCTTTCTATGCACACTCTACCCTTCTATTTATTTGTGTGTGTAGAAATCAGATTCCTTCTCTTACAAGAATTTTCTAGTTGAAACAATTTCATTTTCCCATAAGGATTCCTAATTAAAACTACATTCACTTCTTTTATCCTATTTGGACACTGACTCATCAGTTTTCCCATATAAAAGTAGGATAACTTATCTTCTGGAGCATATCTCGCCATATTCCCGGTCTTCATGAGGTCGGTCACGATGGTCTTTTGAACTGAGAATGCTGCTGTCGATCTGATAATGTCCGGTCATTCGATCTTTAAGTGGTCGGGTTACCGATCTTAAGTGCTCGGCCCCTAACTCATGTGGTCGGGTCGGTATTTAATGATCTCGACTGAGAAGGGAATTACTTTTTTTCCCTATCGTACTCCTTAATTATCATAGTGCTTAAAAAACACCATCAACAATTAATTTTATAAATTACCCTAAGTTAGGATCGGAAAAAAAATATTATTTTACAGATGTTATAATTTATTGAGTATTAGTTTAGGGAGGTTTAACGGTAATTGTGATGTTTACTAATCCATTGGCTGTCAATTGTTTGCTGGTAGAATTTTGACAACATATCCAAATCTGTTTGCTAAGATTTGCCACTTCCTAGTGTTAGGAATTGTATATTATTCAATTGCTACCCACATATTCTTGAAAAAGATGAGAACTAAATCACTGAAGCTAAAACTTGTCTATAAATTATTAAGAAAATGCATAAACTAAGCGAAAAGTTTGAATATTATTCTGAAGTTGAAATTCATCACAAGATTTTATTTTAGGGGTGTTTAAAAAAAAAAAAAATCATAATGGACTAAACTAAAATAGCCTATGTCTAATTTAATTGAATAATGAAATAGACAAATTATTCCTTAAACAATAGAATATATCCTACTACTAAAGAGGCAAATCACATAGACTAGCTAGGATCCCTCAAAGTCAAAGGGATCCTATATATGCATAGAAAATGTACATACAAATTACAAAGTCATGCCTTGAAATTGAGACCAAAATTAGTCAAAGAAAGTGGCCCCATGTTTAGCTCCTCATTTCATACTTTATCCATTTAATTTGGATCTTATTAATAAAATCATATCTTAACAAAAATTAATAAACATTGGTCAACCTTTTTTTTATTGCATCTTCAATTAGTGCCCTACCATATCTCAGATCACTGAGAGATCGGAACTTTATCATAATGTTTGTGACTAAATATATCATTCACTTTTTTTGCTCATTTTCAGGATAAATAATAATTTATATACTTTTTTTTTTTTTTTTTTTTGAAAAGTTAAATTTAAGTTCATTACTGAAAAGAGTCAACAATACACTTAATATTTGAAGGGAAGACATCCTTCCACTGAACAGGGCAAAGATACCCTAAAGCTGTCTTTGCGATCTCATGGGCAAAACCATTACAAGATCTAGGAATATGACGCAACAAATCACTAAGTTTTTTCATCATTTCCTTAATCTCGTTAATGGTCCAGAAAATCTCTTTTCTCGTGCCCTTCCTGTTACAAACTAATTCTACTACTTGTTTACAATCAGATTCAATGATCAATCTATTCATATTACCCTCCTCGGCCACTTGTAAACCAAAGAGAACCGCTTCTGCTTCTGATTCCTCCACATCTCCGTCAGAGTTTGTACTCTTAACTGCAATTTGAATGACTTGACCATCTCTTCCTCGGAATACAACCCCTAACCCCGCTCGATGGTTTGGTCTGTCAATAGCCGCATCCGTGTTCATCTTGATAAATCCTTCCGGGGGTGGTTCCCACTTCCTGTCCACTGCAAGCCTTCTGAGGTTCTCAGCAAATTCTCCTTGATCAACTGACTTCCTGCTGCCCTCAGCCAATACTTCAGCCCTTTGAAGCACTCTTTCAGCAGCCTCTTGCTTATGCTCAAAAAGAAAATAATTTCTCGCTTGCCACACTGACCAACAACATGCCATAAATAATTCCCTGCCCTTTCCATCTCCACAAGTGTCCATTCTCTGAATCATGCCGAACACATCTGTATTTTGAGATTTCTTAACTTCTTCTGCGAATGGGGTAAGTCTCCACACCTTCTTAGCAATCTTGCATTCAAACATTGCATGAGAGACTGTCTCAAACTGGGTATTACAAATCAAGCATCTTGGCTCCTCCACAATCTTCTTCTTCCACAAGCTAACCCTTATTGGCAAAAGGTTTTTAACTGCCCTCCACATAAATATTTTCATCTTTGCCGGCAATGCACTAGCCCAGATCAAACTCCAGCTGTTGTCCCCTTCACTGCCACTGGTGGAAGCTTGATAATTGCTTCTGAAAGCAATTTGATAACCACTTCTTACTGAATACATTCCTTTCTTATCATAATGCCACAATACCTGATCTTCTTGGGATCTATTCGGCAACCTAATCTTCAAAATTTCTGTAGCGTCTATCTCTTGGAAATACTGCTTCACTAATCCTTCGTTCCATCTGTTATCACTGATTAAGTCCGCAACTACTGCAGTGTTATCCATCTCTGATAATTGAATCGGCTTAAAAGTTTCTGGTCTCGGAATCCAATTGTCCCTGAAAATTCTAACCCTCTGACCATTACCAATTCGCCATCTCAATCCTTTCTTTAACACCAATCTTCCCCAAATTAGACTTCTCCAAATAAAGAAGGGTTTGAGCCTAGCTGTGCATTCATGAAATCAACATCCCTGTGGTACCTAGCTTTTAAAACCCTAGCTACTAAGGATTCAGGCGCTTGCATTACTCGCCAACCCTGCTTAGCAACTAAAGCTTGATTAAAACTTGACAGGTCTTAAAACCTAAGCCTCCTCTGATTTTTGAAACGCATAATTTCTCCCACCCAGCCCAATGAATGTTCCTTTTTTCCTTGGACGAACCCCACCAAAACCTCGCTGCAGCTTTTTGAATTTCAGAGCAGACACCTTGGGGTAGTTTGAAGACGCTCATTGCGTATGTAGGAAAAGCCTGGGCCACTGCTTTAATGAGCACCTCTTTTCCTCCGCTAGAAAATAACTTAGATTGCCAGTTTGATAACTTGGTTACCACTCTTAATTTAACCTCATTGAAGAAATTCCCCTTATTTCTCCCCACCATTGCCGGTAAGCCCAAGTACTTCTCAAACTTAGGCACCACCTTCAGGCTAAGAGTACTCTTTATTGCTTCTATAACTTCAGGTTTTGTCTTACTACTAAAAAACATGGAGCTTTTATCAAAATTAAAGATCTGTCCCGAAGCTTCAGCGTAGTTGTCGAATATCTGTTTCAGATTTTTACAATCCTCTATAGACGCTCTAGAAAAAATCAGACTGTCATCAGCAAAAAATAGGTGTGAAATCGAGATGTCTCTACTGAATCTTAAAGGCTGGAATAATCTTTGCTGTTCTGCCATCCTCAGGAGCTGCGAGAAGGCTTCTGTACACAGAATAAAGAGGTATGGGGATAGCGGGCAGCCTTGTCTAAGTCCCCTCTGAGGTTTAATGAAGCCCCTCGCTGTTCCATTTATAATGATCGAGAATGACGCTGTGGTTATACACCCCAAAATCAGTCTAATCCAGCTGCTGTCAAACCCCATCTTTAACATCACATTCTCTAAAAATCTCCATTCAATCCTGTCATAAGCCTTACTAACATCTAACTTCAAAGCAACCAAACCATTCTTCCTCCCTTTTGCGTATCTGATTTTGTGTAAACACTCATAGCCAACAATAATATTATCTGTAATAAGACGTCCAGGTATGAAAGCACTTTGAGATAGAGATATTACCTGGTGAAGAATCTCCTTAAGTCTGTTTGCTATGGCTTTTGCCACAATCCGATAAATGACATTGCAAAGGCTGATTGGTCTTAGCTCTGCCATCTTCTTCGGCTTTGGAACTTTAGGAATTAGGACTAAGTGTGTGTGGTTTAACGGAGTAATATCTTCATGACCATTTAGGATTGAAAGACAAGTGGTAATCACCCCCTGCTCCACAGAACTCCAGTGTTTCTGAAAGAATACAGCTTGTAACCCATCTGGCCCTGGAGACTTCGTTGGACACATCTGGGCAAGAGCTTCCATTACTTCTTCCTTTGTAAAATCCACTCTTAGCTTAGCATTCATCTCCCCTGTGACTCGACAGCTTAAAACCTGCGTAACATGTTCAATCTGGTTTTGGGATGGGTTTGAGCTGGAATAAAGATCATTAAAGTAGTCGCTCATTATGCCTTCCACCTCTAATTCATCCTCTATCCACACACCCTGATCATTTTCAATACCCCAAATGTGATTCTTCCTTCTGCGGTCAGAAGCCCTTTGATGAAAAAATTTTGTATTTCTATCCCCTTCTTTAAGCCAATCTGCCCTAGATCGTTGCTTCCAAAAAATCTCATCCTCTCTCAAAATTTGATCAATCTTCTCTTCAACATTTCTTAACTCTTTCCCATAGTCTGCTGACTTCTCCCCCTCCTTACAATGCTTCAATTCTTCCATTAATGCACCCAGCTCCTTTTGTCTTCCTCCAAATTCAACTTTGTCCCACCCTTTTAGCCGATGCATAGTTTTGGCAGCTGAAATTTGAAAGCTTCCAACTACATTTCCATTCTCCCATCTGCCCACTTCTTTCCATTCACCTCTAATAATTTCTTTGCATTTCTCGTAGTTGCTCCACTTATCCTCATAGTGATTTCTTTTAGTGCCGTTACTAGTATACCTTGATCCTCTTCTCCCCTTCACCTCCATCAAAATTGGGCTATGATCTGAGCACCATGAATCGATATTATAAGCACCCCCATTTGGAAAAATCCTTTCCCATTCTTTGTTGCATAGAAAACGATCCAACCTTTCTTCGATCAAATTAGAACCCCTTCTCCGATTGGACCATGTGAACGGATAACCCTTGCAACCTAGATCAGACAGGGAACATTCTCTTATAGCTTCCCTAAATTCAGCAATCGCATGCCAGTCTCTCGCATTTCCCCCACTCTTTTCATTAACATTTAGGATTTCATTGAAATCTCCGAAACACAACCAAGGTAAATGAAATAAATCTGCTAACCTCTTTAATAAACACCAGGTATGCAGCTTTTGGCTGTTCTCCGGATGCCTATATACGCCGGTACACCTCCAAATCACCCCATTCTCTTCATGCACCAGTGCGTCAATGTGATGAGAACTGTAAGATTTAACATTTACGCTAACCGAAGAATCCCACATGAGAGCCAAGCCCCCACCCCTACCCCTTCTATCTACACTCAAACAACAATCAAACTTTAACCTTGAGCTTATCACTTTCATTTGCACAGCCGTCATCCTTGTTTCACTAACAAACAAAATCTTTGGCTTGTACAACTGGAGAATCTTACTCAACGCCCTGAACGTTCGGGAGTTCCCCAGTCCCCGAACGTTCCAGCTTAACAGATTCATTGGGTTCGGCGGGACTGGGAACCAGTCGCCGCCGATAATCTTTGCTCATCAATCTGAGAATTAGCTTCCTCATCACTGGTGTCGATTCTCTTTCTCTTAACATTCTGACTGACATTTGTATCCTCCTCTCTGATTCTTTTCCCCAATTCTAATATTTGATCTAACTCCATGGGCCCAAAATCCTTCCTTGCTCTCATTTTCCATTTTTTTCCAATGGGCTTTCCCTGCTCTTCAGAATTTGCTCCTGCCAAGTGGGCTGCTCTCCCTTGGGCCTCTTTTTCCTCAGTTGCAATTCCTATTTTACCCACTCCTTTGCCCCCTAAGATTCCCGCCATTTTCCTTGTCCTGTCACTTTCACCCTCCATAACGTGCTCTAATCTATCAGACCTGCTCTCCGCAATCTCCAAATACTCAAGCCTAGGACCCTTGAAAACCGAGCCCTGCTCCTGCCCATGCTTCTTCTGATCCTGCATTAATTGTTCCAAAGGCCCTACCACGTCCCCATCCTCCCTATCATCCCCTCTAATGTGCAGCGTCTCCTTTCTCGGACTGCTATGAATCCCCTGAGAATTGTGAACCCGAACATTGCTCGTTCCATCTCTAGCATTTGTATTGATTTTATTGTTATCACTTTCAGCGCTCCCTTCCTCCTTGTGGCCCTTCCCTTTCCCTCTCCACTGCTGAAACTTGCTAGCTTGAACAGCTCTCAACCATTGCCCATACGGAAGCAAGTGCATAGATTGGCCTGAGAACTTTTCACATTCCTTTAGCTGGTGCCCTAAACGACCGCACAAGTAACAGAAGCTCGGGAGCCTCTCATACAACACTGGCATAATAATTTCCTGATCTCCCTCAAGTGCTAATCTTAAGAATTTTTTCAAAGGCCTGGTAATGTCAATGGAAACCCTAACACGAACGTATTTTCCGAAACATTCACCATCATATCCACCCAAACATTCTCCACATTCCCTATTTGACTCACCAGCTCTGGAATTATGTCTTTATCCATGCACATAATCGGGACATTGTGCACTTGAATCCAAAAAGAAACAAATCTGAATTCTTGATTAGTAACATCTCCGATTCCCTCCAGCTCGCTCAGCACCATTAATGCCCCATCATAATGCCATGGACCTCCGGCCTTAATTCTTCGTTTATCCACCTCAGCCCCAAATTTAAACATGAAAATGTTATCACCCAGCCCTTCGATCTTGACACCCTTAGTCGTTCGCCACAACTGTTGCATTGCTAATCTCAATCCCTCTCCATTCACTGCTTTATATTGGAGGATTTTTCCCACTAAACATCCTGCTGCCACTTTTTCTCCCTTTTCCCTCATATCCTTGTTGAAAGAAACATCAGCACTTTCTTCCTCACTTATTGAGATGGATCGACACTTTTTAATTAACTCCTCTGTATCCATGAAAACAAACCTAACCTTCCTAAGCCCCTTAGAGTTCTTAACCGATAGAAAACCAGCAAAGCCCCAACGAATCAACAAGACGATGCCCGAATAAAACTGAAATACACCAATAAAACTCTTGCCCAAGCAACACTCCAAAGGGAATTAACCCCTACTCATCAAGGGCCATTGAAAAACCCACGAACCCTTTCACCCAACTTTTCCAGAGGAAAAAAAGGGGAAAGACCCACTCAAGTATGACTAATAATTTATATACTTAGTAATAGGCAAATGATGATGTTGCAAACAATGGAGACATGTGTATTATTATAAATAGGTAAATGATCGTTTTGAAAACAATATTGGAGACGTGTATTTGAGTTATGTATTAAAAAAAAAAAACCAAGTTATTAAATAATTAATAAGAAGCATTTTTTTTTACTAATGGTAAAAGTTAAAACTAAATGTTATTAAAGAAATGAGAAAATTCTTAAAAAGAACAAAATTATTAGGATCCTTTTAATTTAATCGAAGAAAATGATTCTTCCCATTTTATTTGAGTATATTAGTTTGTTAAGAATAGGAGCTTGTGTTATCTTTGTATTGGTCATCCTCTTCTTATTTCTCATTGGTCCAGCGGTAAAGTTTGTTAAGAATCTGTTAAATTTGTTTCAGTTTTCCCACCTCTTTTTGAATCAGTATAAATACTGATCGTCTGTATTTATTGGAGCCAGTTATGTTAGTTCCATATTTGTTGGTTATGTCTGTAACAAAATAAGTTTAATTGAGTTGTAATGAGTATTGAAGATCTCAGAGCAATTGAACTGATATTTGGTAAGTTGTGCGTGAAGGAATCATATATGCGTTAGTGCTGTGTTCGTTGAAGCATTCGAACGAGTGGCGTTAGTGTCACGTTCGTGTTTGGGTTCGAACGAAACTTGACAGAAAGTTCGACCAAAATTATTAGGGTTCTTCTTATTTAATCGAAGAGCAAATGATTCTTCCCATTTTATTCGAGTATATTAGTTTGTTAAGAATATGAGCTTACATGTCATGTTTTTATTGGTCATAATTGTAAGAAACGATTTCCCTCACGACGGAAGCGTGTTAGGCAGCGGGATCGACCTTAAAAAAATTTCTGCTCTCCCTCCTCCTTGACTGAAACTTTCCAACCCTTTAAGCTTATGTTTTCCGCTACCTTTGATGATTTTAACAACCATTGACTAGTCCCCAAAACAGTCCCAACACAGCAACAAGTTGCAACTGATGAACACTAAAAATGCATATTTATTAAAAGAAAAATTAATCATTTTACACTTGTACTTTTATTAATCTCTTTAATTTAGCACATTTGTGAAATAACAATTAAATTTATGTTTTGTATATTTTTATTGTGTATTTTTATTTATTGTGTAGGTAAAATACTGCTTCGAAAGCTCAACAGGAAAAATAGATATGAGATATGAATTCCATGACCTAGAAAACCCAAAAAAAGCGTGACAACTATATTTAAATCGGACTTGGAAAACATTCACCGTATTTAGATTGGCGACAAAATGAGCTTATGATATATTTAATTACACATGTATTGTATTATTATAATAATAATATATATATACTATATTTAGGAGGTCCCACTGAGATTTTATATATATAATATCTGGTGAAGGAATCAGATATGCGTTATTGTTGTGTTCGTTGAAGCATTCGAACGAGTGGCGTTAGTGTCACGTTCGTGTTTGGGTTCGAACGAAACTTGGCAGAAGGTTCGACCAAAATTATTAGGGTTCTTCTAATTTAATCGAAGAGCAAATGATTTTTCCCATTTTATTCGAGTATATTAGTTTGTTAAGAATATGAGCTTACGTGTCATGTTTATATTGGTCATAATTGTAGGAAATGATTTCCCTCGCGACAGAAGCGTGTTAGGCAGCGGGATCGACCTTGAAAATTTTTCTGCTATCCCTAATCCTTTGCTGAAAGTTTCCAGCCCTTTAAGCTTATGTTTTCCGCTATCTTTGATGATTTTAACAACCCCTAACCAGTCCCCAAAACAGCCCCAACACATCAGCAAGTTGCAACTGATGAACAATAAAAATGCACATTTATTAAAAGAAAAATTAATCATTTTACACTTGTACTTTTATTAATCTCCTTAATTTAGCACATTTGTGAAATAATAATTAGATTTATGTTTTGTATATTTTTATTGTGTATTTTTATTTATTATGTAGGTAAAATACTGATTCAAAAGCTCAACAGGAAAAATAGATATGAGATCTGAATTCCAGGACCTAGAATACCCAAAAAGAGCGTGACAACTATATTCAAATCGGACTTGGAAAACATTCACCGTATTTAGATTGACGACAAAATGTATTGTATTATTATTATTATAATATATATAAACTATATTTAGGAGGTCCCACCGAGATTTTATATACATAATATAATATATATAATATTTTGGAGGTCCCACCAATATTATATATATATATATAATATATATATATATAATGCATTGCAAATGCAATTGCTTTATACAATTGCATTTGCAATTTGGTGCAGAGGCCTCCTATAAATGGAGGTGCTCGACACCTCAGTGTTGGGGAGAGAAAAATGGAGAGCTTCCTTCTAGTCCGGATGTGTTATTTCATTTTCCCATTTCCGGAGATTTGAGGTAAGTATTCTGTGCGTTTTATTTTATTTATTTTTTTTTGTAATTTCTTTCTTTTTTTATTAATAAAATCATGGATGTTTTTATTTATATCTTGTTTTGTAAACTTGTATCCTATTATAGTAAAAGGTGTAAATTATGATAATTTCTCAAATAAAATTCATACTTTTTCTAGTTTATTGAGGACTCTTGACTAGCTGTGGACAGTCCCCGATTGACACAGATAATACTTGAATCACATAAATAAGAGAGAGTTGACTATCAAAGATCTGGATTAATTATTGACAAACTTTGTCACCGCCTATATGGAAGATTTTATATATTTGACATAATTGTGTATCTAACTGGACTTATTATACACAAATATTATCACCGCCTTTATGGTTGATTTATATGTTTTGACATATTTAGTACATTGACAGTACTAATATCGACATGACGAATTACATGTATTGACATAATTAATACCTGATAATTATGAAATAAATTGATTAGGAAATAATTATGATTTATATTTTATAAAAAGTAAAAATTATTTATATTTGAAATATCAAGAGTGGATCCCCTAACTTTATTATTTTACTATTTTATTTTATTAGTTGAATTATTATTTTATCTCATTAAATTTATTTCTTGTGGATCGACCTCAGACTTACCGGGTTATTTTATTACTTCAACACTCTTATCTTGAGAGTAAAAAACCACTTTGTAAGTGTGTCAAGTTTTTGAAACCGTTGTCGGGGAATAAAATTTAATAGATAGAGTAATAATTTAATATTATTGCATTTTTCCCATTTTTTTGTTGTTTTATGTATTTTACAAAAAAAAAAAAAAAACCAACAACAACAACATTTTGCTAAATTATGGTCTCGAGAATCTGACTTTAAAAGATCATATTTCCCCATTTATAAGAAAATTGGATGGGAATCATATCTTCCACCCATAGAGGGCGTTCAAGCCGTTACTGGACGTAAAATCAGAGGAAGATGTGAGCCACAATCACAATCACATTTCGATTTAATATTTTAATTTTTTAAGGTATAATATTTCTTTTTAGTATCAGTTTTGTAGATTCAATTGTCAATACCATACGAATAAGGTGATGTCTTCTAAACTATATTTCTTCTTATTAAGACATTGTGGAACATGTCTCAATTTGGTTGTGGGAGAGGGTAGTTGTGGATACGAGTTTTCACCTGAGACCCACAATCGAGAATCAGGATTTTAAGGGCACTAGCGAACCTGCAAAACATGGGTAGTATGAGCAGGGAGTACTGCCCACCGGTGTGGTGGAAGCAGTAAGCTCTCCGACGCCCAAGTCAGTAGTGTGGATAAAACTGAAGTAGGGAGAATAAGGCATGAAGTTACCTCTATCTCATTTTGTTTGTCGTGAGGGCTGTGTATTGTCATTTCTCGGGTGATATGCTGTAGAGATGAGAAGAATGTTCGATTCCATTTCCATGCCATGACCCTTCTCTTTTATAAGTCCTCTGAGGTGGGGTCATTTACCCTTCTCCTACCCGTTGGGATCCCTGTAACTGTAGACTTGATGGTGGAGTTTATGACTATCTCTGTAACTGTTGATTTATTAGGCGGGGTTTATGAGGGTATGCGTTTTCCTAATCTGGTAACTGATGAGTCTGTTGGCCGTCAGTGGTGATAGGCTTTTGGCTGGTATGGTCTCTCGGCCCGATATTGGCCTTCAGACTGGATTTGATAGTGGACCTTGGATCTTTGGTTTCGTGGTTGGCTTAGAGATGAAATGTCGGTTTTACCCTTGGGTCCAAATTTGGCCCTTACAGTTTGTCCCATACTCTATAAGTCTAGAAGCCCTTGACTTGGAGAGTACCTTTGTGCATGTCGGATGAAACAGAGAATGGGTAGTTGTTTTACTGATCCTAGCAAATGCTCAAAGCTAATCCACACAATGTTTCGTCGTACGGACTGAGGAAGTCTGACCCCAATTGTTTTGTCTTGAGTCATTCAGTGGTATTACTGATTGATTAATACATATGGTCGTTTGAGGAGATGTTTCACTTGTCAATATCGCATGGACTGAGGGAAGTCAATGTCTTTATTTGACTCGACATGAGTCCATGGGGGGATGTCCCCGATCGACTGAACCAGATGAAGGTTTATGAGTAATTTCATTCGAAAATATCGTATGGAATGAGGGAAATCCATGTCTTTATTTGACTCGACATGAGTCCATGGGGGATGTCCCTGGTCGACTGAACCAGATGAAGGTTCATGTGTAATTTCACTCGACAATGTCGTATGGACTGAGGGAAGTCAATGTCTTTATTTGACTCGACATGAATCCATAGGGGATGTCCCTGGTCGACTGAACCAGATGAAGGTTCAATAGTAATTTCATTCGACAATGTCGTATGGACTGAGGGAAGTCCATGTCTTAATTTGACTCGACATGAGTCCATGGGGGATGTCACTGGTCGACTGAACCAGATGAAGTTTCAAGAGTAATTTCACTCGACAATGTCGTGTGGACTGAGGGAAGTCCATGTCTTTCTTTGACTCGACATGAGTCCATGAGGGATGTCCCCGGTCGACTAAACCAGATGAAGGTTCATGAGTAATTTCACTCGACAATGTCGTATGGACTGAGGGAAGTCCATGTATTTATTTCACTCGACATGAGTCTATGGGGGATGTCCCCGGTCGACTGAACCAGATGAAGGTTCATGATTAATTTCACTCGACAATGTCGTATGGACTGAGGGAAGTCCATATCTTTATTTGACTCGACATGAGTCCATGAGGGATGTCCCCGGTCGACTGAACCAGTTGAAGGTTCATGAGTAATTTCATTCGACAATGTCGTATGGACTGAGGGAAGTCCATGTCTTTATTTGACTCGACATGAGTCCTTGGGGGATGTCCCCGGTCGACTGAACCAGATGAAGGTTCATGAGTAATTTCTCTCGACAATGTCGTATGGACTGAGGGAAGTCCATATCTTTATTTGACTCGACATGAGTCCATGGGGGATGTTCCCGGTCGACTGAACCAGATAAAGGTTCATGAGTAATTTCACTCGACAATGTCGTATGGACTGAAGGAAGTCCATGTCTTTATTTGACTCGACATGAGTCCATGTGGGATGTCCCCGGTCGACTGAATCAGATGAAGGTTCATGAGTAATTTCATTCGACAATGTCGTATGGATTGAGTGAAGTCAATGTCTTTATTTGACTCGACATAAGTCCATGAGGGATGTCCCCAGTCGACTGAACCAGATGAAGGTTCAGGAGTAATTTCATTCGACAATGTCGTATGGACTGAGGGAAGTCCATGACTTTATTTGACTTGAAATGAGTCCATGAGGGATGTCCCCGGTCGACTGAACCAGATGAAGGTTCAAGAGTAATTTCATTCGACAATGTCGTATGGACCATGTCTTTATTTGACTCGACATGAGTCCATGGGGGATGTCTCTGGTTGACTAAACCAGATGAAAGTTCATGAGTAATTTCATTCGATAATGTCGTATGGACTGAGGGAAGTCCATGTCTTTATTTGACTCGACATGAGTCCATGTGGGATGTCCCCGATCGACTGAACCATATGAAGGTTCAAGAGTAATTTCACTCGACAATTTCGTATAAACTGAGGGAAGTCCATGTATTTATTTGACTCGACATGAGTCCATGAGGGATGCCCCCGGTCGACTGAACCAGATGAAGGTTCATGAGTAATTTCATTCGACATGTCGTATAATAAGGATTTTCTTTTAAACCAAGACTCTCAAGTGTGTTATGTCGAGTGACTTTGTTTTCCTTGTCATGTCTTTTATGTCGTTTCTTATTCGACAATAGGATTCTTCTAGGTTTCTTTCTAGCCATTTAATGCAAACACTAGCGTAAGTTTCGAGGTTTTTGGCGGGAATTTGAGGTGGCAAAATGGAAGGGTGTAAAAGAGAGCTTCGAGTGTTCATTTGCCTCACTGTCAAAATTTCACTTCAGAGATCAAGTTGGGAGGACTCTCAAGCCTTCAAGGTATTCTTCAAAAACCCATCTCTTGCTCTTCATTGTCTTTAAACATTCATAGCGTAGATTCAAGTTGTTCTTAGGCAATATTAGGCTGTTTGATCTTTTGATCCTTAGATCTATTATCAAAATTGTGTTTGTGGGTTTTGATCTTTAGGGAATAGATTTTTAAGAAATTTAGTGTTTGTATGCTTGCCGTGTGGAGAATGTCGAGTGGAGAATCCTTAGGTAGTCTAGGTGCTGAGATTGATAAGTTTGTCAAATCATCTTCAAGTGAGACGGAAAAGGTCGAAATATATAGAGATCGGTCTTATCAGGATCTAATCGAGGCTGGGTTAATAATCGTAGCCGAGTTATCCCAAGAAGTCCCCACTGAAGCCATACCATTTAGGAATTTACCAGCCATTGCAGAGTCGAGTGAAGTACCTAGTACAAGCGAACCAACGAATATGCTAACGAATAACCCTGCTAGTCGTGTGATAGAAAGAAATGTGATGGAAATCAGATTCAAATATAGGTTTCCAGACTCAATAGAAGTGAGATTACCATTGTCGAGTGAAAGAATTGATTATAAATTTCCAGGGTGGATTGGGATCTATGAGCGGCCTTTTGCAGATGGACTGAGGTTCCCCATACCAAGATTAGTTTGGGAGGTCTTAGACCACTTTCAAATAGCTCATTCTCAATTGATGCCTAATACTTGGAGGATTTTATTGTCGATTGAATGCATGGATTTCGAATTATGAGTGTTATTTGAGGTGAAGGATGTTCTGTCCACATACTACTTAAAGGAACACTTGACTGAGAATGGAAGATATACATTGTTTCTTTGATAGAGGAAGAAACATTTAGTCACCAGACTTCCCACGAATGATAAGAGAAATTGGCAGTCTGATTACTTCTTTGTGAGATGTGAGGGTATTTTTGGGTCGGCTGGAACTGGTCAAATCCCAGAATACTGGTGCTTGGCGAGTGAGTATTTTTCTTTAATATGTGTATTCTTCGAACATACTTATTAATTAGACTAACCTTATGTTCATTTCTGCATATCCTTTGAGGAATAGGTCGTTTGATACAACATCAAGTCGAACCATTTCTAACACTAAAGCTATCTTAGCTCTGTCTGCCGAAGAAAGAGACTGGGGAGACATTTTGGTAGAGATAAAGTTGAGAGCCACTCTATTGTGGAGGGAAATTCATCAACGAGAATGTACCATTTTGGGTCTTTGTAAACACGTATTGGCCGCAATTAACTTGTGGGAACACAGGAACTGGGCGACGCATGCTGTCCCGGGCTCGCAGCCCGGTCGGGAGTACGGAGTAGCCACGGGGGACTAAACCGGAGAATAATGGAGTCACCACCCGGTGTGAACCGGGAAAATGAGATTTAAGGCCGCACTCACCCCTCGCAAGGGAAGACCTCAAACCGTTGGGTTCGGAATGGTCCCTTACTTATGTCACTTGTAATGAAAGGATTTGTGTAATAATTTAATCAATCTTAAGTAACACTTATTTCCAAGAGTATCATGCTTCTAAATCCATATGCGCAAAAATAAAACTTACACCTAAATTTGCATATATTTCACATCTAAGATTACATGCTTGAAAGTACATCAAAGTAGCAATGAACATACAACTTCATTGGCATATTGTATTCATGGAAACACAAGCACACACAAGCACACATAAAGGCGAATCAAATAATGGCGAACATTTGATTTCAACAAATAGCCATTACATGTCCATGCACAAATAAAGGAGTCAACTAAGTACGTAATGCAAAAAGACGCTTAGGGATGCAATTAGGCATTAAAGTGAGCATGCTATGACGTGGTGCAAAAGAAGATAGATATAGACACAGACGCACATGTGATGAAAATGACTCAATTCAGTGTATTCGCGTTCGTGTAGCGTTCGTAAACGCGTTCGAACGGTAGACAGAAGGTTCGCGTCCGTATAGCGTTTGATAACGCATTCGAACGGGACCAGACAGAAAACATGCGTTCGTGCGGCGTTTCGGAACGTGTTCGAACGGGGTTATAGTAGTGACCTCCAAAATGCAGTAAACGACATGACACATATATGAACAGATGAATATATGAGTTCTCGTACATAACAACAGATTAAAGGGCGCGGCAAATCATTGTAGCAAAGGTAGCTTTCAAGCATTTTCACCCCTCAAAGTGGAGGACCCTTAATCTCACTTGATAAGCCCATGCGCAATGCAATATGATGCATGAATTTTCAAAAAGACGTTATGAAGCGAATAACTAAATAAAAGAGGCGCGGCAAAGTACTGCCGTAAAGGTGGCCTTTTAGGCTCTTTGTCTCTCAAAGAGAGGACCTTTAGACCAACATACTAAGCCCATGCGCAATGTGATATGATGCATGGTCATGTAAGAAGACGTCATACTAAACAACAAAATAAAGGGGCGCGGCGAAGTACTACCGTAAAGGTGGCCTTTTGGGGCTCTTTGTCTCTCAAGGAGAGGACCTTTAGACCAACATACTAAGCCCATGCGCATCACATCACAATACATGAAATAAAGACAATAAAAGTGTAGGACTTCGTATGCCCGATTGAACGTACATTCAACCCAAACACACTTCGTCCGGCGCGGTGAAGTAGTGTCACAAAGGTGGCCTTTTAGGCTCTTCGTCTCTCAAATAGAGGACCTTTGGACTAACTCACTAAGCCCATGCGCTCGATCGCATCATACATACAAAAATAAAGACAATCATATCCAACTTAATATGTCCGATTGAACGTGTCTTGCATTCAACCGAACACACATCAATCGACGCGGCAAAGCATCGTGGTAAAGGGCTTTAACCCTTCCCCATAGGGGATCTTTCATTCCACTTACTAAGCTCATGCGCTCGATCGCATCATATCATAAATAAATAACATGCGGAAATTAAAAGACGGAATAATAAAGTGAGAATAATCAAAATAACATAAAGCGAAATATACGCCGTTTACTCAAGTGGTACGTGGAGTTGTATCCCAAGTACAGACCGCACTACCGTCCATTCAGAATCGGCTACAGAATTTACGTCTGGGTTTCCATCCTATATACCACGAGAGACGACGTATTTTCCGTTTTAATCAATGGCCACAACACACATCACATGCAAACAATATTCAATAAAAAATTAAAACACAATTAAAAGGATCAATAAAAATCAAATAAAAAACAAGTGTGAAAGGTACCCTCAGGTCTAACCTTTTAAGTCGTCTTCGGACTTGCGTTTCGCGGAGATCGGAAGGGGTAAAAGCTCCTTATTCTTCCGGTTCACTAGCTTAGCGTCTTAACTTGTTGTTCCACTGTTTTCCTCGCTGTTTTGGCTTCACTTTGCTGCTGTTTTCTCGGTGTTTTCTGCTCACTGTTTCAGGTCGCGTTTTGTGTTTTAAGGGGCTGTTTTTTGCGTTTTAGGGAGGCTTAATGTGCAGATTTTTGTGATTTTTTAGGGAAACTTTATGGAGGTTTTTAGGGTGGTTTCTAGGTGATTTTAGGGCTGTTTTATAGACTTAAATCACTGCAAAAACGATCAGTTCAGTGGGCTAAACTATGGCAGTTCAGTTGTGCAGTGGGGGCATGTTCTAGGACTGTTTTGGGGCTGCGAATGGGGCTGTGTTTGGAGGGTATTTTGTGCGACTTTAGGGCTGTATTTGAGGCTTATTTTGGTTTGTTTTGGGGCTGTGAGTGGTGGTTAAAATTCGGCAATGGAGGGCTGTGCAAAGGGCTGATGTTCACGGCTAAGGAGGATGAGATGGAGAGAAAATTTTATGTCTTGATTTCTTATCTTGGCCGTGAGGCTTGAGGTCTCTAGGGCTTCTTGCTTGTGATTTTCGTGTGAGATGAGAGAGTGGAGAGGTCTTGGGCGTGGGCTAGAGAGATTGGAGAGGAGGGGTGGCTAGATTAGGTCATGTTTATATAGAAGAGAGCTAGGGTTTGTCCTTGTCTCACAAGGAAGGGATCTTGCATTCAATTTAGGATTTGGTCTTAAGGAAAGTCAAAGATTGAGGGGGGACAAGGTTAATTCAAATTAGGAAGGTGATATCTTTAATTGGTGTTGATTAGGCATTTAATTTGTTAGATTAGGAAGTCAATATTTTAGATTGGTATATAATTTTATTTAGTTAGGAATAATTATATTTGATTTGTTTAAATTAGGCATATACTTATTTTATGTTTGGTAAATATTTTATTTATTTATTTAATTAATATAATTAATATTTTATTTAGTTAATGTTTTAATTTAATTAATAATTATTTTAATTTGGGGTGTGTATTAAAGGCTATGGGCGTGTGGGCCTTGGTTAGGTGGGTAGGCTTGGCTAGGTGTTTTGATGTTTTAATTATTTTAATTTGTGACATACATTAATTATTTCTTTGGATTGGGCTTGGACTAAGGTTAAGTGATTTGCGGGGTTTTGGGCCGAGAATAAATTTTAAAACGGAACACCAACAAGTAACCCGAAGCTAAACCAGCGAACTTAATCCGACTATGAGTCAATTCTTTACTCCTCCCTTCCGACATCTGTTTCCCGCGGTTTCCGCGACTTAAAAGGTAGTGCCTCCAAATGAGACTCATCATCGGGTTTCACATGCAAAAATGCAATGCCTACAATACTGTAATTGTTCGTGTCGAGAGCTATACGGAGAGTCGACATTTTTCAAGTCTATAACACCTGAAGAAATTTTATGCGCAGATGAAATAATGTATGGGCCATTCAAAATATCATCACTCGACGAAATGAATGGCCGGAAGAAGGCCAGGAAGTTGAAGGTGAATGAGCCTAATGTTAAGAAGGTAGATGGTCTTCAACCCAAAGATGTCGTGTCGAGTGAAGGTGTTGTGGAGAAGAGGAAGTTGACTGAGATGATAACGTATGGGAAGAAAAGGAAAGCCGCAATTGAGGTGGAAGAAGATACTGACAATGTCATAATAAGGATTCCTCAAGGGTCGACTGCAATCTCGGACCCTTCAAGTTTGAACACATTTGTGAAATGGCTTCTTTTGGAGGAGGATGAAGAAAGGTTGGCTAGGATTGGCCCGGTTGAAGCAATGAAGAAAGCGACGACTTTAAACTATCAAGTATGTAAACTTAAGATTTCCTTTAAATTTCCTAACTTACTGGTCGAATGACTTCTAACCATAATTTTTTCAGGCATTGGAGTGCAGCATATACATGCAAAAATATGCCAAGTCGAGTCAGAAGAGAAATATGGAATTGGAGAAGGCCTTGTCATTAGTGAGAAATGAAGCATCAAAATTGAAGTCTGGGTTGGATGCTTCTGAGTAGAGGGCGAAAGGACTGGAGAAGGAATTGAAAGAAACCAAGGCCACACCTATAGTCGAGAAGGAGATGTCCGAAGTGACAATCGAAGCCTACAAGCAGGGTTTTGATAATGTAAAAAAGGAAAATGAGCAGCTACTTGAACAAATGGAAATGATTGCCATCGAATCCATGTTGAAATATAGATATGACTTTATAAAGGAATATCTTGCTGGAAACATGTTGATTGGAAGCCTGAGAAATGGATTCGAGAGTACGAAAGACATGTAGTCGGGCTTTCCTCGTCAACTGAGGGCGATGAAGAAGAAAAAGGTTGTGAAGTCGACTCAAGGAATGATAAGGTTGCAGAGGTTGTAGTTCCCAAAGTTGAAGTTATGGCGCCCGAAGGTCAGGTGGAGGAAGGAAGAGTTGTTGAACCGTCGAGAGCCGAAGCTGATGTTCGGGAAGATGATGCTCATGCTGGCACTCCAGTGACTGAAGAACAACTAGCTAGTGCTCCAGAAATTTAAGAACATTACTAATCTAATGTACTTAGGGTTTTTTTTGTATTAATATTTTGTACAAGGCATGCCATTTTGTCGAATGGAAAAGGAATTTCTAATGAATGAAGTTTGATTCCAATCAGTCGAATGAACTTTCGCAAACAACAAATATTTCATAGTTCGAAAGATAAATATTCAGTTGAATGAATTTTCGCAAACAACAAATCAGTCGAATGAATTTTCGCAACCATCTTCAACCTCCTTTGTGTTATGAAAAACTCTGCGTAAGACCCAATCTCATTCCTTGAAAGTTCGGCTCTTCACATTTTTGTCAAAGTATCTGGCCATCATCTGTTGATGAGCAGCTAGTCGAATGGAAGCTCGGTCTCTGACTTCATTAATTGTATCGATGATGTAATTCATAAGTTGTCGATTCGATTCCTCGTCGAGCCATTGGTAGTGTGGGGATGTGATGGTTTCTTCGGTTGGTATCACAACTTCTGTACCAAAAACCAGTGAGAAATGGGTTTCGCCCGTTGATGATCGAATGGGCTCGTAGTGCCAAACTCCTACCTTCAGAATGATTCCCACATTCACCTTCGTTCAATTCTGACAACACATGTCGCGCCTCTTTATGAGTGAGGCATCTCAAGTAGGGTCCGGAAAATGATCTCTTTAGCAACCGACCGTCAAATAAAGTGAATCTTGCAGACTGCCTCTGGATCTTTCTGGCCTGAGTTTATCTTCTGGGAGTTTACCTTCTTATAGATACTTGATTATCGGTATCATCCAGGAGTCGGCTGAATGTATTGAGACGACCTCTTTTTCTTCTTTCCAAATTGCCGACTAATTCAAGTATACTATCGGTATTGATCGTGGTTGGTCTCCTTGCATCGTTGAACCAAGGGTGGCCAGTGCATCTGCTTGAGAGTTCTCGCTTCTTAGGACTTCGGTTATAGTGAGTTCCTCAAACGTCAATTGCATATCTCTCACCTTTTGCAAATAGGATTCCATTTGTGGATCTCTTGCGTGGTATGATCCCTAAATCTGATTGACAATCAGTTGCGAATCAGACTTGACTTCTATCTTTTTAGCTCCGAGTTCATTGGCCAATGACAACCCTGCAATCAACGCTTCATATTCTACTTCGTTGTTGGTGACTCTGAAACCGCATTTGATTGCTTGTTGCAGAACGTCGCCCTTCGGAGTGGTAATCATTATCCCCAAGCCGCAACCCTTCTTGTTACTAGATCCATCGACTGGGAGTTTCCATGGAATGGTCGGACATATACAACAGACTTATGCTTCAGCTGCAACAAGTAGGCTTGGAGTAAAGTCGGCTACGAAGTCCGCTAAGGCTTGTGATTTGATGGCTATCACGGGCTGGTATGTGATGTCGTGTTCCCCAAGTTCAATTTCTAATTTCATCAGCCTCCCTAACAACTCCGATTTATGGAGTATGCTCCTCATGGGATACGCAGTGTACACCGTGATTGGATGCCCCTGAAAGTAGGGTCGAAGCTTCCTTGCAGCCGTTATCAAAGCGAACACCAATTTCTCCATTAATGAGTAGTGTGACTCTGCTCCCTGCAGCGCTTTACTCACATAATAGACTGGGAGTCTTGCTTTCATCTCTTCTTTGATCAAGACATCACTTACCGCGTGTTCTGAAACCCCCAGGTAAAGAAAAATCCTCTCGTTGTCGAGTGGCTTTGACAGCAAAGGTGGAGTGGTAAGATATCGCTTGATTCCTTCCAAAGCTTCTTCACAAACGGGAGTCCACTCGAAGTTATTGGCCTTTTTTAATGCTGAGAAGAACAGAAAGCTCTTGTCCGTGGACTTGAAGATGAACCTTTTCTGTGTTTCTATCCTCCCCGCTAGTCGCATGATACCCTTTGGGCTGGAAGGTTATGGGATTTCAAGGATTGACTTGATCTGGTCTGAATTTTCTTCGATTCCTCGTTGAGTGACTACGTATCCCAAGAATTTCCCTGAAGCAACACCAAATGCACACTTAGTAGGATTTAACTTCATCCCGTACCTGTCCATGATGTTGAAGGCTTCTTCCAGGTGCTCAAGATGTTGTTCTTATTTAGAAGACTTCATCAGCATGTCGTCTATGTAAACCTCAATTGTCTTCCCAATTTGATTGGAGAACATCTTATTGACCAGTCGTTGGTACGTCACCCCGGTATTTTTCAGGCCGAATGGCATAACCTTGTAGCAGTATATATCTCGGTTGGTGATAAAGGTTGTCTTCCATTGGTCGTCTGGATGCATGAGGATTTGATTATAGCCTGAATTCGCATCCATGAAACTCAACAATTCATGCCCAGTTGTAGCGTCGACCATCGAATCTATGTGTGGTAGTGGGAATGAATCCTTCAGACAGACTTTGTTCAGATCCGTAAAGTTGATGCAGACTCTCCACTTTCCATTCTCTCCACTTTCCATTCTTTTTTCTAACAACAACCACACTGGAAAGCCACTCTGGAAACTGCACTTCCCTGACAGCTTCATTCTGCAACAATTTCTAACCTCCTCATCAATGGCTCGATTTCTTTCTAGGGCGAACTTCCTTCTCTTCTGCCTGATCGGGGAGTGGTCTGGATCTACGTGCAGTTCGTGAGTAATCAGCTCGGGGTCGATTCCCGTCATGTCTTTGTGAGACCATGCAAAACTGTCGTGTCGCCTCTTCAGGAATTCGGTCAAATCGGCTCGTAGTTTGGGATCCAAGTTAGCTCCAATCTGAGACTTGTGATCTGCAAATTGAGAGTGAATTTGGATCTCGTCCAGCTCCTCGAGACTTGGTAGTGTCGATTTCGTGCCACAAGATCCACTCTGTAATTTCTATGCCGACTCGGCTCTCACCTTTAAGGTCGTCTGGTAGCAGCTTCTGGATGCAGATCTATCGCTTTAATCTCTTGAATCCCCCATCTGGTAGGGAACTTAAGAACTTGGTGATAGGTGGATAAGACTGCCCTCATCTCATTAATCCAAAGTCTGCCCATGATAAGATTGTAGGCTGAGGGGCTGTCCAAGACCAATAACGTGGTCATTTTATTGACTCTCGCTACGTAGATTGGGAGTGATATTTCTCCCATTGTGAATTTATGTTCCCCACTAAATGCAATCAGTATTGTCGTCCGTCTGTTTATTTTGTCTAACTTGGCCCTCATGTCTGCGAGGGCTGTGGCGAAAATGATGTTGGCTGAAGATCCCGTGTCAACCAACACTCGTTTGATCATAAAGTTGGCGACTTGCAAAGAGATAACTAGAGCGCCGTGGTGTGGATTCAAATTATGAGAATCTCGTCGTCTGGGAACTCCATAGTTAAGTTGGTTAATATCTTCTCCACTAACGTCGTAGTGTGAGAAACGTTGCTAGCAAGAGCTCTCGAATGTCGTTTGGCCGCTGAATATGAGACTCCACTAATTTCTGACCCTCTTGAAATAACATTAATAGTATTGTTAATTGGTGGAGGTGGGGTTTGAGCCTCTCCTTAATTGTCTCTCTCATTTCTTCGTGCCAATGTGGCTTTCTCATTTTCTGTGAGCAAATCCCTTAGAAATCCCTTGTTTAACAGCTCTATGACCTCCAATCTCAAAGCTACACACTCTGCCGTCATATGGCCGTAGTCTCAATGGAACTCACAACACTTTTGGGTGTCTTTTTTCGTAGAGCTCTCCCTGGAATGTGGGGGCCATTTCACTTCATTTCCCATTTTCTTAAGTACCGAAACCAATTCTTCTGGGAAAATTGTAAAGTTGTAGTCTGGGAGCCTGGGTTTGCTTGTTGGCGCTTCCTCCCGATTTTTGTAAGGCCTTGGTCGTCTGTCAAAGTCTTTGTGGAAATACCTATGTTCTCCTCTCTGTTCGATTCTTTTTTCCATATAAGGATGAGCAACTATGTCGCGTCGCCTGGAAACAGCAGGCCTTCTATCAATCTGAGAGCTAGGAATGTCCTCCCATCTTTTGTTTCTCTTGTCTTCTTCCCATCTTATTTCAACTTGGGCCCGCGTCATGGCCTGGTCCATCGTGTAGCATCGGAACTTGGTTAGTTTCTTGTAGAGTCCACTTTCGTAAAGCAGTCCATTCCGGAAAGCCTCCACCGCTGTAGGTTGATGGAGATCCGGAATATTAATTCTCTCATTGTTGAAGCGAGCTACGTAGCTTCGCAATGACTCCCCTCTCATCTGTTGGATGGTATTGAGATCATATGTCGTCTTCTCAAGCTTACATGAACTCGCAAAGTGTTGCACGAACTTGTCTACTAGTTGTTGGTAGGACTCGACAGATCTGTAAGGTAGGTTGATAAACTAGGTGAGGGCTGGTCCTGCCAATGTTTCTTCAAAGCCTCTGCACATTCCAGCTTCTCATTGGTTTGGTGATAAGCCAATTGACATCATCTTGTACTTGTAGTGTATTACATGGTCATCTGGATCAGTGGATCCATCATATAGCTTCATTTCGGGCGGGCTAAATTTTCGTGGCAGTTCAACAGCTACGATTGTCTCCACAAACGGGGTATCGGAAATCACTCCAGCTCTGCTATTTCTAATCGGCAGTCTTACCCCTGGTAGTCTGGACATGATTGCTTCTTTGAATTTCATCATCTCTCTTCTTATGGATGATATAACTTGCTGAGTTGGTTCGAGAGAGGAAGTCGGGCCATGGGGAATTGGTGGGTTGTCGTTAACCTGCCCATCTGATGTGGGCGGGACTGTTGGATTGCTTGGATTGCTGGTTTTTCCAGGGACATCGTGACGCTGAGAAGTTGAGGTCAACTACTCCAGCTGTTTCTGTAGACTCACATTGGAGTTTCGCATAGTCAGATTCTCCTCTTCTAAAACTTGTAATCGTTTTTGGAGCATGACAAGTTGTGTCGTCATAGGGTCTTGCGTCTGCTCGTTGCCAGAAGCCATTATCAATTATTTTTAGAGTGAATCAAATGATTTATATTTGCAATAATTCGCTTAGGGCCCCACGGTGGGAGCAAAATTATGGATACGAGTTTTCACCTGAGACCCACAATCGAGAATCGGGATTTTAAGGGCACTAGCGAACCTGCAAAATAGGGGTAGTATGAGCGGGGAGTATTGCCCACCGGTGTGGTGGAAGTCGTAGGCTGTCCGACGCCCAAGTCAGTAGTGTGGATAAAACTGAAGTATGGAGAATAAGGCTTAAAGTTACCTCTATCTCCTTTTGTTTCCCGTGAGGGCTGGGTATTTTTATTTCTCTGGTGATATGTTCGATTCCCTTTCCATGCAATGACCATTCTCATTTATAAGTCCTCTGAGGTGGGGTCATTTACCTTTCTCCTACCCATTGGATCCCTATAACTGTAGACTTTATGGTGGAGTTTATGACTATTTATGTAACTGTTGATTTAATAAGTGGGGTTTATAAGGGTAGGCATTTTCCTAATATGGCAACTGATGAGTCTGTTGGCCGTCAGTGGTGATGGGCTTTTGGTTGGTATGGTCTCTCGGCCCGAAATTGGTCTTCAGACTGGATTTGATAGTGGGCCTTGGATCTCTGGTTTCGTGGTTGGCTTAGAGGTGAAATGTCGGTTTTACCCTTGGGTCCAAATTTGGCCCTTACAATAGTTTACTATAATATTTTTAAAACAAACACTTTGATAAATGAATAATGCATTATTTTATTTCATAAAATATAATATCGTTTACATTGCATGATGCTTTAGGGCATATATCCCAACAATATATTCTATAATGCCAATTCCATATCTATAACATATATATCATACTATAATGTAGATTAATTTAAGTCTATGTTATTATTTTTAAATCTAAAAATTCCAAGATTAACTTGCGGTAGTGTCACATTCGTTCAGCCGTTCGAACGAAACATTTCAGTGAGTTCACGTTCATGTAACGTTTGAATACGCGTTCGAACGAAACTTTCCAGAGGAATTGCGTTCGAGTTGCGTTTGAAGACGCATTTGAACGAAACTGCGTAAAACAGAATTTTTTGCATACGCGTTCGTCGGACGTTCGAACACCCATGCATATTTTTCATGCACATGACATATTTTCCAGGAAGAAGACAATTAATGTAGGGGTTTATGGCGAAAATCGAGTAACACAGCGGAAACGCGGAAAATCAAAATATTCCGATTTCAAAATTTTTCTTGGATCAATTAAATAAACTTATTTATTTAATTATCCAATTATCAAATTCTGAAATTTTACACAAGAAATCAAATTTCTTGGTAATTGCCGAATTGCCCCACAAGTTTGCAAATTGATCATTTTAGTCCTAAAATTGTCAAATACAATTTTGGGTGATTCTAAATCATTTCTAAAATGATTTCAAACATGTCCAACACATCGAAATCAGATTGCAACAAAAACCCCAAATTTTTGCTAATTGCCCAGACCACCCAGAATTTTTCAGTTTTTGTAATTTGGTCCTTTTATGTTCAAAACATACCAATATCAAATCCAATCAACCCAAAAATTAATATGCATCATATACACACCATAATACATCATATATATAAAAATCCCCAAATTAGAAAGGGTAAGAACTCTAATTTTATAATTTCTTCAAATTGACAAATTTTACCAAATTAATTAAATCCAACACTTTAATTCAAACTTTACCACACCAAACAAGTCTCACCATCATGAAACAACTCAAGAACAATTCTAGGTTATCAATGAGTGTCTTAGAAACTCTAGAATGGCAACATGATTATCAAATAATCAAAAGTAAGCCATTGAAACCATTTCAAGCTTATTTTTTAAACCATACATACTTTCATCTTTCAAACAAGTTCATAACCTATTAAAACACAAAATAAAAGTGTAGAGACAACATCTTAGCAACACATGTTGAAGCTAAGCATGTTAGAAATATTTTCTAAGTTGAAAGGTTTAAAGAAAAGCTTACAAAATCAAGAAATTTCCAAGCTTTTCTTTTTGGTTCTTCAACTTTTCTCTCAACTCTTTTGTGTTTTTTTTGTGTGTGTAACTTGTTAACCTAAACCTAATAAAATGAAACAAAACAATATATACTTCCACCAAATGCCTTGGCCGAATTCTGTATACAAAATAATATCTAGATATTATTTTTTGTTTCATTAAAGTTTGCTTTAATCAACTTGCAACTTGCAACTTGACCATTACACATTTAATAAAATTTAACAAGTCAAATAAAGCAACTTAAAGCATCTCCAAAAATATCAAAACTTAAGATATTTATATTTTTAATTAATTTAATTATTTAACAATTAAATAATTAAATAATTATTTAAATATAAATATTTTAAATATAAATATTTCATATATATGTGTTATATTTACTTTAAATATCCAAATACATATATATTTATGATATAAGTCAAATATCACAATTTAACATTTAATTAATGTGTATTTAATAAAATCTATCATTAAATACAAATACACAATAATTAGGAATGACTATTAGGTCATTTCGCATGTATTTTTCGTTTAATCTTTAAACGACTTATAAATAATCAGTATTATTCATAAAAGTTTCCCCAGTGCTCTACGAGTATATTTCACTAGTGAGACTATCTAGATTCAGACATATCCGTCACGAAATCCAATTTCGTGTCCATAATTTATCAACCCGTAAATTATGACGACCACAGATAAACTCATTGAATCATACATGTCGAGGTCATGGCATATGTTTAATTCTTCCGTCACAGGTATCCAGAAATATCTCAGAGATATAGATGTAAACGTCAAATCTCTACAGGGACAATCTCGTTGACGTCTCTATTAGCAATCTCTAAAAGAACACTTAGAACTCATTTCTAAAGTGTACCACAGCCCCGTGGTTTTTATCTGATTGCTAATCATAAATGGACTACCTATGCTCTGTACACAGAACTGACGGATCCTATCTCGACACACATAGGACACCATGAGGATCTGTCCACACCCAATGAACATGTGGAGGTCTGATCTGAATAGATCGGTGACGTGACTGCCATCTAAGTGTGGAAGATGTCTCATGTTCCCACAGTGGTATCTCAAGTCGAAGAATTACAAATGCTACTCAACCCGAGAAGATTCTTATTGACGTTGGTGTACCATCCATTAAGAATCTTCGGTGAGTCGTTCAATGTTTATCCGCTATAAACACTTACACGTCTATACGAGTCTCCAAGACTCATGGTTCATTGAGAAATCATTGGAATCATATATTCCAGTATACTACATGTACTGGTCTCAACGGGTTTACTTTACTGACCAATTAGTGTAAACTTTGACCATGAACTGTCTGAGAATGACAACGTCATGATATAACTCAATATCAGTTGCGACGCTTTTGCAACTGCATCATGACTAATCATTCTAAGGTCGATTACGTCTTTACCATATGAGAATATATATAATATTATAGAAACTGCTTATTTGATTCATAATAAAACGTTTACAATAGTATTTACAAAGAAATACAACGGGGAATTGACGCTCTGGGCACCAACCCCAACAATTAAAACATGTAAAATTCAGAGTTAACAACACATAGAAAGTGATAAGTTCTTAAGATTGTTGACGTAGGTGTGTTATTAAATCAAATTATCATGCATCATTCAATTAATGTTACAAATAGAAAAGGGTTGAAGATGATTGAAAACTTGATCCAAGTCGAGTTGCCTCTGTCCTTAAGAACTTATTTGCTCCGCTTGGTGCTCTACGAATGTCTTGTGGCTAAATTTCTCCCAGAATTACTTGGTTACTTATTGTAGAATGTGCACTCATTTCTTCAAGAACCTGAACTTAAGGAACAATGATGAAACTCTCTTGACAATGAAAACTCAAGACCGCCTAATATGCCTAAGTGTAGGCACTGTATTTTTTCAAATAAGTCCCGATGATGAGCCTCGTACGGAGGCACTACCTTTTAAGTCGCGGAAGTCGCGGGAAACGGACGTCGGAAGGAGAGAGTCAAGAATTGACGCATTGCTGGATTTAGTTCGCTCGCTTACCCTCTGGTTTGCTCGTTGAGCCTTTGTTTCAAAATTTATCCCTGGCCCGAACCTTAAACCTACCCACATGCCCCACGTCACTACACAAATTCAAAAAAACCTATTTAATAACCATTCACGCTCAGCCCTCTAACACAAACTGCCTCAGCTCGGTCACAGAACCCACATCCCTCACACTACTCTATTTGACGCATGAACACACCCCTCTCACATTACATAAACTAACCGAGCACTATGCTGCCCCTAAACCCTCACTAGCCGAGCACTCTACAGCCCTCTAATACCCTCTCCATTCACGCCATCCACTAAAACACAAGCCACGTGAACCGACCCCTCCACTATCATAGATTATACTCTAAACCGACAACAGAACAGTATACAAACTGCCCCCAAAAAACCTTTCAACGTGAGCCAAAATAACCCCAAAATAAACCCTAAAATAGTCCCCTGGAGCACCAAGAAATACTCTGAAAATAGCCACGAAACAGACTCGGAATACAGAGAAAACAGCGAGCGGAAACCGCGAGTGAAAATGGATAAAACAGTAAAAATAACAGATCGGTAAAAACAGCGGAAACAGTGAACCAGCAAAAATAGTGGAAACGATAACCCTTCCGGCACCGTGAAACGCACTCCCAAAAAGCGACTTAAAAGGTAAGACCTGAGGGCACCCATTTTATTTATTATCCTTTATTTTTAGTTATTTTATTACTTTATTTCGCATGAGTATTGTGGATTAGTGTATGATGTGATTTCCGGATGAACAAAATATGTGTTCTCTCTTGTGGTATATTGGATGGAAACCCAGACATAAATTCCGTAGCCGAATCCGAATGGACGGTATTATGGTTTGCACTCGGGATACAATGCCCCGTACCACTTGAGAGATTCACATATTTCATTTCATCCAACATTGTATTTGAGCATGATTAGGTTGTTAGCATGTTATTTATCTTAAACATGATTTAGTCGATAGAAATTTCTTTCTTTATGCCTGAGTGGTTGGCAAGATGACTAGTTGAAGAGATGGTGAATCGGTTAATGACCGTTTGTCTGGATGTCCACCCTGGTTTACTGATGCTACGATATATGATATGGTTGAAAACGAAGAAAAAGTCTCTGCAATGAAAAGGAAAAGAAATAAAAAAAAATAGACCACCTATAACCGATAAGCGTGAAGCTACCCATGGGCGAGTATTAGGACCACCATGAGGAGAAATGCTACCTTAAAGGGTAGGTGTGTCAGAAAAAGAAAAAGAAAAAGAAAAAGAAAAAAGAAAGTTCAAAATGAAAAGAAAGAAAAGAAAGAGATAAAAAAAAAGACCATATCATGTTGAGTATGTCGAAGTAATCACAGAGAGTGATCAAGACATCTAGATTGGTTAGACCCACTGGTCCAGTTTTCCGAAGCGAAATCATCGAGTTGGCCTACTTAAGGAATAAGCTGCGAAGGAGCCCTGGCACACACACACTTGGAGTCTAGCTCAGATCATTCACTCTGACGGTCGGATTCGAGTTGTATCAGGTACTTTGAAGATTCTCCGGTTTGGACACGAAGCATCTGCTGAGGACAAAAATATGTTTAGCTATCAAGATTATCTCGTGACAGGCAGGGTAATATGTTGAAATGAACCATCAACATCAGTATCAGTTTCGCCGGGTATGACACTCTGGGGGCGAGGCCTACACCGACATCAGTATCAGTTCGCCGGGTATGACACTCTGGGGTTGAGGCCCACATCATTATCAACAGTTTGGAGATGAGTCTCAGGGTTGAGGACCCACATTCAGCATTATCATTATCAGTCTGGGGATGCGTCCCAAGGTCGTAACCCACATATCATTAGTTTTGGGGATGCGTCTCAGGGTTGTAACCCATATCATCAGCAATTTGGGGATGTGTCCCCGGGTCGAGGCTCATTTTGTCAGTGGTATTGGGATGCGTCTCAGGGTCGAGGCCCCCGTTTTCAGTTGCAGTTATTGGGATGCGTCCCAGGATCGAGGTCCACTGCATCTTCAGCACAGTTCGAATCAACAGGCAATTCAGGTGGCAGCTGGCAAGCCAAGACTCAATCATCATCAGTTTTGGGATGCGTCCCAGGGTTGAGGCCCACATCAGATCAGTTTTACCGGGTATGACATGTGGACTATGTGGACTACCGTGGACTATCGAGGAGTATTGTGGACTGTCGTGGACTACCGTGGATTATCGTGGAGTATGTGGACTATCGTGGAAGTATTGTGGATTGTTGTGGACTATTGTGAAGTGTTGTGGACTATCGTGGACTATCGTGAAGTGTTGTGGACTATCGTGAAGTGTTGTGGACTACCCTGGACTACCGTGGACTATCGTGAAGTGTTGTGGACTACCGTGGATTATCGTGGACTATGTGGATTATGTGGATTATGTGGACTACCATGGACTATGTGGATTATCGTGGACTATGTGGATTATCGTGGACAATGTGGACTACCGTGGACTATTGGGGACTACCGTGGACTACCGTGATGTATTGTGGACTACCGCGTACTATCGTAGACTATGGTGAACTACCGCGATACCCTAGGTACGGGGTTTAGCATGCCAGGAATGGCACATCATCAAATTCAGTTCAGAGCAACAGGCAAACCAAGTGACATGTGGCAAGTCAGGTAAGTAAAAATGCATTGCACGAACTTTGATAGGACTGTCATTGTCACATACTACACAGAGGCACTACCTTTTAAGTCACGGAAGTCGCGGGAAACGGACGTCGGAAGGGGAGAGTCAAGAATTGACGCATTGCTGGATTTAGTTCGCTCGCTTACCCTATGGTTTGCTCGTTGAGCCTCTGTTTCAAAATTTATCCCTGGCACGAACCCTAAACCTACCCACATGCCCCACGTCACTACACAAATTCAACAAAACCTATTTAATAACCCTTCACGCTCAGCCCTCTAACACAAACTGCCTCAGTTCGGTCACAGAACCCACATCCCTCACACTGCTCTATTTGACGCATGAACACACCCCTCTCATTGCCAAGCATGTTCGCATCAGCCTCTATTTGACGCATGAACCAGCCATTAACAGCAAGCCTTCCACACACGTAACAGACCACTCATGCACATAAACTAACCGAGCACTCTGCTGCCCCTAAACCCTCACTAGCCGAGCACTCTACAGCCCTATAATACCCTCTCCATTCACGCCATCCACTAAAACACAAGCCACGTGAACCGACCCCTCCACTGTCATAGATTATACTCTAAACCGACAACAGAACAGTATGCAAACTGCCCCCAAAAAACCTTTCGACGTGAGCCAAAATAACCCCAAAAACAAACCCTAAAATAGTCCCCTGGAGCACCAAGAAATACTCCGAAAACAGCCACGAAACAGACTCGGAAAACAGAGAAAACAGCGAGCGGAAACCGCGAGTGAAAATAGACAAAACAGTAAAAATAGCAGATCGGTAAAAACCGCGGAAACAGTGAACCAGCGAAAATAGTGGAAACGATAACCCTTCCGGCACCGTGAAACGCACTCCCAAAAAGCGACTTAAAAGGTAAGACCTGAGGGCACCCATTTTATTTATTATCCTTTATTTTTAGTTATTTTATTACTTTATTTCGCATAAGTATTGTGGATTAGTGTATGATGTGATTTCCGGATGAACGAAATATGTGTTCTCTCTTGTGGTATATTGGATGGAAACCCAGACATAAATTCCGTAGCCGAATCCGAATGGACGGTATTATGGTTTGCACTCGGGATACAATGCCCCGTACCACTTGAGAGATTCACATATTTCATTTCATCCAACATTGTATTCGAGCATGATTAGGTTGTTAGCCTGTTATTTATCTTAAGCATGATTTAGTTGATAGAAATTTCTTTCTTTATGCATGATTAGGTTGTTTTCATATTAGGGATTTAATTTATATTTATGCTTAGATTCTTATTTATTTTCCGCATTAGATAATTGAGCATGCTTGTGTGATGATTGTATGTTATTGCGTGTTTTCCGTTATGATAACTAACTTTTAAAGCATGTAAACTTAGATTTAAGCCGTATACGAATTTAGGTGTGTGTTACCTTTTTGCAAATGTATGTTGAGTAGACTTGGTTAAAATTGCACAAATTCGTTCATTACAAGTGACATAAGTAAGAGACCATTCCGAACCCAACGGTTTGAGGTCTTCCCTTGTGAGGGGTGAGTGCGGCCTTAAATCATTTTCCCAGTTCACACTGGGTGGCGACTCCATTTTATTTCTCCGGTTTAGTTCCCCTGCGGGCTACTCCGTACTCCCAACCGGGCCGCGAGCCCGGAACAGCATGCGTCACCGAATTCTGTGTCCTACACTAAGACTTGTAAAAAAACGTATATGAAAATTGAGAGAAGAGAAATGAGAACCCAAAGTCTTATTTATAGACATGAATATTGTGATAGAGATTGATAAAATAGAAATATAAATATGAATAAAGTCAAATTTGGAAAGAATAATATAAAAATACTAGGATTAATTAAAGAACTAATTAAGTATTTGTCATAAATTACAATAGCCCATAGTAGAAGTGATTTTTTAATATTTTTCTATAAAAAAAATCTCTTAAAATTTGTAGATATTTTGCATGAGTTTTTATTATTTTGTTTTTATTATCGTTGAACTCTCAACTTACCAAAAGTTTTATATTGAGCTTTCATATTATGTGTCTGTATATATATATATATTAGTTTTTGTCCGTGCCTACGGCACGGTATTACAGTGTTTGGCCCGTGCCTACAACACAGTGTTACAGTATTTGCCTGTGCCTACGGCACGGTGTTATTTTTTAATTAAATGATGCTCGTGCCTACGGCACAGTGTTACAGTATTTGGCCCGTGCCTACGGCACGGTGTTACGTTTTTTGTTCTTAATAACACGTTTTCCGTTACAAACAATAAATTGTTAACAAATTAAGACTTATAACTCTGAAAAAGTTTTTAATTTTATAACCGGAAATTTGTGTGTATTGTAAGCAACACCTATATACAATATGGCACGCCATATTTGAAGAAATCGCTTTTTTTCATTTTTTGAGTGTTTCTGTTTATTTAAGGCCAAAAAAAAAAAAAATTAAAAAACTATGATGATTACTTTACTTGTATTTCAATCAAAATTGAAAATGCTGCAATTATTAATAAGACAACAATGAAATCTTTCAGTATCGTTTCCTTGCTCATTATAGATAAGATGGGTCATTGATCTTAGAAAGAAAAATTGATGGGGCCATTAGACCAAAGAAGATATTATTAACCAAAGCTTCTAATAAATTAAAATAAAATGGCAATAATTAATAAATAAAATGAAAAATACACAAAATTTTGAATCATCATAGCTTAAAAATTAAGACATATTTAAAGATGATATGATAAATTAAACTTAAAATAATAAGATTATATTATAAAGTAATGCACACTTAATACAAGAAAGACACCGCTTTTGACAAGTATTTTGAGTGGGGATTTGATTGTTTTATTGTAATTAATTTGATTCACACTATAATTAATTAATAATAATAATATTAAACTGGAATATGACTTAATGAAAATGGACCACCGTTGGCGATTTTATTTATAAAGTATAAACAATAATAATGGCCTATCAATAAGAGAGAGAAATGACCCTTTTTGACTTGTTGAAAGAATTTTGTTTATGCTTCCCCTTCCAATTTAATTTGCCAATAAAATACACCAAATTATTTGTTCAATTTCTTTATTGATGGGAGTTCGATCACCGACTCTCTCTAACTTTACTTACACCTAATCTCTTCAGTGACCATATTGGATGTTTATTTACAATGCTAACGATCTCATTGGCTGGTGTTAAATTTCTTTATGCCAATCACCACACTCGTTTCTAAAGCCTTCAATTTTTACTTTTTTTTTTGTTTTCTCGAGTTAGGGATGTTAGAAATTTCGAGTAAATTCGTTGACCTGATCCAACCCAACTCAAGGTTTTGAAAATTAAAAAATTATTTTCGAGTCAAGATAATTCAATTCTTTAATAATGATTAAATAGATTATTTATGAATTCACCTATATAATTTTAACATCTTGACAATTAATCTCAATATTTACATACTATTTTTAAGTTTTGACTCTTAAATGAGTAGTTTGTATAGGTCATTATTTTTGAACCAATGATCCGATCTGACCCGACCCTCAATAAATATCCTCTTCATTTTTTGAATTTCGAGTTATAATTTTATCCCACGAGGGTTTAAAAAAATGACATGACCTGTTAAATGAGCACCCCTAGCTTCAAATATGATTTATGTCAATCCATGTCCAAAATATGTATATAGAAAGAGACATAAAGGATAATTCCCTGTGGAAAAATATGGAGGCCTACTCTTCCCCCCTCCCTGTCAACTTTTTCCCTCCCTTGTTTCTGGTAAAATTATTATTTTACCCCTCTTCCTTGGTCCCCAAAATTATATATGTATATATATGATTTAATTAATTAATTAATTACTTTATTTATTTATTTTGTATTTATTTATTTATTTTGATTATTTATTTATTTATTTAACATTACTTTTTAGCAAAATATATGGTAATGAAGGTGCAAGAAAATTTAAACAAAGTACCTGCCAACATGAACAATAAATATTTTTTGACGTTCTTGGTATAGAACTGGAGGGAACCTTAATAGCAAGTTAGTATAATTACTTCAAACATTCTTACCAAAGTAAATTTCTTTAATTTCAAAATAAATAACGAATGTGTATAAAAATATATAAGATTTATTAAATAAATAAAAGAGAATACATATATAAATATTTAATGAGGAAATAAATCAATGAAAGAAAAAATAATTGATTATTTAAGATAAAAAAAATAAAAGATTTCAATAAAAATGTAAAATTAAATAATTAAATTTTAAAAATAAGGAAACAAATTAATAAAATAAAAAGTAAAATAAAATAAAAGTAAATTAAAGAAAAAAATAAAAGGGGGCAAAAATTAAGGGAAAAAAAGAATTAATTAAATTTAAAAAAGGAAATAAATTAATAAAATAAAAAAAGAAAATTAAAGAAAAAAATAAAAGGGGATAAAAATTAAGGAAAAAAATAAAAGAAAAAAAAGTTGGAAAAAGAAAATAAAAGAATAGAAGAGGTCATTATAGGAAAAAAAAATTGGAGAGAGAATAAATTGAGGGGTGAATGTGTCAGAGGGGGGGTGGGAGGATAAATTTTCAAAATATGTTATCACCAATTCAATGAAAATCTGCCGGTAAATGAACTTACCGACATAATATGACTGATTAATTTCATCGGTAGAAATATAATTATCGATGGAAATTCAATCGCTCAATTGTCAGTAATTATATGATAAACTATTAACTATTTACCGATGGTAAATAGCCGGTATTGTATTTAATAATAATCCGTACAAATGGCAATTATCGTATGTTAAAAAAAGTAGTCTATATATATATATATAACAATAATAGTTCAAAATGTAATCAGTTATATAAAAAGAAAAAATTATTTAATCTAATATGCATAATGACATTGTCATTAATAAGGTTTGAAATGAAAATGTAGTTATTTTATTAATAAGTTGTTGGTGGTATTTTCAGGTCCTATGATATTTAAGCAATACGGCAGGGGTAAAAAGGGGAAACTCCCTTGTTGATCGAGATCATTAATACCGATCCGACCACATGAGTTGGGGCCGAGCACTTAAGATCGGTAACCTAACCACTTAAGATCGGATGACCGGGCATTATCAGATCGACAACAACATTCTCAGTTCAAAAGACCATTGTGACCGACCTCATGAAGACCGAGAACATGGCGAGATATGCTCTAGAAGATAAGACATCATATTTTTACGGATAAGAATATAAGTTATCCTACTTTCATGGGGAAAGGTTGATGAGTCAGTGTCCTAATAGGATATGGGAAGTGAATGTAGTTTCGACTAGGAATTCTTATGGGAAAATGAATCTGATTTCTTCACTATTATAAATAGAAGGGAGAAGTGTAAGTAAGAGGTATCAATATCATTATCATCAGACTTGTAAACACAAGAGATATCAGAGAAGCATATCTCAGTAATAAAAAAGTATCATTCGTTTTGTGCCCGTGGACGTAGGTGGGATCTGATCCGCCGAACCACGTTAAATCTCCTTGTTGATTGGTATTTATCTGTCTTTTGCTAAATTTGCTTTTGGTTCCCCCCATAACCAAACAAATTCACTATTGAGGGAGGGTTGTTCTGAGGGTAATATTCTCATATTGCTCTGAGACTGAAATCAGCCGTCAACATAAGTAATAAAATATATAATACATTATTCAGATTGACACTCCAAACACCAACTCCAACAACATGTACTATAAAATAAGAATAATTTGAATAATAAAACATGTATATAATATTTATGCGTATATGATTACCTATCACAAAACCTTTAAACTTCATTATATTCTTTATGTTTTCTAAATACACAATTGTCTGGAAATACTTACATAAACCGATCCACATTCAAATCACATATACATATTCAGAAATATACCTTGCGTAGGTTTCCAAATCTTCTTCATAACAATCGTACCATAATTGACAAAAATAAGACAAATAAAGATACACACACATATACATGTCAACGACGAACGAGAGAACAACCCAAGCATTCTTACACAAATTGTACACCGAGACGATCAGAAATAGAAATCATAATACAAATTCTTCGCAGTCAATCTCATACATCATCAGCAACCAAAACACAAGGTAATCGCTTTTAAAACCCAACTTATTCAAAAATAAATCTTTTAAAAAATAAAAGTTTCCAAACATTTAAATCAAGTTCCAAAACCGAAATCATCAAAACTAATCAGGCGTTCATTGTCCGAATCACACGCCTTGACTAGACAATGTATGAATACATGTTCATGTCGACAGAGGGTAACATGTCGACCATTTTCATATGGATAGAACCCTATACAAACACCACAGTGGGATAAAATCATTAAAATAAGTAAAACATATTATGGACATCGTGTCGAAAATATATCATATTATATCATATATATCTCTTCCCAAAGTGTTTTTTTAGAAATACTGTAAAATAAGATTTCCACAATATATCATAAAACTGGTCTCTATGATCGAAATCAAATTCAAAATCAATGTCATCATAAAACTGTTTCAGATGTCCAGGAACCAAGTCAGCTAGATGAAAATATCAGGCGTCCAATGCCTGGGTCACGCGCAAAGACCAAATATTGTCCGAAACAGGACCATGTCGACAGAGAATAACGGGTCGATCCATCGCAGCTAGACAAGACCCCATAAAGGCACCACGGTGGTTTCAAAGACATAAAACAGTAAAAATGTAATATGCACACCATTTTGGAAACATATTATATCATAACATAAGCAAAGTTAAATATATTTTGTTAAAATCCTTTGGAAACTAACTTCTCAAAACATTTTTCCAGCAAATAAATAAACAAGAGTGTCCATACTCACGTTAGACACATCACACAATACATAACAAATCCATCATCCATTGGCAAGTAACTCACAAATCACAAAATGATAACACGATATTGTATGCTTTTCAAAGGATGGTAATTCTGGTATATCTTACACACACACATATATTTCCTATAAAAACAAACAAGCAAACAAACAATCCATACATCAAGTATTCATTGCGTGGAATACTTATCTGGCTACGCGAACACTCCTGATCCTAGTCAAATCTGTCAAAACAAACGATGAAAAATGATTAAAATCGCTATCATGCGAAATTCTAGATTCAACTATAACAAATTTCTGGATCTTCCCGAAACACCCAAATCAAGTCTGATTTCAACAATTTAAGTTTCATTACTCTTAAAACATCATAATTATAAATACATAACATCAAATTCACTTTCCGATCTAAAACTTGAAAATCCTCTGAAAATTTCGGAAACGTTACAAACGGATCCGGGACCTTTCAGATCTTTTATGTTCCTTCCAAAACCAGTCAAATACTTATAATACATCATAATATATCATTCTAGATTAATAGGATACCTTAAATCATCGAATTACATATTTTCAAAAAGTCTTCCGTAAAAACTTTCAATAACGCAACAAAAAGATACTGGACCCTCTAAAACTTTCCAAAACCATATAAACATTATCATATCATCATAATTAACCCATATCTATCAATACATTCACCAAAGCACAGACACGCTTAAATTTGACTTTACTGGAAACTCGCAAATCCTACCGGATCGATCCAATTCATTCTGATTTCACCGGATTCTACCAATACCGCTAATTCAATACATTCTAGCTTATTCAATTCAGTACATTTCAATACATTACTCTATGATACTACTAGAAGTATCCGAATATAAATCGTTAACTTGAAAATAATGAGTTTTTACGAGGATGTCTTATCGAGATTCTGAGGGCATATACAGACTCCCAACGCTCCCACGAACAGAGTTATTGTGCAAATGGTTTTCACTATTCACCAAACAATTTTACCTCGATTCGTGAAAAACCAAGCATCTTTCGATAAGACCGATACGACAATCTCGTAGTACATCTCACGATCTTTGATTTGGCAAATGGATTGCGTCGCGAAACGAAGCGTCGAGCCCGAATCAAAATGGGATACATGCACATCTTATTCCTCTCTTACTGTCACTTTTTCGGTGAGTATTGGCCAGACATCGTTGGGTAGGGGACGGTCAGTGCACCGTCCGGTGCCAGCCCATCAGTCGGCGGTGGCCGGATTATAGCCGACGTGACCACCTTCTCCATGGCGTGCGTTAGGGGGATGAAGGGGTTGGGTAAGATATTTTGTGAAGTTTTGGCCATTTTGTGATTAATGAGAAGTTTTTGCTATATAAAGGAAATTTCTAAAAATTACATACGGGTTTTTGACATTGTGCTAACTCGGAAATTCGAATTTTTAAGGCTCTTCTGAATTTCGAAAATTGTTCAGCATGAATTTTTTTTGTCTTCAAATTTTTTTCCAACGGATTAAGAATCAACTCCATTGGATTTCGTTTGTTATTTTTATAACTGAAACAATGAAATTTCTCCACATAAAATAATATTCTTAAATCGTGTAATCGGTCCATTCAAATTTCATGATTTCCAATGCACCAAAACTCCTCTTTAATGCATTCCAATACATATTTGAACACTCAAACTCTTATTCTCCAACATTGTCTCGTTCCGAAACCTAAACTTCAATTCAGGAACCTTTCAAAACTGTTTTGAAAATTCGAGATATTACGGTGTGTATATATTATTTTTGAATATATGATTACATATATTAAGTTACTTGTAATAACTCATAAAAGGATTCAAACCGACAATTTATATGAGGAAAAATTATGAAAACCTCCTTAATATTTGTCGAAAATAATTATTTCCCCTCTCAATATTCGAAAACAAGAAATTATCATTTTTCTACCTAATAAATAACTTAAGTATCATTTATCACGAAAATTTTAAATTCGTTTTCTTTTTCATCTACAGTTTGAAAATTGTTCATTTTTCCATCTGATAAAGTGAAAATGTTTACAAATTATCCTTTTAATTTATGAAAAATGATATATTATTCATCTCATAAAAGTGGATAAGTGAACACATTTCAAACTTAAAGTGGAAAAGATAACGATTTTAACATTTTCGTGAATGGTAGTTACGCCATTTATTAGGTGGAAAAATGATAATTTCCGATTCCAAAAACATATAAAATTTCTATTATTTTTTTTTGTTGTCTTTTTACTAATTTACTCCAATTTTTTTTCATTGATTTATTTTATCATATCAGGAATAAACAAAAACCAAATGATGAAAAAGAAAAGAAAAAGCTGAAAGTTAACTAAATCTATTTAAAATCAGAGAGATTTTTATTATTTCACATATCTTTATATATATACAAAAATTTAATGTTTTTCTTCTTTTACACATCTTGTATGAGATTTAACCTTGCTATTCTTAGTGTGTCATGTGACAGTTCAGTTTTTAAAGAATAATATCATATGAAATTACGAAATTAACCTACACAAAGTTTGGGTTCAAGTCTAAATATATTTAAGGGTTATTTACGTTTCACTACTAAAGTTATGATCAAATAACAATTGGGTACTATGAATATTAACATATTACATTTTACTACTAAACTTATAAAAATTTAACATTTTACTACTTTTCCATCCAAACCGTTAGTTGACCGTTAGTTGACCATGACATCATATTGACATCCTAAGGATAAAAGAGTTTAACACACACATTATTATAAATTATAAATATTATAATCAACGGTGGTAATCGTACGGCTAAATATTGGAAATAATGATTTTTGAGTATATCTCTTTTATTGTTATACTTTAAAGTATTTTGGTTATTATGAGAATTTTAATTATTAAATTATTTGGTAAATTAAATTCTTTATTTATTGGGTTATATGGATAATTTAGAGATTGAAGTATTTTTATAAATGTGATTGTTGATTGTATTTCTTTTAGTGTTATATAAGATTTAGATATGTTTTTTAAAGGGTATAATTATAATTTTCACTTTTATTTTATTTGGAGGATAAAACAGTCTTTTTAAAGGTCAACTGACGGTCAACTGACGGTTTGGATGGAAAAGTAGTAAAATGTTAAATTTTATAAGTTTAGTAGTAAAATGTAATATGTTAATATTCATAGTACCCAATTGTTATTTGATCATAACTTTAATAGTAAAACGTAAATAACCCTATATTTAAATCTATCAAATATCACTAGCTTTAAATTGAAAAATTGTTAACTTACTAACTCTTTTTTGTCTTTTACTAATTACTCTAAAAACAATCATTTTTATTTTATTTTATCATATAAGGAATAAAATAGTAAAGGGAAAATTTGTTAACTTACTAACTCTTTTTTGTCTTTTACTAATTACTCTAAAAACAATCTTTTTTTTTTATTTTTTTATTTTATCATATAAGGAATAAAATAGTAAACATTGCAAAAGGAAAAAAACTGAAAATTAATTGTATCCTTTTTAACATCAGAAAAGATTTGATGAGTTTTGAAACATAAGAAAATAAATTATTAATTTACAGAGACAACAAGGGGTTTTGATTGTTTTATCTTTAAGAGAGATGACAAAATTATGGGAAATCTTATTAATACTCACAAAATAATATATTAATTGAAAATGTTGCACAACAATAGTATAACAAACATTTTATATTAATATCAATATTTGCATAAGAAATTAATTTAACATTATAGAAAGAAGAAACTGTAAACAGAGTGATGATGATGATGATATATATATATATATATATCTTTTAACATTATAGGATAACTTTTAAGCTAAGCACTATTTCTCAGAATATATGAGTTTCACATCTGGCTAAAATATGTTTAATATGTGATCCACTATTGTTACATGATTGGTATTAGTGCAATGAATTACCGCGCGTCTCGACGCGCAATCCAGCATCGGAACGTATATTTTGATTCCGAATTTAACTTGATTTACTCCATATTTTACTGTTATCATCCCTAATTGATTTCATTGAGTCTCGATATTATTTCTATCTATAAAACGAACCTCAAATACATCAAAACGCTCACAAAACTCGAGATAACTCACAAAACGTCAAACTAGAAGGATAGGAAAATATATACATATTAGTCGCTCATCGATGCACTGATAGTGGTATTCCTCATTTTACATTTGATGCCCAAAAGTTTGGTTTGTTTTATATAATTTGTCAAACAAAATTTTATTCTTTATATAACTGATGCTGATGTGGGGGCCTTCAGATAACTTAGTGTTGGAGTCAGCAAGCAAACGTAACTTGTTGAAGAAGCAAGCGAAAGTAACTTGTTGAAGAAGCTGGCAAAAGTAAAACTTGTTGAAGAAGCTGGCAAAAGCAAAACGTGTTGAAGAAGCTGGCAACACGATTTTGGCACTATAAATTGAGCCTTCCCAGATCATTGTTAGCATCCCTGAAAATCCCATAAATCCCGAAATTGAGAGAATAGAGAGTAAAGAGGGTTGAGAGGTTTTTTGTAAAGTTTGTATAATAAACTTTGTAATTCTTTTGTTGGTAGTAATAAAAGAAGAGTTTTCCTCTCACATCTCCTCTATTGTGTGTGTTTTAATCACAACAAGTGGTATCAGAGCTACGGTTCCACGGAGGGATCCCGAAATTCAGTAACGAAGTTTCGGTTCGGAAAGTCGATTCCGACGAAAGTTGTCGAAAATCGATTTTGAGCATACCATCAGACGTTTCACGGCAAGACGAGCACGGTGGTATTTCGCGGCGATCAAACGGAGCACGGACGAAGCCTCACGCGCCGGTCAGAGAGCTCGCCACGCGCCCCAGTCGCAGTCACGCACTTCACGCGCAGACCAAGGAAGAAGACGATACACGTGGCGACACGTCAGCGTCCAGTCAGCCGCCACGTCAGCAGGTCCTGCACAGTCAGCAGCCCAGTCAGCAGCCACGTCAGCGACACGTGTCAGCCACGTCAGCGTGCCTGGTAAATTTCAGATAGGTCCCTGAACTTTCTGGAAATCACAATTTAGCCCTATACTTTCAGCAATTTTCAATTTAGTCCCTGTACTTTTTGGAAATTGCAATTTAGTCCCTGAAGTTTTCCGTAATTGCACTTTGGCCCCTGAACTTTTGGAAATTGCACTTTGACCCCTGTAATTTCTGAAATTTGCTATTTGGTCCCTGTGTCGGATTTTGACAAACGAAGTGTCATTTCCACCATTTTCGACCATTCCGGACGCAACGGTGAGGTCCGTTTTTTGAAATTCTGCTTAGAATTTTTATGATGGAGGGGAGCAACGGAAAAATGATTTTGTTAACCAGTACAAACTATTTCACATGGAGAGGAAGGATGAAAGACCTTCTGTATGTGAAGGACTATGATGGATCGGTATTTCTGGAGCAGAAACCAGAAGGAATGACCGATGAGAAATGGGCTAATCTTCACCAGAAAACATGCAGTACTATTCGTCAGTGGATCGACGACAGTATCGTGAACCATGTCAGTGAAGAAGTAAATGCACGTGTTTTATGGAGAAAGCTGGAGGAGCTTTTCCGAGCAAAGACTGGAACAACAAGCTGTACTACATCAAGAAGATGATGGGTTTGAAATACCAGGAAGGTACAGCTGTGGCGGACCATATCAACGATTTCCTCGGAACCATGAAGGAATTGTCTGGATTGGGCATAGACTTCGGAGATGAGGTAAATGGCTTAATACTCCTTAATACGTTACCAGAATCTTGGGAAACGTTCAGATCTACGGTGATAATTCAGCCGCAGATGGGAAGTCACTATGGAGATGGCAAAGACCAGGATCTTCGAGGAAGAAAAGAGGACGAGAATGCAGGAGTCAGCATCAGCCTCAACCTCAGAAGCTCTAGTGACAGAAAAGAACACCAGAAGGGGGAGGAGTAAAAGCCGAGGCCCAGGGAGCAGACAAGAACCGAGGTAAATCAAGAACTAGAGATATTGAGTGCTATCACTGTAAAAAGAAAGGCCATATGAAGAGGGATTGCTACAAGTTGAAGAACGAGCAGTCCAGAAGAGATGGTGACTCTAATCAAGAAAGAGTTGCTACTACCACCGAGAAAACCTCCAAAGAATTTTGCATAATGTATGAAGAAGCTGTTGTGAATCTTGCCAGCCACGAGACCAGTTGGGTGATAGATAGTGGCGCATCCATACACGCCACATCTCGCAGAGACTTTTTCATCTTACACACCAGGGGACTACGGTGCTGTAAGGATGGGGAATGACGGACAGTCCAAAGCCGTCGGTATTGGAGACATCTGCCTTGAAACAGAGAACGGGACAAGGCTAGTGTTGAAGGGAGTCAAGCACATCCCAGATATCCGGTTAAACCTGATCTCAACAGGCAAGCTGGATGATGAAGGTTTCTGCAGCACCTTTAGTGACGGATGCTGGAAGCTCACTAAAGGATCAATGGTCGTGGCACGAGGTAAGAAAGACTCAACCCTGTATTTGATGCATGCTAAGCTTTCAAATAGTAGCATAAATACAGTCAACAGCAATGAGGCAGCCGAGCTATGGCACAAAAAGCTCGGTCACATGAGCCAAACAGGGATGGAGATACTACGCAGGCGGAATGTTCTTCCGGAATTGAAGAACTCACACTTACGGAAGTGTGAACACTGCATGGCTGGAAAGCAGAACAGAGTATCCTTCCAGAGCTCCCCGCCTCAACGGAAACCGGAGGTACTAGATCTCATACATTCAGATGTATGCGGTCCGATGCAGACACGAACACTTGGTGGGTCACTGTATTATGTGACATTCATTGATGATCATTCAAGGAAGATCTGGGCATACACCTTGAAGAGAAAAGATCAAGTGCTGGGAGTGTTCAAGGAGTTTCATGCTTTGGTGGAGAGAGAAACCGGCAAGAAACTGAAGTGCATCAGAACAGATAACGGTGGAGAATACAGAGGTCCGTTTGATCAGTACTGCAAGACGCAAGGAATCCGACATCAAACGACACCTCCGAAGACACCTCAGCTGAATGGCCTAGCTGAGAGGATGAACAGAACCTTGTGCGAGAGGATCAGAAGCTTGCTGTCACAAGCCAAGCTGCCGAAGACATTCTGGGGGGAGGCACTCATCACAGCAGTACATGTTTTGAACATGTCCCCAGCGGTCGCACTGAAAGGTAATGTTCCTAACCAAGCTTGGACAGGTAAAGAAGTGTCATACGAACACTTGCATGTCTTTGGGTGCAAAGCTTTTGTACACATCCCAAAGGACGAGAGATCCAAGCTTGATGCAAAGACGCGACAGTGTGTCTTTATTGGCTATGGTCAGGATGATTTCGGCTACAAACTGTATGATCCTGTGGAGAAAAGATTGTCAGAAGCCGAGATGTTGTCTTTGTTGAAGACCAGACCATAGAAGATATCCGAAAGGATATGAAGACAATGCCCCAGCAATACAGAAATGTGAATCCAGAACCTCATACACCGGTGCCAGTACGAGTTGAAGATGAGGTTCCCAGACAGGAGGGTACAGGTGATGAAGCTCCCAGAGATGATGATCATGATCAACCACCAGTACCAGAAGCTACACCAACAGTTCCACAGAGAAGGTCTGACAGAGAGAGGCGACCTTCAACCAAATACTCTGCATATGAGTATGTGCTGCTTACTGACGGGGGAGAACCCGAGAGCTACCAGGAGGCTGTGGAAACAGATGACAGAGAAAAGTGGGAGGAAGCCATGCAAGATGAGATGAAATCTTTGCATGACAATCACACTTTTGAGTTGGTGAAATTGCCAAGAGGCAAAAGGGCTTTGAAGAACAAATGGGTGTACAGGGTGAAGCAACAGAGCATACTTCACAACCCCGGTACAAAGCCAGACTAGTTGTCAAGGGATTCAATCAGAGGAAAGGCATTGACTTCGATGAAATCTTCTCTCCAGTTGTGAAGATGTCATCCATCAGGGTAGTACTCAGCTTAGCAGCAAGCCTCGACCTGGAAGTTGAGCAGATGGATGTCAAGACCGCATTTCTTCACGGGGATCTGGAAGAAGAAATTTACATGGAGCAACCAGAAGGCTTCAGAGTCAGCGGGAAAGAGGACTTGTGTGCAGACTCAGGAAAAGCCTATACGGTTTGAAACAGGCACCGAGACAGTGGTACGTGAAGTTTGAGTCAGTTATGGGGGAGCAGGGATACAAGAAGACCACTTCAGACCATTGTGTTTTCGTTCAGAAGTTTTCTGACGATGACTTTATCATCTTACTGTTATATGTAGATGATATGTTGATAGTTGGCAGGAATCAATCGAGGATTGATAATTTGAAGCAGCAACTGAGTAAGTCTTTTGAGATGAAAGACTTGGGGCCAGCTAAACAGATTCTTGGCATCAGGATCGGCCGTGATCGGAAAGCCAAGAGGTTATACTTGTCACAGGAGGAGTACATCGAGAAGGTACTTCAGAGATTCCAGATGGACAAGGCTAAAGCGGTTAGCACTCCTCTTGCTACCCACTTTAGATTGAGTACGACAGAGTCCCTCTACTGAGTCAGAGAAGGAGGAAATGAAACAGGTTCCATACACCTCAGCAGTGGGAAGTCTTATGTATGCCATGGTGTGCACGAGGCCAGACTTAGCACACGCAGTTGGATTGGTCAGCCGGTTTATGTCAAACCCAGGACGGGAACACTGGAATGCCATCAAATGGATTATGCGGTATCTACGAGGCACATCCAAGATGAGATTATGTTTTGGAAGCAGCGACAAACCAGTGTTGATGGGCTACACCGATTCAGATATGGCAGGAGATGTGGATACCCGAAAGTCTACTTCGGGGTATCTGATTACTCTCTCAGGAGGAGCTGTGGCATGGCAGTCAAGGTTGCAGAGGTGTGTTGCACTTTCTACAACAGAGGCAGAATTCATTGCAGTGACAGAAGCTTGCAAGGAATTGCTGTGGATGAAGACATTCGTCCAGGAATTGGGTTTCAAGCAGGAGAAGTACATTTTGTACTGCGATAGCCAGAGTGCTATCTATCTCGGTAAAAATTCCACATTTCACTCGAGGTCAAAACATATCGATATGAGGTATCACTGGATACGGGACGTCCTGAGCTCAAGGCTGTTAGAACTCAGGAAAATTCACACCGACGACAACGGTGCCGATATGTTCATGAAGGTTTTACCGAAGAAGAAGCTTGAAATCTGTCGTGCCATAGCCGGGATGACAAAACTCTCCACATAGTTAGAGTGGGGAGATTCAGAGAACTACGATTGGTTTGATCCCAACTCAGGGTACGTAGGTAGTCATACAGATGCAGCCAGGGTGGATCCTTTTGAGGATCCGTATTTGGATGATTGATGGTCGGCTCAGATTTTAGGAAAATCTTCACCGAGTGGGAGATTTGTTGGAGTCAGCAAGCAAACGTAACTTGTTGAAGAAGCAAGCGAAGTAACTTGTTGAAGAAGCTGGCAACAGTAAAACTTGTTGAAGGCTGGCAAAAGCAAAACGTGTTGAAGAAGCTGGCAACACGGTTTTGGCACTATAAATTGAGCCATTCCCAGATCATTGTTAGCATCCCTGAAAATCCCATAAATCCCGAAATTGAGAGAATAGAGAGTAAAGAGGGTTGAGAGGTTTTTTGTAAAGTTTGTATAATAAACTTTGTAATTCTTTTGTTGGTAGTAATAAAAGAAGAGTTTTCCTCTCACATCTCCTCTATTGTGTGTGTTTTAATCACAACACTTAGCAGGGTTTATCTAAAATCGATTAAAATTTTGCTTTCCTTCACAATAGCAATTAGGAGAGATTACCATGAATCCTCTTAACGACCTCATCACTTTTCAAACTTAGTTATATAGTGCAGTTAATATTCTTTTAAATCATTCTCTATATAACCATAAACCTTTATTGTTCATATTTTTTTTTTCCAAAATTACCCATTCATTATTATTATTTCTCATTACTAAAATAAATAGTAATTATAGTTAATTAATATAGAAAATTGACTAATATAAATAAGTTATGTAATTTGCTCATTTCAAGATTTAGAAATATTTTGATCCACTCATCATCATCACAAGAACAAAAAATAAATGGGTTACGATTATCAATTCATGATCAAATTTAAAAGAGATAATTTTGATAAAATTCAAACTTTAAAGTCTATTACACTTATAATTATCTAGTTAATATTTTGTACTTGGTTAATGAATTTAAACCTCAATTTTTATTTCATTGCTTGTATTTAGATATATTTGAATTTTGGATGATTTAATTAGATATTTTGATGATATGGTTACTTTGATTAGAGTGACATTTGATAAATGAGTATGAAATATGTAGTTATAGAGACTATTTTTTTTTTTAATATTTTATTATTGGCTTCTTGTTGAACTTGAATCCCGATCTGGTCTTTGATCTTTGATTGTCTAAGGGTCTGGACGGATTTTAAAACACTAATTTAAAGTATAAAATAATTGTTGAAACATATTTTGTTTCATTTATTGAATAGGATAAATTGTAATCTTGATATTATGATTAAATTAACAAATAAATCAAATTGAAATCCGCTAAAATTTGACCCAATCAGCTATAAATACATAAATTAAGAAGAAAATGAGTGTAACACTGATTTAGGAGAAGATTAGAGATATATGACTAAGATGATACAAACATATATAATATAGATTTCTAAGTAGTTCGGTGAAAGAAATAAGAAAAAATGAACTTCGTATATGTCAAGTGAGGTTGAGGAAAACATAAATTGAAATTGATATAAATCATACAAAAATTACAATTATTGAATTTAATGAAATCATGATTTCACATAAAAAAAAATTAATAACATCAAAAGATTTTCATAATCGACCCCATCTAATAAAAAAATACTTTTATTTAATTTAGCTTAATAAGATTTAACCCAATTTCAATTTCAATTAAAAGTATCGAACGGTTGAGATCAATTAAGAGATGGCCCAGGTAGTAGATGATAGACGAAATGATGTAGGCCATTAGATATGACATCAACAGTAACCATTAAACCAAACCTAGGTTCTGTTAAATATGACTTTCTGCTTAAATTTTACTCATTTCCACATTTGTAGACTTTCTTTTTTCATATTTCTGTTTCCTTTGTTTTCAGAAATCAGAAAGATGGCATAAGAAGAAGGTCATTGATACCCCGATATGTAGAAGATGCCAAGTTGGGATAGAGGAAGTTTTTCATGTGCTAGTGGGCTGCAAGCAAACGAGGAAAATCTGGAAGATTTCAAACTTCGATGAGTTGATTCTACATACTCAACCTGGTGCAATTGAGGACTGTATTCAGAAAGCCACAGTCACAACCACAAAAGGCGAATTAGAACAAATGATAATGATTATGTGGGCTATATGACACGCAAGGAATGCAGCTCAATTCAATCAACATTCGGAAGAACCCATTGAAATTCTGGCAAGAGCAGAGGCTTTGTACCTAGCGTTTCAAAGAATCCATCTCAAAGAGGCGAGCAAGGATAGCAGCAAAAATGATAGTTCCAGAAGATTAGGCCTGGCAGTGTGGGAACCCCCTCCTATAGGCTTTTTCAAGTTGAACATTGATGCAGCTACAATTATTAACCAGAGAAATCAGTGGGTGGTGAAAGACCACTCTTTTAATTAATTAATTAATTAATTTTTTTTATTTCACAGCATATTGATGGTTCATGGTTACTACAAAAATCTCACATTTTAATTATTCATTTGTCCTTTTCATTTTTATTAATATGTATATGAAAAATAATGATTTAGTAAGTTTATATATGATGATGTGATTTTGTAACAAATGGTGTTGAAATTGTGAATAAACTAAGCAAATGTTACATGCCCACTAAATTATTTATCTAATTTTGGAGCTCACTTTTAAAGGTTTGATGTTTATTTTTAGAGTGAAAGACTCGAGGTTGTCAAAAAATTGATGCTAATGAAATATTAATAATACTAAGATGTAAATCTTACAAATTTGACAATGATAGATTAAATCAATACTTTCATATCTAATAAAATAATTTATATATTAATAAAAATTTGCGATTATTTCGGACGTATCGTATATTTAAATTTTCGATCGGTTTTATATACGGATAACATTGACTGTAATTTTTTTCGAACATGGATATATATCAAAGATTGATTATTAATTCTGGATTCAACTTTGAATACCTGAAAATTTTGGATATCCGATCGATTGTCATTCCATACATATTTTTGACTTAATGTTTGACAAAATTGAAATAGAAATGAAGGATCAAGGAATGAAATGGATATATATATATATATATTAAAAAGCCGAATAAATAAAATATTAGGAAATTATTATTTTTGCCCTTGATAAATAATGAAAGCACTGTTTAGTACGAAAACTTTGAAATTGTTCACCTGGAGTTTTAAAATATGTTCTTTTTTTTTTTTTTTTTTTTTTTTTTTTTTTTCCATTTTTTGAAGAGGAAAACGGATAATTTTTCATAAATTTGTATGGGCAAAATTTAGATCCAAGGATAAAATCGTCTTTTCACTTCAAGCCCAACAGAAAATAAGGCCCAAGAGTAGAAACCCGATCCAGAAAAGTTAGCATTATTGAATTATAATTAGGCCATAAGCTTGGGGACAACTCATCAACCACTCCTCCCCCAATTTGCCCAACACAAGGTATAACCTCACATGCTGAGATCTTTCATCAGAAGCAATAAACCGTTGTAGGGACTCTTGCCAACTAATGAACTCATCTTTCCCCACCTATAAATAGAAGCAGAATTCGTAATGCAGAGGCATTGAAGTCTAAGCTTTGAGACTTGAGCTTTCTAAGCTTCTCATTCCTTAAACATCAACCACCGCCCTCACGGCAGTCAACAAAAGTCAAGGTAACTTCCGACCTTGTTCTTCCATTATACACAACTTATTTCGATACTGACTTGGGCGTCGGAGTGTCCACGACACCCACCATAACCGGTGGGCAGTCTACTCCCGCTCATTCTACCTTTGTGTTGCAGGATCGCTAGTGCCCCCAACCTATAAATTCTGATTGTGGACCTCGGCCAAAATCCAGCATCCACAATTTGGCGCCCACCGTGGGGATTAGTGATTCATAGCAAGCAAAGATCTCTCAGTCTACAATTCCGTGAGGACAATCACTCATGGCTTCGAGCAGCGAGCAGACACCAGATCCAATTGCAGCCCAAATAACTATGCTGCAAGAGCGATTACGAACTTTGGAGGAGGAGAACCTAACAATGCGAAGCTCCAATATAAACCATCGGAAGCAGTTGGAACTAATCTCTTCCACCTCTCAACAACGTGATTGTCCCGATAATACCAACAATGATACGGCTCCATCCAATCTTTTGGAGACATTCAATGATGTGACAAATGATGATTCTTCCCCAGGCGACAATCTAAGAAATCATACAAGTGTGCCAATTTCTCTAGTCAACCAGGCTCAGCAAGTCGCCTCCAACATGCGCAAAGAAATGTTAGAGTTCAAAGAAGCAATCTTGTCCAGCTTGTCAGACATCAAACTACCAATAAAGAAAAGTAGAGTTGGGACAATTTCTGACACACCATTTATTGAGACTATCACTTCCGTAGAATTACCAAGGAAGTTCAGTCCTCCAGATATGAAGATGTATGACTGGTCGACTGACCCAGACGACCACATCATCCATTACAAATATAAGATGATGTCAACAGGCCTAACCCATCGACAGTGGGAAGCTGGAATGTGCAGAGGATTTGGAGAAACATTGACGGGTCCAGCCCTAACTTGGTTAATCAATCTCCCATACAGGTCTATTGGGTCATACCAACAGTTAGCAGACAAGTTTGTAGAGCACTTCGCAAGTTCTTGCAAGATTGAAAAGACTTCAGACGACCTTTACGCCATCCAACAGAGAAAATGAGAGTCTTTACGAAGCTACGTGGCTCGCTTCAATAAAGAAAGGATAATTATCTCTGACCTCCATCAACCTACTGCAGTAGAAGCATTTAGAAATGGTTTGCTTCTAGAAAGTGGACTTTACAAGAAACTCACTAAATTTCGATGCTACACGATGGATCAAGCCATGGCTCGAGCCCAAATTGAAATTGTTGGGGTTGGTGCTCAGAGCGCCAATCCGGACCGTATTTATGTCTGATTCATGAATATGAACAATCTATTTTTCCATAATATTACTTATTTATGGTTGTACCTCTTGTTTTTATATACGTATTCGATCTGATTACGATTAGATTGAAACTAAATGTGGTTTAGTGATATGTATATATTAGACAAAGGCCCGATAATATATAATGCAGTACACAGTTACAAAGTTAGTTTGTAATTGATATTAGGAAGTGTCACTGTTAAATGTATATTATCAAACATAGTTCCTGGTCAAGATTTACTAACACGGGTCGGTTAGTCAAATCCGTTGAGAGCAGTACATGTCGTATATCGAGACTTGGTCCGATGGTTTATCCCAATGAAACATGAGTCTGGGGAGACTCGTATAGACGTGTAGGTGTTTATAGTGGATAAACACTGAACGACTCACCGAAGATTCTTAATAGATGGTACACCAACGTCAATACGAATCTTCTCGGGTTGAGTAGCACTTGTGATTCTTAGACTTGAGATGCCATTGTGGGCACATGAGACATCTTCTATGTAGGGGTTTTAGGGGCTAAATCCGGTAACGCATCGGAAACGGTGGAAAATCAAATTTTCCGATTTCAAAACTTTTTCTCGGATTAATTAAATAAACATATTTATTTAATTATCCAATAATCAAATTATGAAATAAAAATTCAATAAATCATATTTAAGTGAATTTACCGAATTGCCCTTACACTTGGTATTTTATTCATTTTAGTCCGAAATTGTTCAAATCAATTTTGGATGATTCTAAATCATTTCTAAGATGAACTTAGCATGTTTAAAACATCAAAACACCAAAAACAACAAAATCCCCAAATTTCACTTCTTGGCCGTGAGCCTCACTAAGGTTCCAAATTGTGCATTTTGTGATTTCATGCTTCAAGACACATACAAATGAAATCTAATCAACATGAAACTTTATATACATCATATACACATCCTTATACACAACATAAATGAAAATCCCCAAATTTGGAAGTGGTCTTAAACCTATTTTTTCAATTTCTTCAAATTGGACAAATTAGACCAAATTGGTTAAATCAATTACTTTAATCATCTTTCTTCCATCCAACCAAAGTCTCAACACAATGAAACAACTCAAGATCAAATCTAGTTCATTTAAGAGTGGGTCAACAACTCTAGATTAGCAACAAAGTTTCCAAAACCATAAAAGAATACTTATAACTACACTAGTCACAAGCTTCCTCCATTATACATGCTCAACACTTTCATCAAAGTTCCATTAACCAAAAACATAAAGAATAAAGAAAAGAATAGCATAAGAACATCACAAGATGTAGCCTAGAACATAAGGAACAATTTCCTCTCTAATAGCAAGTTAAGAAAACTTACTAAAATCCAAGCTTTTCTTTACTTTTCCTTTCTTCCTCTCAAGCTTCTCTTGTTTTCTTTTAATGGAGTTTAGGTTAGAAAGTGTATTAGGTTAATTTACAAATGAAATGAAAAACAATATATACTTGTATCATAATAGCCTTGGCCGAAATTGGCCAAGCAAATACAACAAAATTAATTTCAATTTCATTTAATCAACTTGTTAAAATATCTAATAAACACTTTAAAGATATTTTAATTAAGTCAACAAAGGCAACTAAGCCTTAAAAACAAATATCTAAATCTTAAGATATTTATATTTTAATTAATTTAATCATTTAACAATTAAATAATTAATTAATTAATTAATTAAATACAAATATATTAAATATATGTATTATATTTACATTAAATATTAAATACATATATACATTTATGATATTAGTCAAATATCTCAATTTGACTATTAATTAATGTGTATTTAAATTAATCAAATATTAAATGTAAATATACAATAATTAAGGAAATGACTATCGGGTCCCTAAGCATGTATTTTTGCGTTTAACCTTTAAACGACTTTATAAATAATCAACATTATTTATAAGTGTTGCTCTAGTGCTCTACGAGTATATTTCATTATTGAGACTCTCTATATTCAAGTATATCCGTCACGAAATCCAATTTCGTGTCCATAATTTATCCACTCGTAAATTATGACGATCACGGATAATCTCGCTGAATCATACAGGTCGATGTCATGGCAAATGAATAATTCCTCCGTCACAGGTATCCGGATAAATCCCAGAGATATAGATGTAAACGTCAAATCTCTATAAGGATTATCCAGTCGACTATTCTATTAGCAATCTCTAAAAGAATGTTTAGAACTAGCTTTTAAACTTTACCACGGGCCCATGGTTTTATCTGATTGCTAATCATATGGACTACCTATGCTCTGGTACACAGAACTGACGGATCCTATCTTGATACACATAGGACACCCTGAGGATCTATCTACACCCAACGAACATGCGGAGGTCTGATCTAAATAGATCGGTGACGTGACTGCCATCTAAGTGTAGAAGATGTCTCATGTGCCCACAATGGCATCTCAAGTCTAAGAATCACAAGTGCTACTCAACCCGAGAAGATTCTTATTGACGTTGGTGTATCATCCATTAAGAATATTCGGTGAGTCGTTCAGTGTTTATCCGCTATAAACACCCACACGTCTATACTAGTCTCCAATACTAATGGTTCATTGAGAAACCATTGAAATCATATATTCCAGTATACGACATGTACCGATCTCAACAGGTTTACTTTATTGACCAAGTAGTGTAAACCTTGACCAGGAACTGTCTGAGAATGACAACGTCATGATACTACTCAATGTCAGTTGCGACGCTTTTGCAACAGTACCATGACTAATCATTCTAAGGTCATTACGTCTTTACCATATTAAAAGATACATTATATTATAGAAACTGCATATATTATTCATAATAATAATGTTTTACAGAAGTATTCAAAAGAAATACAACCGTGAATCGGCGCTCTGAGCACCAACCCCAAAAAAATCTCCCACTTGCTCTAGTGCTAATAACGATTGTATCTAATACCCATCGACTCCACGTGTTTATCAAACAACTTCGGAGGTATGGCCTTCGTCAGCGGGTCTGCTACATTATCTTCTCTCGGTACCTTGCACACGACAATATCCCCTCGCGACACAATCTCTCGAATGATGTGGTACTTGCGTTCCACATGCTTCGACTTCTGATGCGCCCTCGGTTCCTCTGCTTGCACAATGGCTCCAGTATTATCACAATATAACGGAATCGCATTCTCGATACTTGGGACATCTCCCAATTCTGTGATAAAGTTCTTTATCCACACAGCCTCTTTTGCAGCTTCAGAAGCTGCAATATATTACGCCTCATTGGTGGAATCTGCTGTCGATCCCTGTTTGGAACTCTTCCAACAAACTGCACCTCCGTTAAGGGTAAATACGAATCCAGATGTAGACTTTCTATCATCGGGATCCGATTGGAAGTCAGAATCCGTATACCCGTTAACTTGCAGTTCGTTTCCTCTATAATTATTAACTTATCCTTAGTACCTTTAAGATACTTGAGGATATGTTTAATGGCCATCCAATGGTCATTACCTGGATTGGACTGATACCGACTAGTTACGCTAACAACGAAACTGATATCAGGCCTCGTACATAACATGGCATACATTATGCTACCCAAACACGAAGCATAAGGTTGGTTAGACATTCTAACCTTCTCATATTCTGTTTGTGGACACATCTTCTTGAAAGATGAATCCATGTTTGAACGGTATGTTTGCTGTCTTACAGTTACCAAAACTATACCGTTCCAAGATCTTATCTATGTACGTTGATTGGGATAACCCAATTAGCCTCCTTTGTCTATCTCTATAGAGTTTTATCCCTAAAACATAGGAAGCTTTTCCCAGGTCCTTCATGGAGAAATTCTTACAGAGGTACGCTTTGACGCTTTGTAACATACCTAAATCATTCCCAATGATTAGGATGTCATCAACATATAAGACTAAAAATACGACCATGCTCCCACTGGCCTTCTGATACACACAAGATTCTTCCGAATTCTTGAGAAAACCAGACGATCTAATAATCTCGTCGAATCGAAGATTCCAACTTCGTGAAGCTTGTTTAAGTCCATAAATGGACTTCTTAAGCTTACATACCATGCCCGAGTTTTCGCTGGACGCAAAACCTTCCGGCTGTTCCATATAGATTTCTTCATCAAGAAATCCATTTAGAAAAGTCGTTTTGACATCCATTTGCCAAATCTCGTAGTCATAATATGCAGCTATAGAAAGCAAAATCCGAATAGACTTAGCATTGCTACCAGAGAAAAAGTTCATCATCGTAGTCGACGCCAGGTCGCTGCGTGTAACCTTTTGCTACCAGTCGGGCCTTGTAAGTCTCAACCTTACCGTCAGGCCCGCGCTTCCTTTTGTAAACCCATTTACAACCAATAGGAACAATTCCTTCGGGAAGCGGAACCAAGTCCCAAACTTGATTCTCATGCATTGAGTCTATCTCAGATTTCATGGCACATTTCCATTTCACGGAGTCGATGTCCAACATCGATTCTCTATAGGTGAAAGGATCTGTCTCTTCAACTAAGAGAAATACAGACTCTTTTCTTGTATCAAATACAAGTGTTCAGGAGTTCTAGATACCCTTTCTGACCTACGAAGTGTGTGTGTTGAAGGTCCTTCATCTACTTGAACTTCAGGTTCCTCCGTTGGTTCGTTGTTTTCAGGTTGGACTTCATCAAGCTCAACCTGTCTATGATTACCACCTTCTGACAAAAATTCTACTTCTAGAAATTTTGCGAAGCGAGCTACGAACATATTTCGATGATCGGTATCATAAAACAGATATCTCATCGTATTCGAAGGATATCCGACAAACCTAAACTTTTGCCCTCGAGGCGAAAGCTTATCTTGCTGAGTCACTCTGACATAGGCAGGACAACCCCAAACCTTAATATAATTAAGATTTGGTCTCCTACCGAACCATATATGATACGGAGTCGTAGGAACTGCTTTTGAAGAAATCTTGTTCAAAAGATGTGCAGTTGTTAAAAGAGAGTAGCCCCATAAATAATAGGGCAAATCTGTGAAACTCAACATTGATCGGACCATATCTAATAAAGTCCGATTTCTCCTCTCAGACACTTCATTCATGTTGAAGTACATCACGAACTGGCGATATGAAGCTGGAAGTGAACCAAGAATGACACTCCTACCGAGAATGTCATTCAGATGAGATTATGTTGCCTCAATTGATCGATCAAATCGATAATCTGAAGAACATGTGGGCTAACATCTTGCCCCTCATCCAGACGTGCATGGAACAGTTCCATTGCGACTTTGTGAACAATCACTTGTTCTTGGTTCTCAAACGATTGTCTCAATCGCGTCACCATACTATACGAATCTAGCATACCATAATATTGTTTCTTGAGTTTCGGAGACAGTGAACTAAAGATGTATGATTTAACCCTTAAATCATCATCCTTCCAAGTTTCAAAAACTTGACGTTCCTCCTCCGTAGCGTCCGTTCCCACAGCAAGAGGCAACAAACCCTCAAGAACATATCTCAGCTTTTCGGAATCGAGGACAATCCTCAAATCCAATTCCCAGTCAGCGAAGTTCTCAGCGCCTTTAAGTTTGTTCGCATCAAGCATACGCGCAAACTGATTGGTGGATTGTGCCGCCATCGCAAATCTATCATATAAGATCACGAAAAACGGTTAGCAGAATTAAGCAGTTTCATACAATATCAAAAGCATAAACTAGATCATGGATTTTTAATCTAAAATGCCCCTCCCACTAAATCATGCAATACTGTAATCCCCAAACAGAATACAAAGATTTAATAATTAAATTAAATACAAATAGTGAACGGTGGATCCCGTGAATATATTTCAGCTCACAGCAGAGGCACGGTCTCGCCTACGTATATTCATCAGGTAGACAACTCATTTGTTAATCACTCAATAGTGACTCCAAGTTTCCGGTCCTGGCCGTTTCGTTCGTCGTTGCGAAGGCAGGCCCACAAGGAGACGTACCAAAGTTAAACTCGTCAATGATAAACTCAAGTTACTTACGTAATCCTGACAGTTAGGGCACGTTCAGAATTCCGCTTTCGCTTGAATTTATCAAGTATCTAATATACATCCGGTATAAATAAATCTCTATCGCCTACAGCCTCACAGCAGAGGCACGGTCTCAGATGTAGTCACAGAGAAGTATTCATAGACCGTATTGACAAGACGGACCACATAACATGCATCAAATACATAATTACATTAAAACCTTATTAATCAGAGATTTTCCGCTAAGTGTCATACACCCTAAATCTAACCAATTTAGATTCTAATAAGCATGTATAAAGTCAAGAAAACATGATTAAACATTGATTCAATAAAGGCTAATCATTTTAGGGGCCTAGAATCAGACTCGCTCCGATACCATTTTGTAGGGGTTTAGGGGCTAAATCGGTAACGCAGCGGAAAACGTGGAAAATCAAATTTTCCGATTTCAAAAATTTTTCTCGAATTAATTAAATAAAATATTTATTTAATTATCCAATAATCAAATTATGAAATAAAAATTCAATAAATCATATTTAAGTGAATTTACCGAATTGCCCTTACACTTGGTATTTTATTCATTTTAGTCCGAAATTGTTCAAATCAATTTGGATGATTCTAAATCATTTCTAAGATGAACTTAGCATGTTTAAAACATCAAAAAACTAAAAGCAACAAAATCCCCAAATTTCACTTCTTGGCCGTGAGCCCACTAAGGTCCAAATGTGCATTTTGTGATTTCATGCTTCAAGACACATAAAAATGAAATCCAATCAACATGAAACTTTATATGCATATACACATCCTTATACACAACATAAATGAAAATCCCCAAATTTGGAAGTGGTCTTAAAACCTAATTTTTCAATTTCTTCAAATTGGACAAATTAGACCAAATTGGTTAAATCAATTACTTTAATCATCTTTCTTCCATCCAACCAAAGTCTCAACACAATGAAACAACTCAAGATCAAATCTAGGTCATTTAAGAGTGGGTCAACAACTCTAGATTAGCAACAAAGTTTCCAAAACCATAAAAGAATACTTATAACTACACTAGTCACAAGCTTCCTCCATTATACATGCTCAACACTTTCATCAAAGTTCCATTAACCAGAACATAAAGAATAAAGAAAAGAATAGCATAAGAACATCACAAGATGTAGCCTAGAACATAAGGAACAATTCCTCTCTAATAACAAGTTAGAAAACTTACTAAAATCCAAGCTTTTCTTTATTTTCTTTTTCCTCTCAAGCTTCTCTTGTTTTCTTTTAATGGAGTTTAGGTTAGAAAGTGTATTAGGTTAATTTACAAATGAAATGAAAAACAATATATACTTGTATCATAATAGCCTTGGCCGAAATTGGCCAAGCAAATACAATAAAATTAATTTCAATTTCATTTAATCAACTGGTTAAAAATATCTAATAAACACTTTAAAGATATTTTAATTAAGTCAACAAAGGCAACTAAGCCTTAAAAACAAATATCTAATCTTAAGATATTTATATTTTAATTAATTTAATCATTTAACAATTAAATAATAATATAAATATTATTAAATAAATATATTAAATATATGTATTATATTTACATTAAATATTAAATACATATATACATTTATGATATTAGTCAAATATCTCAATTTGACTATTAATTAATGTGTATTTAAATTAATCAAGTATTAAATGAAATACACAATAATTAAGCAAATGACTATCGGGTCCCTTGAGCATGTATCTTGCGTTTAACCTTTAAACGACTTTATAAATAATCAATATTATTTATAAATGTTGTTCTAGTGCTCTACGAGTATATTTCATTATTGAGACTCTCTAGATTCAGGTATATCTGTCACGAAATCCATTTTCGTGTCCATAATTTATCCACCCGTAAATTATGACGATCACAGATAAACTCGCTGAATCATACAGGTCGAGGTCATGGCAAATGTATAATTCCTCCGTCACAGGTATCCGGATAAATCCCAGAGATATAGATGTAAATGTCAAATCTCTATAGGGATTATCCAGTCGACTATTCTATTAGCAATCTCAAAAAGACATTTAGAACTAGCTTCTAAATTGTACCACGGGCCCATGGTTTTTATCTGATTGCTAATCATATGGACTACCTATGCTCTGATACACAGAACTGACGGATCCTATCTTGACACACACAGGACACCCTGAGGATCTATCTACACCCAACGAACAGGCAGAGGTCTGATCTTAATAGATCGGTGACGTGACTGCCATCTAAGTGTAGAAGATGTCTCATGTGCCCACAATGACATCTCAAGTCTAAGAATCACAAGTGCTACTCAACCCGAGAATTTCTTATTGACGTTGGTGTACCATCCATTAAGAATCTTCGGTGAGTCGTTCAGTGTTTATCCGCTATAAACACTCACACGTCTATACTAGTCTCCAAGACTAATGGTTCATTGAGAAACCATTGGAATCATATATTCCAGTATACGACATGTACCGGTCTCAACGAGTTTACTTTACTGACCAAGTAGTGTAAACCTTGACCAGAAACTGTCTGAGAATGACAACGTCATGATACTACTCAATGTCAATTGCGACGCTTTTGCAACAGTATCATGACTAATCATTATAAGGTCATTACGTCTTTACTATATTAAAAGATACATTATATTATAGAAATTGCATATATTATTCATAATAATAATGTTTTACAGAAGTATTCAAAAGAAATACAACCGGGAATTGGCGCTCTGAGCACCAACCCCAACATTCTACACTTAGATGGCAGTCACGTCACCGATCTATTAAGATCAGACCTCTGCCTGTTCGTTGGGCGTAGATAGATCCTCATGGTGTCCTATGTGTGTCAAGACAGGATCCGTCAGTTCTGTGTATCAGAGCATAGGTAGTCCATATGATTAGCAATCAGATAAAAAACCATGGGCCCGTGGTACAATCTAGAAGCTAGTTCTAAATGTTCTTTTTGAGATTGCTAATAGAATAGTCGACTGGATAATCTCTATAGAGATTTGACATTTACATCTATATCTCTGGGATTTATCCGGATACCTGTGACGGAGGAATTATACATTTGCCATGACCTCGACCTGTATGATTCAGCGAGTTTATCCGTGATCGTCATAATTTACGGGTGGATAAATTATGGACACGAAATTGGATTTCGTGACAGATATGCCTGAATCTAGAGAGTCTCAATAATGAAATATACTCGTAGAGCACTAGAGCAACATTTATAAATAATATTGATTATTTATAAAGTCGTTTAAAGGTTAAACGCAAGATACATGCTCAAGGGACCCGATAGTCATTTGCTTAATTATTGTGTATTTACATTTATACTTGATTAATTTAATACACATTAATTAATAGTCAAATTGAGATATTTGACTAATATCCTAAATGAATATATGTATTTGATATTTAATGTAAATATTATACATATATTTATATATTTGTATTTAATTAATTAATTAATTAATTAATTGTTAAAATAAATTAATTAAAATATAAATATCTTAACATTTGGATATTTGAATTAAATGGCTAAGTTGCCTTTGTTGACTTAATAAAAATATCTATAAAGTGTTTATTAGATATTTATCAAGTTGATCAAATATTATAAAATGAAATTGAAATTACTAATCTCGTATATGCTTGTTGAATTTCGGCCAAGGGTTTATTTTTCAACAAGTATATATGTTTTCTTTTTCATTTGGTATCTAACCTAATACACTTTTTAACCAAAATCCATTAAAACAAAACAAAGAAAGGTAGAGAGAAAAGAAAAGAAAATCAAGGAAAAGCTTGGAATATAGTAAGTATTTCCAACCTTCCATTAGAGAGTAATTTGTTCCTCTGTTGTGGGCAACATCTTGTGATGTTCTTGAGTTTTTCTATTCTTTATTCTTTGTGTTTTTGATGGATAAATGTTTGGTGAAAGTGTTGAGCCTGTATAATGGTGGAAGCTTGTGACTAATGTAGTTATAAGTATTCTTTTAAGTTTTTGGAAACTTTGTTGCTAATCTAGAGTTGTTGACCCACTCTTAGATGACCTAGATTTGATCTAGAGTTGTTTCATTGTGTTGAGACTTTGGTTGGATGGAAGAATGATGATTGAAATAATTGATTTAACCAATTTGGTCTATTTGTCCAATTGAAGAAATTGAAAAATTAGGGTTTAAGACCTTGTCCAAATTTGGGGCTTTTCATTTATGTTGTGTATAAGGATGTGTATATGATGCATATAAAGTTTCATGTTGATTGGATTACATCTTGATGTGTTTTGAAGCATGAAATCACAAAATGCACAAACCCCCCCTAATGGAGGCTCTCGGCCAAACTTGGAATTTGAGATTTTATGTTGCCCTTGGGTTTTGATGTTTTGAACATGCTAAGTTCATCTTAGAAATGATTTAGAATCATTCAAAATTGATTTGATCAATTTCGGACTAAAATGAACAAAATACCAAGTGTAAGGGCAATTCGGTAAATTCACTTAAATATGATTTATTGAATTTTATTTCATAATTTGATTATTGGACAATTAAATAAATATGTATTTAATTAATCCGAGAAAAAGTTTTGAAATCGGAAAATTTGATTTTCCACCGTTTCCGCTGCGTTACCGGATTTAGCCCCTAAAAACCCATACAGAAATAAGGTGGGAAGAAGACAAGAGGAACAAAAGAAAGGAGAATTCTTTAGTTTGCAATGCAATAGTACTCAAGATACTATTAAATGACACAAAGAATTCCCAACAAAGCACAACGGCCAACATACATGAAGAATCATCAAAAGATGCATCGACAATTCAACCGAGACTTCAAGCGTCAACCATTGCCATTCAGGGAACAAGACAAATCCGTGAACATGGAAAGACTCCCAGACTACAATTTCACTGTTTCCCCAGGAGAACTAGTTTCGGTCCTCAAGAAGATGAGGAGTGAAGTAAGATGGCCCCCACGCTCCAGAGATTATTCAGCCAAGAAAGATACCAGCAAATGGTGTGAATTTCATCGGGATTATGGGCATACGACAGCAGATTGCGTGGCTCTGAGATTGGAAGTATTGGAATTGCTGAATAAAGGACACTTGAATGATTTTCTTTCAGAGAAGAGCAAAGCTATAATGGCCCGGAGAAACGAGAAAGAAGATGGCCCCACACCACCCCCACCAATCAACAATACCGTAAGTTTTATTTCTGGTGGTTCCGAAGTAAGTGGTGTCTCATACTCAGCCGCAAAACGACATGCCAGAGTTGCAACAATGGATCTTTTCCATTCGACTATGTCAATAGAGGGGATGTTTACAAACCTCACAATTGAATTTCCAAACGACAACAACTCCAGTCAAATGAATCCACATCATGACGCCCTGGTGATCTCTTTGCAGATTGCAAACTTCATGATCAAACGAGTCTTAGTTGACACGGGTTCGTCAGCAAACATCATCTTTAGAACTGTACTTTTCGACATGGGAACCGAGATATAAGAGATCAACATGAGGTCAACTGTTCTTATTGGATTCAGCGGTAAACAGAAATTCACCATAGGGAGATAACTCTCACAGTCTATGCGGGAGGAATCAATAAGATGACTACTTTTTTGGTCATCGACTGTCCCTCAGCCTATAACTTAATTGTTGGCAGACCTTGGATTCATGAGATGAGGGCAGTCTCATCTACTTACCATCAAATGCTTAAATTTCCTACAAGGTGAGGAATCCAAAAGATTAGAGGAGACCAATCTGCTTCCAGAAGTTGTTACCAAACGACTTTAAAAGCAAAATCTCAATCAGCATAGCAATTAATGAAGGGATCTGGCGCTTCATCACCGGATCTACCAAGTATAGAAGAGCTCGACGAGGTCCAAATTCACCCACAATATGCTAATCACAAAGCACAAATTGGAGCTAATCTAGATCCCAAGCTACGAGCGGACTTAATTGATTTCTTGATGAAGCGACATGATAGCTTCGTCTGGTCTCACTAAGATATGACCGGGATCGACCCAAATTAATCACCCATGAGCTCCATGTGGATCCAAACTACCCTCCTGTCAGACAGAAGAGAAAAAAGTTAGCCCGAAAGAGAAATCAAATTATTGACGAAGAAATCCAAAAATTGCTACAAAATGGATCCATCAAGGAGGTCCAATTCCCAGAATGGTTAGCTAATGTGGTGATAGTACGGAAGAAGAATGGAAAATGGCGAGTCTGCATCGACTTCACAGATTTGAAAAAAGCATGCCCCAAGGATTCTTTCCCGTTGCCTCATATTGATTCGATGGTTGCTGCTACAGCAGGCCATGAATTGTTAAGTTTCATGGATGCGTATTCAGGCTACAATCAGATCCTTATACATCCAAACGACCAAGAGAAGACAACCTTTGTCACCAACAGAGGCATTTATTGCTACAAAGTGATGCTATCGGCCTAAAAAATGCTGGAGCCACTTATCAACGCATGGTAAACAAAATGGTTTCTCAGCAAATTGGGAGAACAATGGAAGTTTACATAGACAACATGTTGGTGAAATCATTAAAATCCGAACAACATCTATCACATTTGGAGCAGACATTCGACACAATGAGGAGATATGGTATGAAGCTGAATCCAACAAAATGTGCTTTTGGGGTCGCTTCAGGAAAATTTCTTGGATATATGGTCACAAGACGAGGGATAGAAGCCAATCCTAGTCAGATCAAATCCATACTCGACATTCCTTCTCCTACCAATCCAAAAGAGTCATGCGACTAGTAGAGAGAATTGCTGTACTTAACAGATTCATCTCCAAATCAACCGACAAGAGTTTTTTATTCTTCTCCGCCTTAAAGAAAGCGAAGAACTTCGAATGGACTCCAGCCTGCGAGGAAGCATTGAAAGAACTCAAACGGTACTTGTCTTCTCCACCTTTGTTATCGAAGCCACTCGACAACGAAAGGCTTTTTCTCTATTTAGGAGTTTCAGAGCAAGCAGTAAGTGCAGTCCTGATCAGAGAAGAAGAGTGGACTCAGCTCCCAGTCTACTATATAAGTAAAGCATTGTTAGAGGCGGAGTCACGCTACCCTCTTATGAAAAAATTGGTGCTGGCTTTGGTAACAACAGCGAGAAAGCTACATCCATATTTTCAAGGGCACCCAATCACTGTTTACACATCATATCCAATGATAAACATTCTCCATAAGCTCGAACTTTCAGGGAGACTGACGAAATGGGCTGTAGAGCTTGGTGAACACGACATTACCTACCAGCCACGAACTGCGATCAAATCACAAGCACTCGCAGATTTTCTAGCTGATTTCAGTCCCAGTCTACAGGCACCAGCTGAACAAGAAATCCATTGCATTCATCCTTCAACCACATCCAGAAAAGTTATCATTATTGAATTATAATTAGGCCATAAGCTTGGGGACAACTCATCAACCACTCCTCCCCCAATTTGCCCAACACAAGGTATATAACCTCACATGCTGAGATCTTTCATCAGAAGCAAGAACACGTTGTAGGGACTCTTGCCAACTAATGAACTCATCTTTCCCCACCTATAAATAGAAGCCGAATTCGTAATGCAGAGGCATTGAAGTCTAAGCTTTGAGACTTGAGCTTTCTAAGCTTCTCATTCCTTTAAAACATCAACCCCCGCCCTCACGGCAGTCAACAGAAGTCAAGGTAACTTCCGACCTTGTTCTTCCATTATACTTAACTTATTTCGATACTGACTTGGGCGTCAGAGTGTCCACGGCACCCACCACAATCGGTGGACAGTCTACTCCCGCTTATTCTACCTTTGTGTTGTAGGATCGCTAGTGCCCCCAACCTACAAATTCTGATTGTGGACCTCGGCCAAAATCCAACATCCACAAAATTAATTTAATAATTTATTCAATTTTATATTTTATTAGGGGAAAAAGTGAACAATTTTTAAATTGTATGTGCAAAAAAAGAATAAATTTAAAATTTTTATGATAAACGGTACTTACTTTATTTTTCTGATGAAAAAAATAATTTTCCAAAACTATATGACAGGAAAAAGCAGGAGGTGCGCAGATGATTCAGAAGTCGACAAGTGGCCGCGGGTTGAGGCAGAGGCAAAAGCAAAAAAATAGAGTGGATTCTTAGCAGAGACGACAGTACGGTTTAAGCGTGGAAAGACAGAAAGACATCTTTTAAATTTATTCATTCATTTAATCCTCCATCAAGACCTAATCTGATAATGCCTTGAGCTTTAAAAAAAAAAAAAAAAAGAAGAAGAAGAAGAAGAAGTGCAATTTCAGGGAATTTGCAGTGTCAGAAGAATAGAGGCAACTTTATTGTAAGTTAAGCCAAGAAAAAGAAGCTGAGTTATTTAAATCCAAAGGCGTGATTAAAGTAGAGCCTCGGTTCTGAAACGCTTCTGACTCTGAATTATCATCAAAACCACCATTTTTAGTCTTGCTTTTAACTTTTTTAAAAATAAATAAATAATTAAAAACTGTTATATTTGCTGTCATTTTCCATTAGTAATCAGACTTGGAGGGAATCCCAGATTTTTATATGATTTTCTGACATATTTTCCTTGAATCCTACTTGTCTTTTTTTTTTTTTAAAAAAAAAAAAGTATTTGAGTTATTTAGGTGCCATTATTTGAGATTATTAAATCTGTTTAGTAAAAATAAGATGTATAAGATTCAAATCATCATTAAGTTTAACAAAAAAATAATATTAATCATACAATTAGTTTTATGGTAAAAGGGTCAAGATTTTTAGCTTGGATTTATGACATAAGTGAAGTTCAACCATTAAGAATTTACCTTTACTAGAATGTTGGAAGATTTTTAACTTGCTGAAGCCTGAAGACGAAACAGCAGTAGTTCTTTTAGCAAGCCACAGCCACAAGCTTACATTGACATTTTTTTACTATTAATTTTTTTTTTAAGACTCAATGCACCACCAATATATTTATAACATAATAATAATAGGTGATTATCATTTGATTATTTCATAAACTAAGAAATGATAAATGAGTATACTAAATATTAGAAAATAATATTTTATTATTATATTTAAAAAAACTTAAATTTTACTATTATGTGTTACAAAATTTTATATACTGTATTTAATGAGAGAGAATTCACATTTTCTTATATTTTTATATTAAAAAAACAAGATTTTATAAAAATATAATAATAAAATGATATATTTTAATATTTTTTTAATTTCTGAAATAATGATGGGATATCAGCCTAATAATTATTTACCGGCATTTAAAAAATTGTAGTGATTTTAGCCGTTTGTTTCAGCCCCACTTTTTGACTAAAGATGAGGCCTGTTTGGTTATGGGGCAATGTGGGAGAAAGGGCGCCGGATTTGAAGGAGACAGCCAGACAGAGAGGTGAGGTGAAGGTTTCACTCACAAGCTTTTGACTTGTTTATTTAACTTGAAGAAGAAGCCAAAGCTCGAATAAAATAAAAATAAATGTAAAAATGATTTAAATTTTTGTTGGTCAAAAACCCATCTCTAAGTTTTTACACAGTGGGGATTTGTTGTCGGATTGGAAAAATAAAAATAGCATCTTATGATGTGTAATTTTCTGTGTCTTTTACAGAAGCAGCAAGAAAAAAAAAAGAAACTGAAGAAATCCCACTAATCACAAACAGTTGTAAGAGAGTAAAAACATAACAAAAGAGATTAGGAAAAGTTAGGAGGAAAAAAACATAACATGAACCTAAAAAGCAAGGTAGTTTGAGATAATAGAGATTAAGGAAAGGAGGGGGAGGTTTGTTCATAAAGTGAGAAAATAATAGGGAATTTTGCAAATGTCACAAGATTCTCATCTGGAGGAGATAAAGACGATTGAGCAGTGGAAATGGTCTGAAATGCAAGGCCTTGAGCTTCTTTCTTCTCCTCCTTTTAATAATAATAATAAAGCCAACAACAACCCATCAACAAGAGAAAGAGAAGCAGAAGCAGAAGCAGAAGCAGAACAAAGAACAAGAGAAATGGAGAATTCTTCTTCTTCACCTGCTACTTCTCCTGAGCCAAAGAAAGATGGAGATAGTGGTAGTGGAGAGAAGAAGCCTAGTGATGTAACTCCAGTTGGGTTTGGTGAGCTCTTCAGATTTGCTGATAGTTTGGATTATGTGTTAATGGCAATTGGGTCTCTTGGTGCTTTTGTACATGGCTGTTCTTTCCCTATCTTTCTTCGCTTCTTTGCCGATCTTGTTAACTCTTTTGGCTCTAATGTTAACAATATGGATAAGATGATGCAAGAAGTTTTGAAGGTAATAATAACATTTACATATTTTCACAATTCAACTCTTCATTTTTACAACATTTTTAAAATCTCTTTGTTATGTCAATGTTTCTGTCTTTTTTTTTTTTTTTGCAGTATGCATTTTACTTTCTGGTGGTTGGTGCTGCAATTTGGGCTTCTTCATGGGCAGGTCAGTTGCTTTTTTATTTTATTTTTTTGGCTCTGCTTCATTTGCTTGTTTGCTCAACTAATAACAAAGCGAAGAATGAATTGGTTTCAGAAATATCATGTTGGATGTGGACTGGTGAGAGGCAATCAACCAAGATGAGGATCAAGTACCTAGAAGCAGCTTTGAACCAAGACATTCAGTATTTTGACACCGAGGTTCGAACCAGCGACGTCGTATATGCCATTAACACTGATGCAGTGATGGTCCAAGATGCCATTAGCGAGAAGGTGAATCTAAAATTATCAATATTTATTCTACTTGTTTTCATCGATTGTTCTTCTGTTTTTCTAATTAGGCATTTTGTATGTGCAGCTGGGTAATTTCATTCACTATATAGCAACATTTGTAACTGGATTTGTTGTTGGTTTCACCGCTGTGTGGCAATTAGCTTTGGTCACACTTGCAGTTGTTCCTCTCATTGCTGTAATTGGAGCTATTCATGCTACCACTTTGGCCAAGCTCACTGGCAAGAGTCAAGAATCTCTATCACAAGCTGGAAACATTGTAGAACAGGTAAAAAAAAAAATATGCAAGTTTCAATGATTATGCCTTCTCTGAGTTTCAATTTTTTATTTTTTTGGCAAAATTCTCTGTTTTCCCCATCTGGGTATTGCTGATTTTAACCCCCCCCCCCAAAAAAAAATTGCAGACAGTGGTTCAAATTAGGGTCGTCTTTTCATTTGTTGGTGAATCTAGAGCATTACAAGCCTATTCATCAGCATTGAAGGTTGCTCAAAGGCTTGGTTACAAGAGTGGATTTGCAAAAGGGATGGGTTTGGGCGCAACTTACTTTGTTGTGTTCTGTTGTTATGCTCTTCTTCTCTGGTATGGAGGTTATCTTGTTAGGCATCACTTTACCAATGGAGGGCTAGCCATAGCCACCATGTTTGCAGTCATGATCGGTGGATTGTGAGTCGTACTCTTAATCTCTTGTTCAAACATGCTTTACATTTTACATTTCTCCATATTAGTTTTGTTTGCTTAAACTCCCTTTTATTTGCAGGGCTTTGGCACAGGCAGCTCCAAGCATGTCTTCATTTGCAAAGGCAAAAGTTGCAGCAGCAAAAATTTACCGTATAATTGACCATAAGCCTAGTATTGATAGAAATAGTGAAACTGGTTTGGAGTTGGACTCGGTTTCTGGACTCGTAGAGCTGAAAAATGTTGATTTCTCATATCCTTCAAGGCCAGAAGTTCAGATCCTTCACAACTTTTCCCTAACTGTACCTGCCGGAAAGACCATTGCTCTGGTTGGCAGCAGTGGCTCCGGTAAAAGCACAGTGGTTTCCCTCATTGAGAGATTCTATGATCCGACCTCAGGTAAAATAAATTAGCTAAATCAAGTTGTTACTGCTGCTAAGTTCTTCAATTAGAATGTGTTATTGCAGTTAATTTAGTTATGGGGTGCAAATTTATGAAATTTGTATAGGACAAGTGCTGCTGGATGGGAATGACATAAAGTCAATGAAGCTGAGATGGTTGAGGCAGCAAATAGGACTTGTGAGTCAAGAGCCTGCACTTTTTGCTACCACCATTAAAGAGAACATACTGTTGGGTAGGCCAGATGCTAATCAAACTGAGATTGAAGAAGCTGCCAGAGTTGCCAACGCTCATTCATTCATTATCAAGCTTCCGGATGGCTTCGACACTCAAGTTAGTTAATGATATCACATTTTAGGTTGAGATCATAATAACAAATTCACACTAAAGCTTCTTACCTCATTTACCATAAAAAAAACCATACCATCAAGTAGCATCAATTGGGTTGTTGTCCTTTTGGCTGTTAGGAGAAGGTGAAGTTAATAATGGATCTTGACCAAAAGTGTCATGTTTTGGTTATATTTTTAATGGCATATATAAATTGCAAAATATTTTTAAAATACTCAAGATTGAATAGATGGATAATTTGGTCAGCAAACAAACTTAACTTTATTTTATTTGGTAGTTTATATATTTTAATGAAGTCAATGCAAGTCTATCATGCATGAATTTGTAAGAAGGTAACATGCTTCAGTCAACAGTTCATGTGCAGGTATAAGACCAAAAAACACATAGAACGGTGGGTATAAATACAATAGAAAAATGAAGAGGACAAATGGCTCACTAAAAATAAAGAAATGTTAAAGGTCTTGAGGGATTAAAATAATGATGGGGAAGAAAATGTATTGATAATCGGTGTTTATAAATTATGTTTACTCTGCACCCAAGGCTTCAAGTCAAAAGAATCAAAATTTTCATTTATTATTGTTATTTTAATTTAAGAGAGTTACAAACCTTGCTGTCTAAACAATACATTTGAATTTGATAAAAAAGATCATATAGCCTTAGAGAAAAGAATAATATACTGATATGTAGTCAAATTTTGATATTGTAATTTTTGGGTAAGTATTGGCAGCCAAAAAGCATTAAGAAAAAATAAATAAATTTGAAAATGGCAGGTAGGGGAGAGAGGAGTGCAGCTATCAGGAGGGCAGAAGCAGAGGATTGCTATAGCCAGGGCAATGCTGAAAAACCCAGCAATTCTGCTCCTAGATGAGGCAACTAGTGCATTGGACTCGGAATCAGAAAAGCTGGTGCAGGAAGCTCTTGACCGTTTTATGATTGGGAGGACAACTCTTGTTATTGCCCATCGCCTTTCCACTATTCGCAAGGCTGATCTTGTAGCTGTGTTACAACAGGGAAGTGTCTCTGAAATTGGGACTCATGATGAACTCATTGCCAAGGGAGAAAATGGTGTCTATGCCAAGCTCATAAGAATGCAAGAAGCAGCTCATGAAACTGCTCTCAACAATGCCAGAAAGAGTAGTGCAAGGTAGGTTCCACCATTTATGATTCTTTAATAAGTTATTGATACATGTTTACATTGTCATATGGAGCAGATAATTTGTTTTATAACATGGTTATACTTATTGTAGGCCTTCAAGTGCCAGGAACTCAGTAAGCTCGCCGATAATTGCCCGAAATTCCTCTTATGGCCGATCACCTTACTCACGCAGGCTATCTGACTTCTCTACTTCTGATTTTAGTCTATCCCTTGATGCTACATATCCCAATTACAGGCTTGAGAAACTTGCTTTCAAGGAGCAAGCTGGTTCATTCTGGCGCCTCACAAAGATGAATTCTCCTGAATGGGTTTATGCTTTAGTTGGTTCTGTGGGCTCTGTTATCTGTGGATCCCTTAGTGCGTTTTTTGCTTATGTTCTAAGTGCTGTCATGAGTGTCTACTATAATCCCGACCATGCTTACATGATCAGAGAAATCACAAAGTACTGCTACTTGTTGATTGGGCTTTCATCAGCTGAACTTCTCTTCAACACACTACAGCATTCCTTCTGGGATATTGTTGGAGAAAACCTTACAAAACGAGTGAGGGAGAAAATGCTGGAAGCAGTACTGAAAAATGAAATGGCATGGTTCGATCAGGAAGAAAATGAGAGTGCTAGGATTGCAGCAAGGCTGGCTCTTGATGCCAACAATGTAAGATCGGCCATCGGAGACCGAATTCAAGTAATTGTGCAGAACACTGCACTTATGCTAGTTGCCTGCACTGCAGGATTTGTTTTGCAATGGCGCCTTGCCCTTGTTCTGATAGCTGTCTTCCCGGTAGTTGTTGCAGCCACTGTCTTGCAGGTTTGTATTTATGTCTCATTCTTCATATCATGCACACAAGGTTATTGAACAGTATTCTCAACCTTTTGTTGGATTATTACACAGAAAATGTTCATGAAAGGTTTCTCAGGAGACTTGGAAGCTGCACATTCCAAGGCCACACAACTTGCTGGGGAAGCCATTGGCAATGTGAGGACTGTTGCTGCCTTCAATTCAGAGTCGGTGGTTGTTGGTCTTTTCTCCACCAACCTTCAAACTCCGTTACGAAGATGCTTTTGGAAGGGGCAAATTGCTGGAAGTGGATACGGGGTAGCTCAATTTTGTCTTTATGCTTCCTATGCTCTTGGCCTTTGGTATTCTTCCTGGCTTGTGAAGCATGGGATCTCTGATTTCTCAAAGACAATCCGAGTTTTCATGGTCCTCATGGTCTCTGCCAATGGTGCAGCCGAAACTCTAACCCTGGCTCCTGACTTCATCAAAGGTGGGCAGGCCATGAGGTCAGTATTTGATCTTCTTGACCGTAAAACTGAAATTGAGCCTGATGATCCGGATGCCACCCCTGTTCCTGACCGTCTTCGTGGGGAAGTTGAATTGAAGCACGTAGACTTTTCTTATCCCTCTCGCCCTGATATCCCAATCTTCCGAGACCTGTCTCTTCGTGCCCGAGCTGGAAAAACTCTTGCTCTTGTAGGTCCTAGTGGATGTGGCAAGAGTTCAGTCATTGCACTTATACAGAGATTCTACGAGCCCTCATCTGGACGGGTTATAATTGATGGAAAGGACATTAGAAAATATAATCTTAAGTCCCTACGGAGACACATGGCAATCGTTCCACAAGAACCATGCCTCTTCGCTTCTACAATTTATGAAAATATTGCCTATGGGCACGAGTCAGCAACCGAGTCTGAGATCATTGAAGCAGCTAGATTGGCAAATGCTGATAAGTTCATATCTTCATTGCCTGATGGCTACAGGACATTCGTAGGGGAGAGAGGAGTTCAAATTTCTGGTGGACAGAAACAAAGAATAGCAATTGCTCGGGCTCTTGTGAGGAAGGCAGAGATTATGCTGCTTGATGAGGCAACAAGTGCACTTGATGTCGAGTCTGAGAGATCCGTTCAGGAGGCTCTAGACCGTGCTTGCTCAGGAAAAACAACAATCGTTGTTGCTCATCGACTATCAACCATCAGAAATGCCCATGTCATTGCAGTAATTGATGACGGGAAAGTCGCAGAACAAGGATCTCATTCACACCTGTTGAAAAATTATCCTGATGGGTGTTACGCCCGGATGATACAGTTACAAAGGTTTACACATAGCCAGGTTATTGGAATGACATCAGGTTCAAGTTCCTCAGCAAAACCCAAAGATGATGAGAGAGAAGCCTAGTAAGTTTTAAAGATAAAAACCAAGTTAAAAAGGACTAATATTTACATACCCCTTAATGATTTTTTGGGTTTTTGATTGCCAGTTTAATGTTATGCTAATAGTCTAGTATGTGTTGTATTACCTAATTTTTTTTTTGTTTCTTTGTTTTTTGTTTTTACCAATATATGGTCTCTCTCTGAATCTCTCTTAAGGAAATGATAATGATAATTACTCACAACTCTTCACGTTGCCATCAAGATGAATTCACAAAGCAGCAGCCCTCGTGCAATTCTTTTGTCCTCTTGCTTTAAAAAAAAAAGCATATCAGGGAAACAAAAGATTCTTTGTAAAAAAATAATTGAGAAAAAACAGTCCAAATGGTTCAACAATAATAAATGTTGATCATGACAAGAAGCATGCTTGTTAGAATTGCAAAAGAGGTGGTGGAAAATAATGCAAACTCAAACAGAAGAAAGTAAGGGGACAAGCATAGCATGGGTTGATAGAAAATGAAGGCACGGTATTGGTGTTTTATCATTGCCTTTGCTTATGGACCACAGTTATCATGAATATGTTTTAAGGACGTGAGTGGGCACAGAACACTGTTTGGCTTGATGCTGCTAGCCACTAGTGTCATTGGCTGACTTTTCCGGTAGGGGAAAATCGAGCTCGTGCGGCACTTACCGAGGTTCACGCCTCAGAAGTCAGCCTTCCCGTTGTTCATGGACTTAAATTTGATGATTGAGACGTCTACATATTCATCTAACGACAAGTTACGAAAGCTTACAAACAATGTTATAGCATACAAGCATTACAATACAAAAGAGTAAACGCGGGCTCACACTATTTCAGGACATGGAAAATGAATTAGGACAACTGGATATGAAAATCGAACATTCCATTAATATCAGGATCATTACATTTACATCGTTACATAAACAACATTTAAGGGCAAGAGGGTTCACGACCAATGTCCCTAGACCACCAACGCCCAAGGCTACCCCAAGACTCACCAAGACATCCCTTTAAAAAGGATTTAAAGACATTGCGCAAGTGACACTAGGAAACGCCTGTTTGAGTTGTCACACACCCTCTAAAATCTAACATGCAATAAGTTTCTTTGGCCGATCTTAGTAGGTCATCATGCCCCAATATAAGCGGCCACGAGAACTTGTTAATATCCATAGACGAGCTCATATCAATGGCTTTTTACAATCCAACCCACTTCGCGGCAAAATGCACTAAATAGGGCAAGAGGGTTACTCTATGTAAAACTCCAGACAAACTTGGGAATTGGACCCCGCAGACGAAATTATCCCAGTACAAGTGGCCATGAGCTTTACTAATGATCTTGCACAAACTTGATCTGATAGTTCGAAATATAAGGTCCTTTACAATACGACAAAAGGAGGCTAATGGTTAACGGTAATGCGACTTTGCCTCAAAATGTGCAAAGTGACAATGCATGTAGTATACGACAGATATGTGCAACATTGTCCGAATGTGCTAGTCTCATACTCAGTCTGTGAAATTCTCCCCTACTTGATTCCTCAGCGTCCTCGACGGCGGTCTGACTTGGCAGTATGCTCGAACAACTTCCTTTCTTCATTTTTGATTCATCTGGAGGTATTCGATCTTCAATCTTTTGCTTGCTCTACTCAAGGTCTTCACTTCTCTTCTGCCTGAATTTCTTCATCTTCAAAGTCCCCATCATTGATGTTTGATGAGGATCTTGTCGTTGCTTCTTCTCCTCTTTTAGATGGTTAATGTTATCATGTGCCTGCTTTATTAAAATCTTGTCAGTAAAACCTAATTGAGACAAAATCCAGATGAAGGAAAAAGAGAATAGCCCACGATGAACAAAATAATTGTTATTTTATTCGGTCCAATAGCACCTTTGCACATGTTTGGATTCATAAGGTTCCCGCACATGTTTAGATCACCATCCGTGTTCTTTATAAAGAATGAGAATAATATAGATGATTACAGTCATCCTATATCTCGCATCATTAATTATAATTGTGAAAAAATACTTATATCTGAGTTGAACAATCTTATCTATTAGGCTAATATTTTGATTAGTTAGGCTCAATTTGCATCACACATTCCTGAACACTCCCACATCCCAATCTGCCAAACACGGCTAGCTTCTGTCATGCAAAATAGAGATTTCTGTAAAGTAAACTGCTCCATTAGTCAACATAACAAGGCAGGTTCTCATTGAATGATATTATTCCCCATAAATAAACAGATCGATTTACGACTGTCTGGGTTAAGTAAACTGCTCCAATGCAACAATCAAGGGCCACCAGAAGTCTTGGAAATCAATACAATGATATCAATGAATTGAATCATTTGTAAGAACTAAACACCATATAATACAGAAAATATTCAAACATCACTCTATGATTCCAGTACAACAGAAACTCCATCATTTCTTCCTAAAAGTTTTTTTTTTTTTTGAAATGTTGGAAACTCCGCCGTCAAACCACCTGACCCGGGCTTAAACGGAGCAGGTAAAAGCCCTGACTGTCCCAGGCTATTACAAGAAACGCACTATTGGATTCGAACCCAGAACCAGAAGGCTAGATCCCGAGCCCTACACCATCAAGCCACGCCCCTTGGAGACTCTTCCACACCTAATTGATTTCAGTGCAGGCATTTAGCAAATGAAGAACCTCGCGTACTGATTGTATCAGAAGAAATGGCCACAATAATACAACATATTTACAGTAGGAAATTGTTTGGCAAAAAGAGGCAATCACCAATTCCAAAAACAGGAGTTAGGCGCTACAAACTCAGTTTCAATAACTCTTCCTGCAGACACTTATCACAAAAATGCTCCAACCTTCATAATGGGATGAGAATAGAAAAACGAGAGCATAAACCTAAGCCTCAACCTTGAGTATTCATACAGACAAATGCAACGTGAGCTATATTGCTAGAAACCTCAATTGTAATCTTTACAAGAGATCAATCATTTATCCATCTTGTATCATAGACTTCATTTTGTTTTACACAGAGTAAGCAGAGATTTATTGATTTATTGATTTTTTGGTCACAAAAATCAAAAGTTGTATGAATTATGTGTTACAGTGAATTCTCTTCCCAAAAAGTGTATCTCTAACTAGTTTTTGTTGTAAATATGAATTTTAAATGAGTTTTAATTTGAAAGGGATTTATAAATTTATTTTGGATATAAACTTTTGTTGACGGGTGATTTTCGTTCCAGGGGCAGTCCTCCTCCTGTTGTGATTAAACACACACACAAAAGAGGAGAAATGAGAGAAAACTCTTCTTTATATCTCACAAACAAAGAATTACAAAGCTTGCACTCCAAACTTTACAAAAAACTCTCACACCACTTTACTCTCTATTCTCACTCAATTTGGGATTATGGGATACTATAACAATGATCATAAAGCTCAGATTTATAGTGAAGCAAAACGTGTGCACTGTTGCAACACGTTTTCCCTTCACGCGTTGTATGGGTTGGCTGCCAAAACCCTTCACGCGTCTCTCTCTCTCTGCATGCCACATGAAGACAGTTTGCTTTCGGTGCAAACTGTCTTCATGCATATTAAGTCAACAAATCTCCCCCTCGGTGAAGATTCCCCCAAAATCTGAGCCGACCATCAATCATCCAAATCCGGATCCTCAAAAGGATCCACCCCTGGCTGCATCTGTATGACTGCCTACGTACCCTGAGTTGGGATCAAGCCAATCGTAGTTCTTTGAATCTCCCCACTCTGATTATGTGGAGAGTTTTGTCATCCCGGCTATAGCACGACAGATTTCAAGCTTCTCATTCGGTAAAACCTTCGTGAACATATCGGCACCGTTGTCGTCGGTGTGAATTTTCCTGAGTTCTAACAGCCTTGAGCTCAGGACGTCCCGTATCCAGTGATACCTTACATCGATATGTTTTGACCTCGAATGAAATGTAGAATTTTTACCGAGATAGATAGCACTCTGGCTATCGCAGTACAAAGTGTACTTCTCCTGCTTGAAACCCAATTCCTGGACGAATGTCTTCATCCACAGCAATTCCTTGCAAGCTTCTGTAACTGCAATGAATTCCGCCTCTGTTGTAGAAAGTGCAACACATCTCTGCAACCTCGACTGCCATGCCACAGCTCATCCTGAGAGAGTAATCAGATACCCCGAAGTAGACTTTCGGGTATCCACATCTCCTGCCATATCTGAATCGGTGTAGCCCATCAATACTGGTTTGTCGCTGCTTCCAAAACATAACCTCATTTTGGATGTGCCTCGTAGATACCGCATGATCCATTTGATCGCATTCCAGTGTTCCCGTCCTGGGTTTGACATAAACCGGCTGACCAATCCAACTGCGTGTGCTAAGTCCGGCCTCATGCACACCATGGCATACATAAGACTTCCCACTGCTGAGGTGTATGGAACCTGTTTCATTTCCTCCTTCCCTGTCTCAGTAGAGGGACTCTGCCGTGTACTCAATCTAAAGTGGGTAGCAAGAGGAGTGCTAACCGCTTTAGCCTTGTCCATCTGGAATCTCTGAAGTACCTTCTCGATGTACACCTCATGTGACAAGTATAACCTCCTGGCTTTCTGATCACGACCGATCCTGATGCCAAGAATCTGTTTAGCTGGCCCCAAGTCTTTCATCTCAAAAGACTTACTCAGTTGATGCTTCAAATTATCAATCCTCGATTGATTCCTGCCAACTATCAACATATCATCTACATACAATAGTAAGATGATAAAGTCATCGTCAGAAAATTTCTGAACGAAAACATAATGGTCTGAAGTAGTCTTCTTGTATCACTGCTCCCCCATAACTGACTCAAACTTCACGTACCACTGTCTCGGTGCCTGTTTCAAACCGTAGAGGCTTTTCCTGAGTCTGCACACATAGTCCTCTTTCCCTCTGACTCTGAAGCCTTCTGGTTGCTCCATGTAAATTTATTCTTCCAGATCCCCGTGAAGAAATGCGGTCTTGACATCCATCTGCTCAACTTCCAGGCCGAGGCTTGCTGCTAAGCTGAGTACCACTCTGATGGATGACATCTTCACAACTGGGGAGAAGATTTCATCGAAGTCAATGCCTTTCCTCTGATTGAATCCCTTGACAACTAGTCTGGCTTTGTACCGGGGTTGTGAAGTGTGCTCCTGTTGCTTCACCCTGTACACCCATTTGTTCTTCAAAGCCCGTTTGCCTCTTGGCAATTTCACCAACTCAAAAGTGTGATTATCATGCAAATATTTCATCTCATCTTGCATGGCTTCCTCCCACTTTTCTTTGTCATCTGTTTCCACAGCCTCCTGGTAGCTCTCGGGTTCTCCCCCGTCAGTAAGCAGCACATACTCATATGCAGAGTATTTGGTTGAAGGTCGCCTCTCTCTGTCAGACCTTCTCTGTGGAACTGTTGGTGGAACTTCTGGTACTGGTGGTAGATCGTGATCATCATCTCTGGGAGCTTCATCACCTGTACCCTCATGTCTGGGAACCTCATCTTCAACTCGTACTGGCACCGGTGTGTGAGGTTCTGGATTCACATCTCTGTATTTCTGGGGCATTGTCTTCATCTCCTTTCGGATATCTTCTATGGTCTGGTCTTCGACGAAGACAACATCTCGGCTTCTGACAATCTTCTTCTCCACATGATCATAGAGTTTGTAGCCGAAATCATCCTGACCATAGCCAATAAAGACACATTGTCACGTCTTTGCATCAAGCTTGGATCTCTCATCCTTTGGGATGTGTACAAATGCTTTGCACCCAAAGACATGCAAGTGTTCATAAGACACTTCTTTACCTGTCCAAGCTTGGTTAGGAACATTACCTTTCAGTGCGACCGCTGGGGACATGTTCAAAACATGTACTGCTGTGTTGAGTGCCTCCCCCCAAAATGTCTTCGGTAGCTTGGCTTGTGACAGCAAGCTTCTGACCCTTTCGCACAAGGTTCTGTTCATCCTCTCAGCTAGGCCATTAAGCTGAGGTGTCTTCGGAGGTGTCGTTTGATGTCGGATTCCTTGCGACTTGCAGTACTGATCAAACGGACCTCTGTATTCTCCACCATTGTCTGTTCTGATGCACTTCAGTTTCTTTCCGGTTTCTCTCTCCACCAGAGCATGAAACTCTTTGAACACTCCCAGCACTTGATCTTTTCTCTTCAAGGTGTATGCCCAGATCTTCCTTGAATGATCATCAATGAATGTCACAAAATACAGTGACCCACCAAGTGTTCGTGTCTGCATCGGACCACATACATCTGAATGTATGAGGTCAAGTACCTCCGGTTTCCGTTGAGGCGGGGAGCTCTGGAAGGACACTCTGTTCTGCTTTCCAGCCATGCAGTGTTCACACTTCCGTAAGTGTGAGTTCTTCAATTCGGGAAGAACATTCCGCCTGCGTAGTATCTCCATCCCTGTTTGGCTCATGTGACCGAGCTTTTTGTACCATAGCTCGGCTGCCTCATTATTGTTAACTGTATTTATGCTACTATTTGAAAGCTTAGCATGCATCAAATACAGAGTTGAATCTTTCTTACCTCGTGCCACGACCATTGATCCTTTAGTGGCTTCCAGTATTCGTCACTAAAGGTGCTGTAGAAACCTTCATCATCCAGCTTGCCTGTTGAGATCAGGTTTAACCGGATGTCAGGGATGTGTTTGACTCCCTTCAACACTAGCCTTGTCCCGTTCTCTGTTTCAAGGCAGATGTCTCCAATACCGACGACTTTGGACTGTCCGTCATTCCCCATCCTTACAGCACCGTAGTCCCCTGGTGTGTAAGATGAAAAGAAGTCTCTACGAGATGTGGCGTGTATGGATGCGCCACTATCTATCACCCAACTTGTCTCGTGGCTGGCAAGATTCACAACATCTTCTTCATATATAATATGGAATTCTTTGGAGGTCTTTTCGGTGGTAGTGGCAACTCTTTCTTGATTAGAGTCGCCATCTCTCCTGGACTGCTCGTTCTTCAATTTGTAGCAATCCCGCTTCATATGGCCTTTCTTTTTGCAGTGATAGCACTCAATATCTCTAGTTCTTGATTTCCCCCGGTTCTTGTCTGATTTACCTGGGCCTCGGCTTTTACTCCTCCCCCTTCTGGTGTTCTTTTCTGTCACTAGAGCTTCTGAGGTTGAGGCTGATGCTGACTCCTGCATTCTCGTCCTCTTTTCTTCCTCGAAGATCCTGGTCTTTGCCATCTCCATAGTGACTTTCCCATATGCGGCTGAATTTATCACCGTAGATCTGAACGTTTCCCAAGATTCTGGTAACGTATTAAGGAGTATTAAGCCATTTACCTCATCACCGAAGTCTATGCCCAATCCCGACAATTCTTTCATGGTGCTGAGGAAATCGTTGATATGGTCCACCACAGCTGTACCTTCCTGGTATTTCAACCCCATCATCTTCTTGATGTAGTACAGCTTGTTGTTGCCAGTCTTTACTCGAAAAAGCTCCTCCAGCTTTCTCCATAAGACACGTGCATTTGTCTCTTCACTGACATGGTTCATGATACTATCGTCGATCCACTGACGAATAGTACTGCATGTTTCCTGGTGAAGATTAGCCCACTTATCATCAGACATTCCTTCTGGTTTATGCTCCAGAAATACCGATCCATCATAGTCCTTCACATACAGAAGGTCTTTCATCATTCCTCTCCATGTGAAATAGTTTGTACTGGTTAACAAAATCATTTTTCCGTTGCCCCCATCCATCATAAAAATTCTAAGCAGAATTTCAAAAAACGGACCTCACTGTTGCGTCCGGAATGGTAAAAAATGGTGGAAATGACACTTCGTTTGTCAAAATCCGACATAGGGACCAATTTGCAAATTTCAGAAATTACAGGGGTCAAAATGCAATTTCCAAAAATACAGGGGCCAAAAATGAAATTACGGAAAAGTTCAGGGACTAAGTTGCAATTTCCAAAAAGTTCAGGGACTAAATTGAAAATTTCTGAAAGTATATGGGCTAAATTATAATTTCCAGAAAGTTCAGGGTCCTATCTGAAATTTACCAGACACCGCTGACGTGGCACGTGCTGACGTGGCGGATGACGTGGCGCTGACTGGGCTGCTGACTGGGCGCTGACGTGGCGCTGACTGGGCGCTGACGTGTCGCCACGTGTATCGTCTTCTTCCTTGGAACGCCCGTGTGCGCGTGCTGCGACTGAAGGCGCGTGGGGCGTAGACTGTGAGGCGCGTGCGGCGCGTGACAGCTGCTGGGACCTCCGTTTGATCGCCGAAAAATACCATCGTGCTCGTCTCGCCGTGAAACGTCTGATGGTATGCTCAAAATCGATTTTCGACAACTTTTGTCGGAACCGACTTTCCGAACCGAAGCTCTGTTACTGAGTTTCGGGATCCCTCCGAGTAACCTTAGCTACTGATACCACTTGTTGTGATTAAACACACACACAAAAGAGGAGAAATGAGAGAAAACTCTTCTTTATATCTCACAAACAAAGAATTACAAAGCTTGCACTCCAAACTTTACAAAAAACTCTCACGCCACTTTACTCTCTATTCTCACTCAATTTGGGATTCTGGGATACTATAACAATGATCCTAAAGCTCAGATTTATTGTGAATTAAAACGTGTGCACTGTTGCAGCACGTTTTCCCTTCACGCGTTGTATGGGTTAGCTGCCAAAACCCTTCACGCGTCTCTCTTTCTCTGCATGCCAGCATGAAGACAGTTTGCTTTTGCCTCCAACCGTGAATTTGTTTGGTTATGGGGGACCAAAAATAAACTTGGCAAAAGAAAAAAAACAAACACAAAATCGACAAGAGGGTTTTACGTGGTTCGGCGGAGCGAATCCAACCTACGTCCACGAGCACAAAGTGAGGTATGATTTTTATTACCAAATCGAGCTCGGCCGACCTGTTTTTCAGAAGGGTCTAAAGAAAACCGAGTTGTTTGTTTTTCATGCTTTTACGAGTAGTTTTTCCTTTTTTACAATTTTCGCTATCACCCCTATCAATAAGACTAACTTTCCTTTATCTACTAAGAGAAATACAACACTATTCTCATATCTCCATGACGTCATCCACGTGAATCTCCGGCTGATTGACGGGCTCTCTGCCCCAAAACTGCCTCGTCGAAAGCAAATCTGCCCTCTGTCTGCCTGTCACATCACTCTGTTTTATACACTGCCACACTCAATAATAATGATGCCAGTCTGTAAAGATCTCAAGCGGTGATACACGTCAGAGGGAAAAGTCCAAACTATCCCGATCACACGTCAGGCCTCGTGTGCACGGCCAAATCGCGAGCTGAACTACCCAAACTGCTTCCGACCTGACCTAAATTACCCGAGCTCATCATCCCGATCCAGGAGAATAAAGGGTACCGAACCGTGCTACCGGGCTAAAGTGGTCGGTCTCGGCTCTGGTGTTGTCGGCCTCTGAAATTTGCATCATGCCGTGTCCTCTGGTCGGTCAAATCCGAGAAGCCGGGTCCGAACACCATGCCTGACATTGGAGTAACCAATACCCTCTGAACATTCGTCATTCCAAAAGGAGAAATTTCATCTCTACCCTTGCCGTACTGTTCAAATACTTTGTCACAAGAAAACACCATTAACAACTTTTAATGAATTTTGATTTGATTTTGAAAAAGAAAAAAGAGTTATAAAAAATATTTTGAATATAGAGATTAAAACAATTTCTTCTTTGACTAATTTTTTTTAACGCTTTTTCACTTAAATGAAAGACGTTATCTTGACTTTAAATTCTCAACGTTTATAGTATTAATTATTAAACGTTTCCTATCGATTCAATTGCTAATGACGTTAATTTCTTTTCCCTATAAAAAAAAAAAAAGAAGGATGTTTCTCGATGCTGAAGATAGAGCCGCAAAGCATCCTTGCATAAAAATTGATTTTGGACCTGAAGTAATTTTGGTGTTCTGTCTCTATCTGTCTTTCATTCACCTTATAATATATACACTCTCGGCTGTTCATACCCGTTCTTGGTGTTTTTAGTTCCCGAGCAAATATTTTGAGTGTGAAGCATATCGATCGATTTTTGTACAAAATCAATTGAGACATAATTTTTTGTGGGCTTGTTTTATCGTAGGGACGTCGGGACTGACATAATGTAAGCACAAATTCTGGGCAGAGCCGCAAAACATCTTAAATAGAGTAACCTAGTTTACGACTCAACTCAGATTCCTGTTTAATTCGTGATGAACGATAGTTTTATTCTAAATTTTCTGCACTGTTGTTCGATGTGTCATATCTGTTTATGTTATATTTATTATACTCTTGAGGTTGACATTGTCTTGTTTTTGCTATGTCTTTTGGGGTGCTCTGTATGCTCGGTTTTTTAGGGATTTTCTTGTCAATATTTATTTAAGTGACCGTGTTGAATATTCTGATTTAACAAATCAATATAAATTGATGATATATAAACAAAATACTGTCAGATTTATAAAATCAATTATAAGTTTGACAATCTAACAAAACAAGTAATCTGAAAAGTTGCTTTTGTTTTCACTTATATATTCGATAGTGTTGATTTGTCTTGTGTCGAATTGAGATTGGATTGAATGTTAATCATGTGTAATACCCTGTCAGAGGCAAGATGCTATCGACAAGAGATATGATTAATTCATCTCCATAACCCTCCAAATTTACAGAAAAACAGACATAATATACCATAAAACTGGACAACCTGGAGCAAAGTCCAACATCAAAACGGAACCTGAAAAAGACATCCAACATACAAAAGGGACCTCAGGTCCACTCAAATCACATCAAGCTCAAAATCAATACATAAGGGCTTCATGCCCACAATATCAATCAACACTCAAGAACTCTGTGCCCACAACATCATATGTAATCAAAACTTTTACTTAATAAATATAAAACAACATGCTCAACACAACAAGTAACAAAATAATCATAAATCCTAAACCTCTAAGACTTTTCCTAGGACACTTACGATGGTGACTGCAACTTGGGTGATCCGCGTCTCGAGCATGAATTCCAAAGCTGAAGTGGTTGACCCATCCAGTAGCCAACCTGCAAAACTAGCAAAACTGATTTGGTGTGAGTTATAAAAACTCACTAAGTAACTACACTTGTACTACAAACAAAACATACAAGTCAAGTATATCAGAAGCTTTTCAATTTACCAAGTTGTTGCGAGTTCAGAATTATCAACTTCTTAATATCTTCTACTATTTACATATCTCAAATTCTCATATTTATATATTGTCAAACTAATAGCCAAACATCCACACACAAATCAGTAATTGTTTTTTTTCTTTCTAAATTATCAGATAAGTAAATTATCTTGTACTTTTTACTATTCTCAGTACATACATAAAACAAGGTATCGATCAATTCATTGTGCCCACAATATTCACATGTCTTGTTGAAAAGAGAGTAATATTTTTGTCCTAAAATTATATTAGAGTTCACACCTTTTTGGCAATGGAAGTTTATTTATAACTATAAAAATAGTTCTTTTTTTTTTGTAATAATATATCTTCAATCCTTGTAGCGAGCTTTGGGCCCGTGACTCCCAAACCAATTGGCTTTAGGGCACTAGGTGTTAAAACACCTCTACGAACTTAATTGCTCGGATCTCAGATGTTAAAAAGAAGAAGTGTATGATTTCCTTAAGCTTTCTCTTTAACCCATGTAACGAGCTTTGAGCCAGCGACTCCCAGACCAGATGGTCTTAGGGCACTAAGTGTTAAAACACCCATACAGACTTAATTACTCGAGTTAGAGAGGCTACGAAATCGAACTTATTCACACACTTTTTATTTTTAACAAACTCAAGCTCTACCGTTTTACGCGACAATCATTGCTTAATGTGGCAAGATGTCTGGTTACTAAGTAAAAGCTTAATTATTATTAATATCATTTTTTTAAACTAACTCAAACTCTACCGTTTTACGTGAACAATCACTGCTTGCTGAGATAAGATATCCAGTTACTAAGTAAAAGCATGGTTAGTTTTTTTGAATAAAAACATAAATTCCACTGCCTTTAGGTGCTACATCTAACAAACTAGAGAACTGAATATTATAAAATTTTCACTTACAATCCGTGATCATATGTTACCGTGTATGTTGATAATACATGTCAAATGAGCATATGAAGATCAAATTTAATCAATATTTTGGTGAATTCACAAATTTAAATGATTCAAAAGAAGTGAACAAAAATAACTTGTTACGAACATTGAGATGCGTCTCAGGAGCGCAAACTCCTTACACTGCCATCTCTGAACAACAATTCCACTTAGTTAGTCAAAAATTTATTGTTGGTTTGTGTGTATTATTTTTTTGAAAAACACAAAACAAAATCAAAACAAAATATATTTTTTCTACACACAAAATTATAACAAAGTAAAAACAACATAATAATTTTTTATTTTTATTTTATATAAAACAACAATAATATAACATAAAATAAAAACTATCTAGTCAACTATCCATTCCTCCTAACCAAATTGAGACATTGTCCCCAATGTCTGAATAAGAAGAAATAGAGTTTAGAAGAATCACCTGGTTAGTGTGGAATTAACAATTGAATCTATGACTATTTAAAAGAAAAATTATAGATTAAGATCAAAGTCCACTCTACGCTTCTTGTCACGATCGTTATCAGACCATTTCAACTTAGAAAAGAATGAGGTCAATTTTTGGTTCATTAGTTAAGAGTTGGTCAATTAATTCATAAGCTTTTCTTACTGTTAGGATGATATATTTTACCGGTTTCGAAATAAACCCAAGTCTTTTGGCATTCTCAAGAACTACTTGAAGAAAATTGAAAAAATGGTCAATATTAAGTAGTCCAATGGGTTTTTGGTGAATGTTCAAGTTTGCCCATGATGCCACTGTTAATATTTCTTCCAGCGTGCCCAGTCCACTTGGTAAAGCAATAAAAACATCATCATGATTAATCATTTCAATAAGTCTTTCGGACATACATGAGATAATGCATTCTTCTCCATTTGATTTTCCGATGAGGTTTCCGTCTGTCAAAGGTTTTGGAATGATCCCAAAAACTTGACGATCACCTTCTTGTACGACCTTCGAAACACATCCCATCAGTCCAAGATTGCCACCGCCATATACTAAGTGCATGTTTCTTTCTGCCATAACTCTACCCAATTCTATTGCAGCCTCGACAAAGTTTGGTTTAGTTCCAGAGCCAGTTCCATAAAATACACAGATATTAGTGACATGTCGTCTTAAAGTTTTCTCCATTTTTGCTCTCTCTCTCTTATCTAGATGTATCAAAGAGAGAAAGGACTAGCTGTATTTATGGATCTTGAAAAAAGAGTGAGTAATAAAAGCACTAGTATCTGCAAAGTGACAATTGTCAGATAAACAATAAAATAGATCGTGAAAGTCAACAAATTTAGATATTATTGGGAAAATTAAAGTAGGAAATCAAAACAGTAAGTTAAAGTAAATCAAAACAATAGTTTGAAGGAAATGAAATCAAAGCAATAAATTGAAACAATATGTATTGGTAGTTGTGATTGTGGCTCACATCTTCCTCTAGTTTTACATTCAGTAACAGGTTGAACGCCCTCTATGGGTCGGGGATATGCTTCCCATCCAATTTTCTTATAAATTGGAAAACAGGGTCTTTTAAAGTCATATTCCAGAGATTGTATTGTTGTTTTTCTTTTTGAAAATTTGTATGCAAATTGTGAATCACTCGATGAACATGTCCACTAGGATGCGCCTCAAGAGTCAATGATATATCATCTAAAGACTTCTTACTCAAGCCATCTATAATGAATTAAATTTTATCTTCGCGATTGTGAGACATCATTCTTAAAGAACGACAACGAGTGTTGCATGTCCACCGTGCACATTTATAACAAACACCTAATTGTTTAGCTCTTCGTTTCTTAGCATATGTGATTTTTCCTAAACCAAGCATGTAAGAAATGAAGGAGTCAGATGACTCACCTGCCAAGCGAACTCTTGCTTCAATTACCTAACGAATATCACTAGGAATACCATAAATCATAATAAGCCTCATTTTTTCGGTACGTGCTTTGTAAATTTTCATCAAAGTATTTCGGGGGAGTAAAAGAAAGTGATTGAGGAGTTTTATAAGAGTTTCTTCCATGCCTTGATTATAGGGTATCGGTAATTTTAGGAAACTGAAAAAAACTGACTTAGAGTCACATAGTACCGTTATCTGCTGTTTAAGCGGGGTGCAAGATTCTGACAAAAAGAGAAAAGAAAAAAATACTTCAAAAAATCAAGAAAAAAAATGAAAATTAGACAAATACAAAATAAAAGAAAATAAAAGACATCAATCACAGTACAATGGGTTTGAAGGGAAAAAGATTCTTGAAAATTTGAACACTCTAAAAAATGGTTTCAGATGTTATCCATTCACTTTAAATACATCACCATCCATATGATTCTCAATGTCAATAGCTCCATATGGGTAAACATGTTTCACAATAAATGGGCCACTCTATTTGGATTTCAACTTTCCAGGAAATAAATGAAGACGAGAATTATAAAGCAAAACTTTTCGACCAATTTCAAATATTTTTCGTGAAATTCAACTATCATGAAAAACCTTAGTTTTAGCTTTATGAATTTTCGCATTCTCATATGAATCATTCCTTAACTCTTCAAGTTCATGTAGTTGTAGTTTACATTCATGATTGTCATTTTCAAGGTTTGAATTGAATGATTTAATAGCCCAATATGTCTTATGATCAATTTCTACAGGAAAATGACAAGGTTTTCCATAAACTAGACGATAGGGAGACATTCCCAAAGATGTTTTGAAAGCTGTTCGGTATGCCCAAAGTGCATCAGTCAGTCGAAGAGATCAATCTTTACGATTTGGGTTGACCGTTTTTTCCAAAATTTGTTTGATTTCCCTATTAGCTAGTTCAACTTGACCATTTGTCTAAGGGTGATAGGAGGTGGAAAATTTATGTGTAACTCTATACTTTTTCATTAATGACTCAAAAGGCCTGTTACAAAAGTGTTTACCTCCATCACTTATAATGGCCTGAGAGATTCCAAATCGACTTAAAATATTTTCTTTTAAAAATTTAATCACAGTTTTGTGATCATTGTTTCAACAAGGAATCGCCTTAACCCAATTTGAGATATAATCCACTGCAACTAAAATATATAAAATCCAAATGACGGTGGAAATGTACCCATGAAATCTATTCCTCAAAGATTTCGATGACAATGATGAGATTTAAATGCATCATGTTTTGTTTTGAAATGGATCCTGATAAGTGATAAATTTATGAATATTTACCGCCCATTTTGACTTAATATTTTGTATAGTTTCTTGAGTTTTGTGAATATTTTGATGTGTTTTGTGTATTTTATAGATAAATAAGGTTTCAGGACTCACTGGAATCAAATCGGGGCCGAAATAGTGAAAAACATATAAAAAAAATAAAAAATTATCATTTACGGGTCGCGACGTGAAACCCTTCTGCATCGGGACCGCTAAAATACGCAGGACATGTGTCAACATCAAAGTAACTTGCAATCATACGCACTTGCTAACATGTACCGGCCACATGTCGACATCACAACAATCTTGCTATAATTCACCGCACACGTGTCATCATCCCATGCTGCCTACACTACACGTCATTGCTTACATCAGCGTCACAATGTGCACAACTTCACGCGTCACGTCGCCGAGCCAATAATTTTACCGACAGCCACATGTCATCATCTCAGCAAAAGCGCGTACACGTGTCATCAATCTGCGGCACGTCGCGACGCGCAAGAGTTTTGCCTCGCGATGCTTGGACCAAAAAATTTACTTATAAATTGAGGCCAAAATCAGAATTCCAATTCATACCTTATTCTGAGGATTTCTTTAAGAATACTAAGAAGATTGTATCTTATTTTTTTATTTACAGCTTTTTGTAATTAATTTTTATTTTACGCAATAGTTCTTTATTTATTTTACTTTTCAGTATGATGAGGTAACTCCCCTCTGCTGGGGTGAAAGGTAAAGCTTTTATAACTGATATTTAGATTAATCTCCCTTAGTTATAATATATAAACTATTTTAAAACTCGACTTAATGGGATACCGTCTTTATGATCGGTTGGACTTAATTAAATTAATTTTAACCTAACTAAATTGGATATCGCTTTTATGGTCGGTTGGAATTAATCATAAATCTGACTTAATCAGGATACCGCCTATATGGTCGGTTGGTAATATCATGAAAAGTTTATATTTTATAATTATGGAGATATCTAAATTAGAAGTAATAAAATTGGATCCTCTAACCCCATTATTTTCTTTTATTGTTAATTTATCCTTTTAAATTTCCAGCTTTACTTTATGTCATTTACTTTATTTATGTCTTTAATATTCCTAGATATGTGTGGTAACTAAACCCTTTATCCAGGGTTGTGATGAATTCCAATATCACCATTTTATAAGTGGTTATTTTGTGTCTTGGGTAATATAAATATTTATTTATTGAGTCTTAAGCTTAATGCTTCTTGTTAACTGGCCATTAATAAGATTGATTTGGTAAACTTAAAATGAACTTGGAAAAAGGGATTTTAGGTTTTAGCCTTAGACTCAATAGCTCACGATCTCACTTAAAGATATATAACCCTTAATAGATTTTCTTACAGGATAGGAATATACCTGTCGGGCAGAGGTAGCCATAATTGGAACTTAATCTTAATGAATTCAGATAACTTGGTTAATATAGGAATATGATTAATTGGGTTACACTGGGTATTTGAATCTGACCATCGGAAAAGGCTTTTGCATAATTTCGTGTTCCAGGTTAATAAACTAATATATTGCACAAACATGAGATAACCACTTCATCTTTAAAAGATATTGGAATGATTCACAACCCTAGGCAGTTTCTTAATATTGAATTTCCTTTTATTTACTTTTGCACTGTTTTATTTACTTGTTTTCAGACAAAAATCACCATCCAAACAACAATCAATCTATTAGATACTCGTAAACATTTAATGTCATAAATTAATAGCTAAGGTATTAAGTCCGCATGGGATCGATACATTTTATACTACTTGAGCGATACGTGCGCTTGTTTTACGTGTGTGATTTCAGTGATCAAGTTTTTGATGCCATTGTTGGGGACTTATTTATCTTTTACTATTAATATTGGGGTTAGATACCTTTACTTGTGTCTATTTTTTTTTATTATTTTTGCTTTCTTGTGTTTCAGGTTCTCAGTCACTACATAAGAAAAACCAGAAGCTTTGAAATCCGTCCGCTTGACCCAAAAAGTGAAAGAACCATCAGACAGTTGAGAATGGAAAGGCGATAAGGTCAAGAAGCACTGATCAACATGGAACCTGAACCTTTGGAGGCCATTAGAGACAGAACTATTCCGATGGTTGACAGCTTCATTTCATGTATTGTACTTCTTCTCTTACCAGCAAATGCATGTCACATCAAAACATGCATTCGAATGATACACCTATCGGTTCAGTTTGAAGGGAATGCAATTGAAGATCCTAATGCCCACATCAGTAACTTCATGGAAGTTTACGACACATTCAATTATAATCGAGTGGTTGAAGAAGCAATGAGACTGCGTGTTTTCCCATATTCCTCGAAAGACAGAGCTAAGGTTTGGATACATTCACTACCAGCAGGTTCCATCACAACTTGGAACACTATTGCCACCAAATTCCTTGCAAAGTATTTTCCCCCAGCCAGAACTGCAAAGATGAGGAATGATATAACATCCTTTGTACAACATGACTCAAAATCCCTTTGCGAAGCTTATGAAAAATACAAAGAATTACTTCGGAAATGTCCTCACCATGAGATTGCAAAATGGCTTCAAGTCCAAACCTTCTATAATGGACTTTCTGGAATAATTAGAACCACAATAGATGCTGCTGCTGGAGGAGCTTTAATGGCAAAAGGAGAAGATCAGGCCTGTGACTTAATTGAAGAAATGGCCATCAACAATTCTTTGTGGCCAACAAAAAAGAGCACGATTCAACGAATAACGGGAATTTACGAAGTCGGAGCCAACACAACAATGAATGCCAAGTTGGATCAGATATGCAAATTCATGGAAACTCTTAGTATGCATGGTAATATGGGATCCACAAGTTCACCATATGGAGGAGCACCAGAGGCAAAATCATACAACCAACATAATGAGATGGTGAATTATGTCGATAATTTCAACAAACAGGGGAACAATCTATATTCCAACACCTACAATCCAGGTTGGAGGAATCATCCCAATTTCGCCTGGAGCAATAATTCATGACAGATGAACAATCCACCACCAGGAATAGCAAAATTGCTGACTCAGATGAGAAAGCAACAAGCAACATACGATGTTATGTTTCAATCCCAAGCAGTATTAATTCAAATCCAATCTTCTTCTATAAAGGCCCTGGAAAATCAAGTGGGACAACTGGCCAATGTTTAGAGTTACAGACCGCAAGGTAACCTTCCTAGCAACACAGAACCAAATCCAAGGAACAGAGGGAAAGAGCAATGTCAAGTCATTATTTTGAAAAACGGTACTGAAATCAATAAAGATGTTGAAGTCAGGGCATCCACTGAGGAAGTTCCAAAAGAAAGCAGCGAAACTGAACCACAGATGGAGGAAAAAGAGGCAAAATAAAATGATCGAGAATGATTTACTCCTCCTCCACTTTTTCCACAGCGTCTCTAGAAAAACAAATTGGACAAGCAGTTTTCTCGATTCTTGGAGATCTTCAAAAAGCTGCATATCAACATTCCATTTGCAGAAGCATTGGAACAAATGCCCAGCTATGTGAAATTCATGAAAGACATTTTGTCACGAAAGAGAAGATTGGGAGATTACGAGACAGTAACATTGACAGAAGAATGTAGCTTCATCATTCAAAGGAAGCTTCCCCCAAAGTTGAAAGATTCTGATAGTTTCACCATCCCGTGCACCATAGGAGAACATTACTTCGGTAAGGCTTTGTGTGATTTAGGTGCCAGCATTAACTTGATGCCTTTGTCTATTTACAGGAAACTACAGATTGGAGAAGAATGCCCACCTTAGTTACTCTGCAGCTTGCTGACAGATCGCTCACATTTCCTAGAGGTGTAGTGGAAGATGTATTGGTTAAAGTTGACAAATTCATTTTCCCTATAGATTTCATTATCCTTGACATGGAAGAAGACAAAGATGTACCTATCATCCTCGGGAGACCATTCTTGGCTACAGGTCGAACTGTTATTGGTGTACAAAAAGGAGAACTAACTATGAAAGTGCAGGACCAAGAAGTTACATTCAATGTTTTTAAAGCCATGAAATTCCCGAATGATGAAAATGAGGATGGATGTTTCAGAATTGATGTTTTAGATAGTATCATCCAGGATACTGATGCAATGTAACTTTCCACGGATAAACTTGAAGCTTGCATCACTAACATGACTAGCAGCGAGCTAGATGATGAAATTCTGGAATGTATCAACTATCTTGACAGACCAATTCACTTCAAATCGACATCACAGGTGGAAAGTTTGGAACTACCGAAAAATGAGCGAATCAAGCCCTTGATTGAAGAACCACCGCAGCTGGAATTAAAGCCACTTCCGAGCCATCTCAAGTATGCATTCTTAGAAAGATTTTCTAATTTACCTGTGATTATTTCTTCGTCGCTAACATTGGAGTAGGAAGATAAGTTGCTGAGAGTGTTATGATAACACAAGAAAGCCATTGGCTGGACTATAGTAGACATTCGAGGCATTAGTCTATCATTTTGCATGCATAAAATTCTGATGAATGACGAATACAAAGCCACATTGGAGAATCAACGGAGATTAAATCCAATCATGAATGAGGTTGTAAAGAAAGAAATTATCAAATGGTTAGATGCCGACATCATTTACCCCATCTCTGACAGCACATGTGTGAGTCCTATGCAATGTGTGCCAAAGAAATGAGGATTTACTGTAGTCCCAAATGAAAAGAATGAGCTGATTCCAACAAGAACGGTGATTGGATGAAGAGTATGCATGGACTACAGGAAACTGAACAAAGCAACAAGGAAAGATCATTTCCCGTTACCATTCATTGACCAGATGCTAGAAAGATTGGCGGGACATTAATTCTATTATTTTCTGGATGGATATTCGAGGTACAATCAGATTGCCATCGTCCTAGAAGATAAGGAGAAAACTATTTTTACAGGTCCGTATGGTACTTTTTCTTTTCGCATGATGCCATTTGGATTATTTAATGCTCCTGCCACATTTCAACGTTGCATAATGGCCATCTTCTCAGACATGTTGGAACAAAGTATGTGGGTTTTCATGGATGATTTCTCTGTGTTTGGAGACTTTTTCGACCACTGCTTGCAAAATCTGAAAAAAAAGTGTTACAAAGATGCGAAAATACCAACCTGGTACTCAACTGGGAGAAATGCCACTTCATGGTGCAGGAAGGCATTGTCCTGGGACATCGGATCTCACAAAAGGGAATCGGGGTAAACAAAGCAAAGATCGAAATAATAGAAAAACTACCTCCTCCATCATCAGTCAAAGGAATTCACAGTTTTCTCGGACATGCAGGCTTTCATAGGAGATTTATCAAAGACTTCTCCAGGATTGCTAAACCTCTATGCAATCTGTTGGAGAAGGACATGCCTTTCAACTTCACCAAATAATGCCTCCATGCCTTTGAGATCTTAAAAAAAAAGCTGGTTTCTGCCCTCATCATAGTAGCACCAGACTGGACGCTTCCATTTGAGGTGATGTGTGATGCTAGTGATTTTACAGTAGGTGCAGTTTTGGGACAACGCAAAGTCAAAATTTTTCACACCGTTTACTACTAAAGCAGAACTCTGAATGAAGCACAACTCATCTACATAAAAAATGAAAAATGAGTTGCTCGTAGTTGTGTTTGCTTTTGATAAATTTCACTCATATCTGCTGGGTCCCAATGTGGTGGTCTACACAGATCATTCAGCAATCAAATACCTGATCGTGAAGAAAGATGCCAAACCTAGATTGATCCGTTGGGTGTTTCTACTGCAAGAATTTGACGTGAAGATTCGAGACAGGAAAGAGACAGAAAACCAAGTGCCAGATCACTTATCGAGGCTCGATAATGGAGAAACAATTGGCAATGAAATGACAATCAAAGAAACTTTTCCAAATGAAAAGTTGTTTACCATCAAACAGAAGGATGTGCCTTGGTATGCTGACTATGTAAACTATATAGTATCGGGAAAGTGGCCGTTGGAATGGACACATCAGCAGCGAAATAAGTTCTTCAAGGAAGTCAAGCACTATGTCTGGGATGAGCCGTACCTGTTCAAACGCTGTACTGATCAATTACTGAGACGTTGTTTTCCACATGAGGAGGTCAATATGCCTTGCAGCATTGTCATTCATCACCATACGGAAGACACTTCAGTAGAAATAAAATTACAGTCAAAGTCCTACAATCAGGTTTGTTTTAGCCTACTCTGTTTAAAGATGCTTACTTATTTGCTCTTCAATATGACATGTGCCAGAGAACGGGAAATATTTCAAGGAGAAATGAAGGACCTATGTAATATATTCTGGAAGTGGAGATATTTGATATATGAGGGATTGATTTTATGGGACCCTTTGTTCCATCATTCAGAAACCTATACATACTAGTTGCAAGGAGAAATGAAGGACCTCTGTAAAATATTCTGGAAGTGGAGACATTTGATATATGGGGGAATGATTTTACGGGACCATTTGTTCCATCATTAGGAAACCTGTACATACTAGTTGCAGTAGACTACGTCTCCAAATGAGTTGAAGCAATAACACTACCGTCAAATGATTCAAAAGTGGTGATAAAATTCCTTAAAAGAATATTTTCACTCGCTTCGGAACACCTCGGGCAATTATCAGTGATGGTGGCACACACTTCTGCAACAGAAACTTCGATGCACTCCTATCCAAATATGGAGTTACTCATAAAGTTACCACTGCTTACCATATGCAGTCAAATAGACAGGTTGAAGTTTCAAACAGAGAGATCAAAAGAATCTTGGGGAGAACCATTGGATCAAAAAGGAGGGACTGGTCTATAAAACTAGATGACGCACTATGGGCTTACCGGACAGCTTACAAGACACCTATTGGTATGTCCCCATATCGAATGGTGTTTGGGAAGGCATGCCATCTACCAGTGGAGCTTGAACATAAGGTGTACTTGGCATTGAAGAAGTTAAATCTTGATCTACAAGCAACAAGAGAGACACAACTCCACCAACTCAACGAATTGGAGGAATTTCGCCTACATGCTTATGAAAATGCAAAACTGTACAAAGAAAAGACAAAGAAATGGCATGATAAAAAATAATGCGCAGACAACTGGAACCAGGGCAACAGGTTTTGCTATACAATTCTCGGTTGAAACTTTTCCCTAGAAAGCTGAAATCAATGTGGTCCGGTCCATTTGTGATTACTCAGGTGTTACTCTACGAAGTTGTTGAGATTTACAACCCCAAGTCCAACAACATATTCAAAGTTAACAGCTAGCATGTCAAGCACTACTGGGGAGAATCATTTGAGTGACAAAAATAAAGTGTCACACTTTCAGATCCAGCCTAACGTTCGGGTAGTCATGTCTAACTGATGACATTAAACTTAGCACTAGAAGAAAGGCAACACATGCAATTTATGTATATATTCAGATTTAGTGTGTTTTATTTTTGTTTGTTTTAATTTTGTAGGTAAAGTTACATTTCAGGATGGAAGACGTTCTCGCAAATCTTCACAAGCAATTTCCTTCTCTCCCTCAAAACTCTCTGATGAAATTCTACAAAGCTCGCATGAAACGAATGAGACTACTGATGATCAAAGGTATTCCTAATGACAGTCGTTGGTTAATTGAAGCACGGGTCTGATTGGTAGGTGAGTCCTCTTACTCTTTTATTTCATATCTATCTGGTTTAAGAAGAAACACCCATGCTAAGAAAAAAGAGCTAAGGATTAGGTGTTTGCTATAAATATGTACACATGACATGTAATATTGTTGTCGTTATTTAGGAATTGTGTCAGGTAACCGCGAAGATAAAATTAAATTCATTAGGGATGACATGAGTAAGGAGTCTTTGGATGACATATCATTGACTCTTGAGACGCATCCCAGTGGATATGTGTATCATACAATTCACATGTTACATACACATTTTCGAAAAGAAAGACAACAGTTAAGTCTCAGGAATCTGACTTTAAAAGACCCTGTTTGCCAATTTATAAGAAAATTGGATGAGACGCTTGTCCCTGACGCATAAACGTCATTCAAGCCGTTATATTTTGTAAATATTATTATATCTTTGTATTTACCTAATAATTTTGATTTTTTTTGTTATTTTCTTTTATTTTCTCCGACAAGATCCAGACCTTTTTGACTTTTACGATTTATTTGACTGTTTAACTAATAATTGTCATTTGGCAGGAACTAATGCTATTATTACTCACTATTTTTCAGGTTCTATAAATTCAACTCATCATTGCACTCTTGAAGACATCCAGATTTGAGAAAGAAATACATTAAAAAAATGGAAGCAACTTCAAGAAGACGAGTTGTTAACATCTGTGTGTTTTGCGGTACTAGTGTTGGTTCTAAACCAGAATTCATTGAGGCAACACATGAATTGGGTAGAGTCATAGCTGGAAGGAATATGCACTTAGTATATGGCAGTGGCAATCTTGGACTAATGGGGTACATTTCAAGGGCTGTACAGGAATGAGATAGTCAAGTTCTGGGAGTAATCCCAAAACCTTTGGCAAAGGTGAATCTTATAGGACCATCAAATGGAGAAGAACTTATCATGCCAGATATGTCTGAACGACTGGTTGAAATAATTAATTGTGCTGATGCTTTTATTGCTTTGCCAGATGGCTTGGGCACGATGGAGGAAATGTTTACAGTAGTATCTTAGGAGAACTTGAATATACACCAGAAACCAATCAGATTGTTTAACGTTGATGGATTTTATAACTTTCTTTGTGTGTTTCTTGATGAAGCCCGAAGAAATGGGTTCGTGTCAAGACCTGTAAAAGATATCCTCTTCACTGTCAGGACTGCCTTGATTTAATTGACCAACTTTTAGCCTTTGAACCACAAATTGACCCTATCATTTCCAAGATAAACTGGTCTGATAATGATCGTGGTAAGAAGCGTCATATAAACTTGGATCTTAACCTTTAATTTTCTTTTAAGATGTAGAATTTCAGCTAACCAGACACTGTTTTCTATAATATTCTTCTACTTTTTAGACATTTGAGACAATATCTCAATTAGGTTTGGGGGAGGGGAATAATTGATTAATATCTTTACTTTATTTTTCTCGTTGTGTTGTTTTTACTTGGTTTTTAGTCAAAAATTTTCAAAATGTTAAAAAAAAATAAATTTTTTTTTTTTGTATTTTTAATTTGACTAACCAGGTGAAATTGGTGTGAGATAGCTGTGTAAGGAATTTCCACTCCTGAGACGTATCTCAACCTATTTCGTAACAAGTTAATTTTTGTTTATTTCCTTTTGAATTATTTAATTTGTGAATTTTCCATAATAATAATTAAATTGGATCTTCATATGCTCAATTGACAAATATTATCAACATGCATGGTAACATACAGTCATGAGTTGTAAGTGGAAAGTTTTTAATATTAAGTGCTTTATTTTAATTGGAGGAAGCATCTAAAAAAGCGATGACATATAAAAAAAAAAATCTGAGATCCAAGTAATTAAGTCCGTAAGGGTATTTTAACACCTAGTGCTGTAAAATCAACTGGTTTAGGAGTCACTGGCCCAAAGCTCGCTACATGGATTGAAGATGTTGTAAATAAAAAAAAAAAACCATTGCTAAAAAAAGGTGTGAATTCTGATATAACTTGAGGATAAAAATATTACTCTCATTATGAGCTGATTAATGCCTTGTTGGTTGTGTATATGGAGAATGGTCAAAATGATCGGAGAATTTACTTATTTGGTAATTTAGAAAGAAAGAAAACAACTACTAACTTGGATAAGAGTTTCACTTGTTTAGTCACTAACTTGTTTGATTTTTTTTTTTTGCTTTTGTGTGCATTTGATGTTTGTGGGTATCGTTGCTGTAAGCCCTCACGAGACTACAACTTGTCTACTAGGGACACCTAGGGGTTTAAAGGCTTGTTGCATACATTAAATGCAGCCGTGATCCCTACGAAAGTGGCTTAGTTTAATTTTATTTTAAAGTTGTTTATTGCATTTTATTTTGTTGTTTTGCTCGAGGACTAGCAAAATGTTAGATTTGGGGGTGTGATAAGCGATAAATATATCAATATTTATCACCCCTTTTGACTTAATATTTTATATAGTTTCTTGAGTTTTGGGAATATTTTGATGTGTTTTGTGTATTTTGTAGATAAATAAGGTTTCATGACTCACTGGAATCAAATCGGGGCCAAAATAGCGAAAAACGGACAAAAAGGGAAAAATTGTCATTTATGCGTCACGATGCGAAACCCTTCTGTGTCGCGACCGCTACAATGTGCCGGACATGTGTCAACATCAGATAAACTTGCTATCATACGTACTTTCTAACATGCACCGGCCACGTGTCGCATCACAGCAATCTTGCTATCATATGCCGGACACATGTCATCATCCCATATTACCGACACTAGACGTCATTGCTTACGTCAGCGTTGCGGCGCACATAACTTCACGTGTCGTGATGCCGAGCCAATAATTTTGCCGACAGCCACATGTCATCATCTCAGCAAAAATGCGTACATGTGTCATCAATCAACGGCGTGTCGCGACGCGCAAGGGTTTTACGTCGCTATGCGTGGACCAAAATATTTGCCTATAAATTGAGGCCGAAATCAGAATTCCAATTCATACCTTCTTCTGGGGATTTCCTTAAGAATACTAAGAAGATTGTATCTTGTTTGTTTATTTACAGCTTTTTGTATTTAATTTTTATTTTACGCAATAGTTCTTTATTTATTTTACTTTTCAGTCTTTATTTTACTTTTCAGTATGAGGAGGTAACTCCCCTCTGCTGGGGTGAAAGGTAAAATTTTTATTACTAATATTTAGATTAATCTCCCTTAGTTATAATATATAAACTATTTTAAACCTGACTTAATGGGATACTGTCTTTATGGTTGGTTAGACTTAATTAAATTAATTTTAACCTGACTAAATTGGATATCGCCTTTATGGTCGGTTGGAATTAATCATAAATTTGACTTAATCAGGATACCACATATATGGTCGGTTGGTAATATCATCCAAAGTTTATATATTATAATAAAGGAGATATATAAATTAGAAGTAATAAAAGTGGATTCTTGTAGACACTTGCATTTTTGCATAAAAGCCAGATGATGAGCCTCGCTTGGAGGCACTACCCGATAAGTTGCGGAAGTTGCGGGAAACGGACGTCGGAAGGGAAAATTCAAAAATAAGTACGTCATCAGGTTTAGTTCGTGTGTGGGTTTATTGCTTGGGTGTTTCGGCTTTGGTGAGGGTGTTTTTTGCTTGGTTTGCCGAGAGAGAGGAGAGAATGTGCGAGTGGCGAGAGAGAGAGAGGTGTGGTCGGGAGAGTTGTACGTGTGTGGAGCCAAGAGAGGAGAGAAATGGTTTGGTTTAGTCCTCTTTTTATAATGGTGGGCTAGGGTTTATTTGTTTGTGTATGGGATTTCAAAAGGAAACAAAATCATGCAATAAAATGGGATGTATTTAATTCAATTATTTAAGAAAAGAAGATCGAGTATTTTGGTGGGGGATATCTTTGATTTTGGAAGGTGATTTATTTAGATTAGGAAGAGGATTTGATTGGATTTTGACATGTGTTAAATGTGGTTTGAATATTTTGGATTAGGCTTGTGGGCTTGGGCGTGTGGGTTGGTTGTGTGTGGGCTTGGGCATGTGGCCTGTGGGGATTTTGGGTCGGGGCTAACATTAAAACGGAGACAAAAATGATCGTTCGAACGCGTTTCGAGATGCTACACGAACGTATGTAATCTGTTTTCCATTCGAACGTGTTTACAGACGCTAGACGAACGCACATGCAGTGAACACACGAACTAAACCTGATGACGTACTTATTTTTGAATTTTCCCTTCCGACGTCCGTTTCCCGCAACTTCCGCAACTTATCAAGTAGTGCCTCTAAGCGAGGCTCATCGGGCTTTCATGCAAAAATGCAAGTGTCTACAGTCGCCCCCACTTTGATGGTCTTGTGCAGTGTGTGACAATGACAATCCTATCAAAGTCATGCATGCATTTTTACTTACCTGGCTCGCCAGCTGTTACTTGACTTACCTGTTATTCCGAGATACTTCAAACTGAGTTAATGGTGGTGAGGTGCTGCAACCCCTAAGGTTCATCCATGCAAGATTCCGCGATCTCTAGGATTCATTACCAAATTGAGCTGATGAGAAGTGGTCCATTCCCGAACCATTACTGTGAGGTGTGGTTCATTCCCAAACTGTTACTGTGAGGTGGTCTATTCCCGAACCGTTACTGTGAGGTGGTCCATTCCCAAACCATTACTGTGAGGTGGTCCATTCCCGAATCGTTATTGTGAGGTGTGGTTCATTCCCGAACCGTTACTGTGAGGTGGTCCATTCCCAAACCGTTACTGTGAGGTGGTCCATTCTTGAACCGTTACTGTGAGGTGGTCCATTCCCGAATCGTTACTGTGAGGTGGTCCATTCCCGAACCGTTACTGTGAGGTGGTCCATTCCTGAACCGTTACTGTGTGAGGTGGTCCATTCCCGAACCGTTACTGTGAGGTGGTCCATTCCCGAACCGTTATTGTGAGGTGGTCCATTCCTGAACCGTTACTGTGAGGTGTTCCATTCCCGAACTGTTACTGTGTGAGGTGGTCCATTCCCGAACCGTTACTGTGAGGTGGTAAGCTGGTCTCCCCCAGACTTGGTTTATCTTTTTGTTCTTCGTTGCTTGCACTCAGCCAAAGTAGATCATTTGATGCGGTGTTCCATACTGTCATACCATATTACTCTCTTTTACAAGATGGTCCCAATAGTTATACATATTATTGCCCTCAAAGGATGCCCCGTGTCGAAACCAGAGAACCTTCAAAGTATTCGATGCAACTCAAATCCGACCGTTTGAATAAATGATCTGAACGAGACTCACAGTGTGTGTGTGCCAAGGTCATTTCATAGCTTGATCCTTAAGTAAACCAACTCGATGATTTTGTTTCAAAGAATGGGACCAATGGGTCAAACCAACCTAGATGTCTTGATCATGATCTGAAAATACTTCTCCGTACTCAATATGATATGGTTTTCTTTTTCTTTCGTCTTTTTTTTTTTTCAATCAACACACCTACCCTTTAAGGTAGCATTTCTCCTCATGGTGGTCCTAATACTCGCCCATGGGTAGCTTCACGCTTATCGGTTATAGGTGGTTTATATTTTATGCTTTAGAAACTTTTCTTTTGTATCAAACCATACCACATATCGTAACACAAGTCACCTTGCCGACTACTCATGATGGACATCTAAGCGAACGATCATTCATCGATCCGCAATCTCTTCAACTAGTCACCTTGCCGACTACTCAGGCTTTCATTGTTGGGATCCTATAATTAAGTGCTCGCGAGTCTAGTCGAGATCAACTACTCAAAATATCGGATGAGAGTACCTCTCGCACTTATCGTTTCTAAGGTTTCACCCTAGAGCAAACAATTTCATCATCGGACTTATGCCTAACCATCAAGGATTTTTTTTTTCAACTCTCATGGAATTCTCCCTTTCAACTGCCGATAGTGTGGGCCTCGCCCCATGGGATTCATTCCTGAAAACTGCTGGTAATATGGGCCTCGACCCTGGGATTCATTCCCGAAACTGATGATAATGCGTTGCTGCTCCCAGCTTGCTTGTATTTGTCGCTTTTTCATTATTTTCTTTGAAACCTGTGAACACAAAACAAAACAAAACAAGAAAATGCAAGTACGTTACGTGTGTGCATGCATGCATGGATGTGTTCTCTGACCCGCTGGGTTAGGCTTTCCGCCAGTTCTGCCGGTAGTCGCTTGGTTCTCTCTTCTTCAGGAAAAATATTGCTTCAACCTGTCCACGTTGATTGGCTCGGTGAACTCATTCCCTTCCAAATCTGATAGTCTCACTGCCCCGTTTCCCATCACTTTCTTGACTACGTATGGTCCTTCCCAGTTGGGTCTGAACTTTCCTCTCGGGTCCATCGTCGACGGCTTTGACTGCTTGAGTACTGGATCACCTTCTCTGATCTTGGTAGGACGTACCTTCTTATTGAATGCTCGAGCCAATCTCTTCTGGTATATCTGCATATGATGCAAAAACTTCATCCTCTTCTCATATAGTAATGCTAACTGTTCGAATCTCTGCGAGGCCCATTCTTGTTCAGGTAACTCTGCCTCCGCTAGTACCCGCATTGACTATATCTCAACTTCTACCGGTAATACTGCTTCAATTCCGTAAACCAACGAATATGGCGTGGCTCATGTTGTTGTTCTCACAGAAGTTCTATAACCCTATAGGGCGTATGGCAGTTTGTCCGCCCAATCTCTATAACTTTCCGTCATCTTAGCTAGTATCTTCTTTATCATTTTATTGGCTGCCTCGACTGCCACATTTGCTTGTGGTCTGTAAGGTGACAACTTGTGATGTCCTATCCCGTACTTCTGTAGCATCGCCTTTGTTTCTCCTTGAAACTGAACTCCGCTGTCCGTTACTACGTGATGTGGCATTTCGTATCGGCATATGATGTTCCGGGCTATGAACTTCACCATCTGCTTTGCTGTAATGTTACGAAATGACTCGGATTCTACCCATTTCGAAAAGTAGTCTACTGCCACTACTATGAAATGATGCCCACTTGATGCGTGCGGTCGAATCTCTCTGATCATGTCAATTCCCCATACTGAGAAAGGCCATGACTCTGATAGCCCATGCAACTCCGTATGCTGCAGATGATCCAAGTTACCGTGCGCTTGACAATCGTGACAATGCTTCACCAGTTTCGCGCTGTCAACTTCCATGGTCGACCAGTAGAAGCCTTGCCTCACTATCTTGCGGGACAAATTCAATCCGTTTATGTGCGGTCCACATACTCCGGCGTGTAGTTCTTCCATCACTTTCTGAGCCTCTTCCTTTCGTAAACACTTCATCTGGATGCCATTAGCTTGTCTCTTGTATAGTTCTCCCTTCAAACTCACATACTGGGAGGCCAACTTCTGAATGACTATCATGTCCTTCCTACCGTCTTCTTCCAGGAATTCCCCATGTTCTAGGTACTGTTGAATATCGTAGTACCAAGGTTTCCTATCGTCGACTTCTACTTCCAAGATAATTTCTATCTCGTAACTAGGCCTGCTTGCTGTCGTCAACACTAGAGGTCTCATCACCAACTTCTCCGGGTTTTCCCAAGTTGGTTCTAGGGTGGCTAACTCGTCTACCATTTAGTTCTCTTCTCGCGGCAAGTGCTAGAATTTACAATCGGGGATAGCTTGTGCTAACTTCCTAAGGTGATATAGGTAGGGTCTCAACCGTTCTTTCTTCAATTCCCATTCTCCTTGCATCTGTCGGACTACTAACATCGAGTCTCCATAAACTTCTACGCCCTTAGCTCCTAAGGTTATCATTGCTGTCAATCCGAAGGCACATGCTTCATACTCGGCCATGTTGTTGGTCACTCCGAACGTCAGCCTCTTGGCCATAGGTAGGGTTTCTCCTTCGGGGATTACTATCACGATTCCTATTCCGGCTCCTTTGTAATTCACCGCTCCGTCGAAATACATCTTCCATCATTGGACCATTATTGCCTGAATTTCGTCGTTTGGGAATTCAAACTTGTATTGGTCTCCTTATATGGGTTGTAATGCTGAGAACTCCGCTACGGCTCGCCCTTTGATTACCTTAGAAGTGAGATATTCAATATCAAACTCCATCAGTAATACCAACCATCTACCTAATTTCCCTACAAATGAAGGTACCGAATGCAGATACTTCAAGGGATTCTCCTTTGCTACTACTTGGATCATGTAGTATTGGAAGTAATGATGCAACTTTCTGGAAGCCCATACTACTGCCAAATAGATCTTTTCTACTTCTTGATAGCGGGCTTCATACGGAAGTATCTTCTTACTAAGGTAGTAGACTGCGTGTTCTACCCCTGTCTCATCTGCTTGTACCATCATCGCCCCCAGTGTTTTGGGTTCTACGGCCAAATACAACACTAAGGGTTTGCTCGGTCTTGGAGGTTTCAAGACAGGAGGTTTCACCAGGTATTCTTTGATCTTATCAAAGGCTTCTTGGCACTGCTCATTCCACTTCATCGGCTGGTCTTTCCTCAACAGCTTGAAGATGGGCTCGCAAACTAACGTCAGCTTGGCGATGAATCAACTGATGTACTGGATTTTCCCGAGGAAGGCTCTAACTTCTTTTTTCGTCTTCGACGTGGGCATTTCGGTAATCGCTTTGATCTTCTCAGGGTCTACTTCTAATCCTCCCATTCCTATCGTATGTCCTAGCAATTTTTCCGACATTACCCCGAACACACTGTTGGACAATTATGACCCATAGCGTCACTATTTGTATAGATCATGGTGTTGTTGTACAAATTAACTATGTGACAAAGGAGATTGCACTCTTATCATTTGTGATTAGATCACCTAGATGTATAAATGATGAGAGGTCCCTATGATTTGTTCCTAGACTGAGAATGATATGAGACAGTATCAGTTCACGTAGGATAAATCATTAAATATCCCTAGTCAGAGTATTATCGAGATTGGACATCGATAAATACGTAAAATACTAGTATTACACTTGTGCGCATTGTGAGGGCACAACTGCATAGTTCTCATATATTTGGGTATAAGATACTCATGAAAGTGAAATAGGAGGTTGTCTTTTACCGATGGTATGGGAAACAGCTTCGCTCTGGATTGAGCCCCTCGGAATTCCATTGGTAATATGACTATGTGTCTATGGAAGTCTGAAATCAGGGTAGGTGTATTTGGTCTTAACCTGAGACTTGCACCGCTAATACTTGCGACAATCAATATACTTTGGTTGCGGTCGTCCAGGGCTTTAACAGGTTCTGTGTACGCCAATGCTGGGTATATTGAGAATCGTAGTGTGTTGGGTGTGATGTCAAGACGGAAGTGTCACTCCAGTCATATGGAGAGGATGGTCACGTAGGATACGGTACTAGTACTCTTAAGTACTGCAGTCATCGGGATAAAATGACAAGGTCATATTTATCTGATTATAGAGACTAGTTACCAGACATTCGACATGTGCTTCGTACGAGGCAGACACAATTCCAGCCCCAGGCCTAGCACGTGATCATCCGATACTGGACATAAATATGAAATACTACGTATACTACGCCTGATATAGATCCTTTATTCCTGTAAGGATATTTCCGGAGAATTGGGTAGGCATGGCGCTTTGCTAGAAGCCAACATTGTCTTGTAAATCGGTACAAACATAGTACTTGGTACTTACGTGTTCGGATAGTCCGACGACCGAATTTACTTGGTACAAACAAATGTATATCGATGGATATTAGATGGGTGGGACAATTTTAGAAATTGTTGTAATAAATTTGATTTATTAATTGGACCTGCGTGTCCAGCCTCATACCTCTTCATTCTTTGTATTCTCTTCTCACATATTCCCCTCAATGTAAATGAGGGTTCTTTAGAAGTGTAGTGTAACGGGTAGAAGTAATACATGTGCTAGCGGGAGAGAGAAATTGAGAGATTTGATCTAGGATCAATGTGTAACGTATCCATCCGCATATCATTATTATTTATTTATACGGGCTTTATTATGTATTTAGAATGCCTGTTTAAGGGTGTATGATGATGAGACCTTAACAAAGATAATAAATTGGTTGCCAATTTGCACTCGAAAAACCCTCGCAAAATATTAAGCGTTTTTCCTTCCATTGAGTGATTATTACTCAAGATCCGAGACTGGCATTGACTTGTTGGCCAAAGTCAAGGCCTTTGTCCGTGGATGATGTGTTTGAATCACGAAGGCTTTGTTACATATTGGTGTCTTGTCCAAGTTGTGGTTTGTTGGCCAAAGTCAAGACCACTTCTTGTCCATCGACATTGATTACGAAGCTTTCCATGGTCAATGGGTCGCGCTTAACTGGGATCACTAAGTTTGTTGTGCCAAAGCCAAGGCTTAGTTGATTCAGAGGAAAAAGGTTAGGTAATACATTGGATGTATTGGCATATATAAGATATATGTTTCGGACTTGGATGTCCCCCTACCGGATCTAGGAATTGGATTGGATCCAATCGATCTTAGAGATCTACCTAGTTAATTATCATACAATTTGTTGGCCAAAGTCAAGATTGTGTGATATTTAACGGGATCCTAGCCCACTAGGAAACACGGTTTCCCGAGTACTCGACAGAGGGTTAGAGTCTCGTCGAAAAATAGTGGGAGGCAAGGATTGAATTTGCAATATTCGTTTAATTACTTGCCATACGCGCTCATTCAAGTCCCATTTCGTCAAATAAATTAAATGTTAGTTGGACTAATATTTAAATGTTTTTTTAATAAATAGTTGGACTATATTCAAACTATTCATTTATAGTTGATTTTATAATTGGATTATAGTAATCAATATAATTGATTTTAATCTATTAAATTGTAGTTGATTAAATAGTTGGACTATTGTAATCATTATAATAAATAGTACCGAAATCGTTGATTAAATAGTTGGACTATTAGAATCAAGATAAAATTGAAAGATTAATGTTTAAAACATAATCCTGGGGAAAATGTATTAAACGACTTTAATTTTCAAAATTGGGAATAAATTTCAGGATGGTCCTGGAAAATAATAAGTTACTTTATTTGATAAAATAACATATTAGGCCTAAGCCTGGAGTTAAGCAAAAAGTAGAGCATAATCTTTGGAAGATTAATGTGATGATAACTTTAGTACTTAATCCATTATACTTACCGCAATAGACTCCTTAATTTCTGAATCAGAACTAAGGATTAGATCCTTAAAGTATGATAATGAAATTGAAGGATCTTCATAAATCTATATTTAGATTTTAGAAGTACTAAAATTGCAATAATAACTCTTGGAGAGTTAATGAATATTCTCAAGGAGATAAAGTCAAAGTTTACAATTAGGCAAGTAGCGCAAGGCGCACCTTACTTCGATATTATAGAAGGCCAAGGCTTGGCCAAAGGCTTCTGGAGTGTTGAAAAGGGTAAAGGCAAAATCATTATAATCTTCTAGGAAGGTGAGCAAGGCTCTGACTTCAAATATGTTTGTCATAAATATATTCACTACTAGTATTAAAATTGGATTTTGGATATTTAGTGTGATATAAATATATATTGATGTTCAGAATCTGCTATGAGCATGATACTGACCTCAATTGAGATTAATCTGCGAATCAGAAACGGGACGAAAGTCGCTGTTTTAACCGTAGATACCTAAGTTTAGGAACTACCTTCGGGTATGTACTTAAATTAGGAAACTGCTATAATGTAACTAGTTTGACTAGAAACATTATCTTTATATCAGTGTTTAACCCGCTGCGGGTGAACCTTTATATTCTAGAACACTAAAGTGTTTCATTATATAAAGATGATATTGAGATAAACACATTAGATGTGAATAACATAATTTATATTTTGAATATAAATAAATCTCGAACATATAACATGACAAACATACAGCTCAAACTGATTTGATCAGATGAAACTAATTGTGGCATTGTTGTCTGGGACACAATTAGACAAGAATCGTATATCCACACTTTCGAAGAGTGGGTACTAGGACTGGTTTGATCCTATTCAAATAAAGTCTACGAATCTAGTTTATTGGGCAATGTGCCTAAAACACTATTTACTTGGTAAAAGTGTAAATGCCACCGATCCGTTAGCCCTAGTTCATAGTGAAGTAAGTGGGCCCATGTCTAGCTAGGCTAGAGGTGGATATGAATATTTCGTGACCTATACGGATGTGGCATCGCGTTATGGTTATGTGTTTCTTTTTAAGAACACAAATCAGAAACTTTTAAGTTTCGACACGAAATAGACAAACAGATCGGCTAAAGTATTAAACTATCACGGTAAGACCGTAATGGAAAATACTTAAGCAATAAGTTTCTAGTATATTTGAAAGAGTACATTATTCTTTCAATAAGGACTCCTCCCGGAACACGTCAAAGTGACGGTGTGTCCGAACTGAGTAACCGAATCTTGTTAGACATGATAAGATTAATCATGAGTCGCTCTGAGCTACCATTTTCTTCAACGGATAAGCATTAACAGTGCAGAACTTATTTTGAATAAGGTTCCATAAAATCTGTTTGACAGATTTCATATTAGATATGAACAGGAAAGAAACCGGGTTTCTTATTCCTAATAATTTGGGAATGCTAGGCAAGTGTTTGGATGATACCAAACTAGAACCCAAATTGGATAAGTGCCAATTGTAGGTTATCCTAGGGATACCAAAGTATAGTACTTATACAACTCACAAGAGAACAATTAGATTGTTGCTCACCATGCGGTTTTCCTGAGAGGAACACCGATATGCAGTGGTAAGTGGGAGGATAGTAAAACTCGATGAAAATCGGAGTAATACTATTCAAGGCACCAATTCCTAATGGAACATAAATAGTTCATCAATGATGAAACTATTGCCATTAATCTTCGAATACACAAGAACCGCGTTAGTCGGAGAGAGTCAGAAAACAACCTGGGGTATAGGTTTCTGATCTCACCTCATAAAGATGTCTATCTTATTGAGGAATACCAACTGACTACGTATGAGGAAGTGATACAAGGTATCGACTCCCTATCATGGCAAAGTGCCATGAGTCCGAAATGGATTCCATGTATATCAACTATGTTTGGACACTAGTTGATGTACCGCAAGGCATTGTGCCTACTAGTACTATATAAGTCTTCAAGGAAGACATACATAGATGGCAACATACCAACGTATAAAGCTAAGCTTTTAGCGGAAATGTATCGTTATCAACATTGTGTTGATTACGATTCAACCTTTTACCTGTTGCCACGGTAAATCCATTTGGATAATGCTTGCTAATGCTGCATGTTTCATTTATGAAATATGTCAGCTTAACGGAAAATCGCTTTCCTGAAAAGGAAACCTTTTGGAGGATGTTTACTACATCCTAGCGGTTTTGTTGTATCTAAACTAGCAAACAAGGTTTGCGGGTTATTCGATCCATGTTTGGATTGAAGCAAGCATAGGTTCTTGGAATTGTCGTTTTGATGTAATCATAATAGTTTATGATTTAATTCAAAAACGAAATGATTCTTTTGTATATAAGAGGGTTAGTGGGAGCGCACTGACAGTGGCTGTCCTATAAATAATGATAATGCATCATTTCTTGGAAATGATATTCCCATAAATAACTATCGTTGAAAGCTTGGCTTTCGAAAACTCTTCGTGGAATCGTACATTGAAAAATGTACGCTACCTGGTGTATCATACGCTTTGAGCATATGAAGTCAAAAACAGGCCAATCCAAATGATAGTCACTGGATTGATGTTAAGAACATCCGTTAGAATCTTAGAGAACTAATGATGCTGTCTTAGTCTATGGAGATGGAGAACTTGAAGTGACTGGGATCACTATAGCAAGTTTCCTAACCGATAAAGACGACTAAAAGTCGCAAACGGTACTATACAGTTTCAAAAACGGAACAGTGAGCTGGAAATCTTCCAAGCAAGATACTGTTACCGAATAAACAACAAATACGGGTTAATTGCTGCAGCTGAGGCGGCAATAGAAGACTTCTGGGTCGATAAACAAATCTAATTAGATTAGATATAATTCGGTTAGCAGCTGAGCTATGCGTCAGCACAGGCTAAAGAATTAATGGTCTCATCAACGATCCAGATACATACTTCGATATTCATCTGATTCGTTCGGATCATACATCGTGGCGATGTGATGATCGAATAAATCGAATCAGATGATAATCATGCAAATCCACAGACGAAAGCTTTTCTCAGCAATTTGAGCCAATCGTACATAGTTCGGGTGTAAGACACTCGAGTGACTGGCTATAGGCCAAGTGGGAGATTTTTGGACAATTATGACCCATAACGTCACTATTTGTACAGATCATGGTGTTGTTGTACAAATTAACTATGTGACAAATGAGATTGCACTCTTATCATTTGTGATTAGATCACCAAGATGTATAAATGATGAGAGGTCCCTATGATTTGTTCCTGAACTGAGAATGATATGAGACAGTATCAGTCCACGTAGGATAAATCATTAAATATCCCTAGTCATAGTATTATCGAGATTGGACATCGATAAATACGTAAAAGACTAGTATTACACTTGTGCGCGTTGTGAGGGCACAACGACATAGTTCTCATATATTTGGGTATAGGATACTCATGCAAGTGTAATAGGAGGTTGTGTTTTATTGATGGTACGGGAAACAGCTTCGCTCTGGATTGACCCCCTCGGAATTCCATTGGTAGTATGACTATGTGTCTATGGAAGTCCGAAATCAGGGTAGATGTATTTGGTCTTAACCTGAGACTTGCACCGCTAATACTTGCGACAATCAATATACTTTGGTTGCGGTCGTCCAGGGCTTTAACAGGTTCTGTGTACGCCAATGCTGGGTATATTGAGAATCGTAGTGTGTTGGGTGTGATGTCAAGACGGAAGTGTCACTCCAGTCATATGGAGATGATGGTCCCGTAGGATACGGTACTAGTACTCTTAAGTACTGCAGTCATCGGGATAAAATGATAAGGTCATGTTTATCCGATTATAGAGACTAGTTACCAGACATTCGACATGTGCTTCGTACGGGGCAGACACAATTCCAGCCCCAGGCCTAGCACGTGATCATCCGATACTGGACATAAATACGCAATACTACGTATACTACGCCTGATATAGATCCTTTATTCCTGTAAGGATATTTCCGGAGAATTGGGTAGGCATGGCGCTTTGCTAGAAGCCAACATTGTCTTGTAAATCGGTACAAATATAGTACTTGGTACTTACGTGTTCGGATAGTCCGACGACCGAATTTACTGCCAACATATCCGAGGATCTCATGGGTCGCTTCCCAAAGATTCACCGATGACGTATGACTCGCACCCTAAATTAATCTGGGATTAATTAGAAGAGAGAGAAAATTAATCTGGGATTAATTGCGGAGATATTTTATCTGGGATAAAATATCATTTAAAGAGAGATAACGATTAATTTGGAATTAATTGATTAATTAATATATTTGATATATTAAACGAAATAGGATTTCGACGCGGAATTAAAATTAGATTTTAATTCGGGCGAACGAATTAATTTAGAATTAATTCGTTAGCGACATGAATAGTGACTTCGCTAGGCGTAATCATTTAATTGCGTCGCAACATAAAATTTGTTAATTTGGAATTAGCGAACCCGAGCCCGAGATTATTTGCGAGCGCATTCGCATTTCAAATTCGAGTGCGGCACGCAAGTCAAATCAAGCGTCAAATCGCTAGTCGCATCTAGCGTCACATCAAGCATCAAATCATGTTACTTTGAGTGATGTGACTATTGATTGATTGATTAATGTGACTTGATGTGAGTTGATGTTTGAGTGTTTGACACTCAAGTGTGATGGTTGATGTGAGTTGTTGTATTAATTAAAAGGCTATTTACCTTTATTTGATATAGGTATTTGACTTTTAATTATTTTTGGTATTAGATACACATTTGGTAATACAACACACACAACTTCTTCTCTCTCTTTTCTCTCCTCTCTCACACGCCCATGGAGGAAAAATTGTTCACTAGTTTTCTGTCAAAAACCGAGAGCAATGGGAAACTTGAGTATGTGATTTTTGTGGCAAAAATCACAAGAGCTAGCACTCCGAGAGACATGCGAAGGTGATAGGGAAGTCCAGCCATGAGCCGGGAATCGTTTGACGAAGCTTGGAGCTCAAAACAACTTGAAGATGGAACCGAAACCAGTGAGCTGCCACTGCCACTGCCACTGCCGAGCAGTCCCATGAGCAGAATTTTGAGTTTTGTTCGTTGCCGCGTCGCTCAACCGATCGATGTGAGTATTCCGCAACTTCGTCGTTGTTATTCACACATGTTTTCATGCTTGTTTATGATCTTGGGACCTTAATAGAAACCAACACACACACTTCTTGGGATTTAGTCATAGGTTGTATTTATCGACTCTTTGAAAGAACTTCTCTAGTGCTTCTACGTGTCTGCTTCTCGTCTCTGACTTCACCATCATGTCGTCCACGTATACTTCAATCTCCTTATGCATCAAGTCATGGAATAACGTAATGGCCATCCGTTGATAAGTGGCTCCTGCATTCTTAAGCCCAAACGACATCACTTTGTAACAATACGTGCCCCACTTAGTGACAAATGCGGTCTTATGCTTGTCTTCTTCAGCCATAAGACCCTAATTATATCCTGAGAACACATCCGCGAATGAGTACATGAAGGATAAAGCCGCGCTATCAACCAGTACGTCAATGTGGGGTAAATGAAAATCATCTTTGGGGCAAGCTTTGTTAAGGTCTCTATAATCTACACACATTCTGAACTTCCCATCTTTCTTCGGCACTGGCACGATGTTGGTAACCACTCGGGGTACTTCACTACTTCTAGAAATCCCACATCTATATGTTTCTTGACTTCTTCTCTAACCTTTTCGGCCTACTCATGTCTCATTCTTCGGAGCTTCTGCTTTACCGGTCTTATGTTCGGATAAGTCGGTATTGCGTGTTGGGCGATACTTCTATCTACTCCTGGCATGTCCTCATAGGACCAAGCGAATACATTAGCATATTTGATTAACATTCCCTCTAATTATTTCCGCTCCTCAGAGGTAACCTCACTCGCAATTATAATTTCCTTGGGGTCTTCAGGCGTACCAAGGTTAAATGCGTTCATTTTGGTTGAGTTAATATCAAATATGCTAATGTCGTACAAATTAAATGGAAGAGACTCAGGCAAATAAGCGAAATAAATGTCTTTATTATTAGCGAATGCGGGATTACAATCAAATAAATCAGGGAAATAAACGTCTTCGTCATCCGCAGCCTTGTCTTCTTCTGTCTCATTGCTCTCCTCAAGCGTCAGACTCTCTAACTGCATCGGCTCCTCTTCCCAATTGTCTTCCTCCTTTGCAACTTCTTCTGCCAGCGGCTCCTTGCCCATCACGTCCTGGAAGATCTAAAATCCTGGTACCATGATCCCGTTGACTTCCACTGGTTCAGGCTTTCCTTGGTACCTCGTAGCATTCACGAAGTATTCTATCAGCTTCAGCCCTTTCTTCTTAGTCTTCAACTTGTCCTCATCGGATTTGTACCCCAATCCTCTTTTGGTGGTCTGCCCTTGAAGTATGGTAGCGCTCCTCCAACACCCGATCCCGTGCCCGGCTCAAACTTCATATTCTCCATGATTTTAGCTACCTTAGGATCCACCCACTCCTCAAAGCTTGTCGCCACTTGGAACCTTATGAAAGGATGTATCTCCAAAGCGGCCACAATACTTGTCTACCTCAACTCTGATGGTGACGATCTCCCCCCCATACGGAAACTTGATGACCTGGTGCAAAGTGGAGGGCACGCCCCCAAGCTTGTGAAACCATGGCCTCCCCAATAGCAAAGCAAAAGTGGCCGGGATATCAAGCACCGTGAACTAAACCTCATCCTTAATTGGGCCCACTTTGACTACCGCAGCAAAAGTGCCCTCTACTCCCCACTTACTATCATCATACAGTGCGCTCGCCCTGCGCGCGTGAACAGTGCGCGCTACAGTGCGCTTGGCACTGTAGCGCGCAGCCCCTTCATTTTTTTTTGTTTGCTAAGTAGCAGCTCTCATTCCAGAGAGCTGCAATAAGAGGGTTTATAACCCAATAAATTTCCCGTCTTCCATAAACACTTCAAAAACACCCAAAATTAATTTTTAATTTCAAAACCAACATAAACACATGTTATAGAATAAAAATCTAGTTTTTCAAAATATCAAATATTTTTCAAAAAACATAAATTTATTCTAAATACGCATTTGCGTAAATTTTGAATCCAATACACAAACCATTTTAGAATCCCAATTAGAAATGTCTCATGAACAATTCTAGTCCACCTAAAGGTGGTCAAGGGAATCTAGAATGGTAGCCATAGCTCTAAGCTTTAATTTAGAGTTCCAAACTCTTATTAATTATTTCATGTCTAACATGAACATTTTGACCTAATTACAAGCATGTTGTGTTTATACTTCTAAAGTATCCTAACACAATTGATTAGCCTTATTCAAGATTAAGCTATGTGATCATGCATCTAATACACAAATAAACATAGCTTTGGAGAGGATCAAACATTACCTAGTAAGCTTGATGCAAGATCCAATCTACTTCTCCTATGTTGAAATTGTTGGAGAACCTCCAAGGTGTGCAAGCTTGACTCCAAGATCCAATCTTGTTTCCAATGCTTCCAAGCTTCACTTCAAGATCCAATCTTGATTTCTCATAGATGAAATGTTGTAGAGACCTCACAAGTTTCTCTAAACACTTCTCTAACTTAGGCTAATCTCTCAAGAATTTGCTTATGCTTGTATTTGAACTTGTAATTAAAACCTTCATAAAGCTTGCTATATATAGCAATAATTAGGCAATTTTTAATTAATAAAAGTTGTAATCAACTTTTAAGTGGGCTTAATCTAATTTGTCCAAATATGTATAATTAGGTGTGACTAATCTCCATTGTCTCCCAATTTAATTTAATACAATTAAATTAAGCCAAAGATTAGGAAATGGATTAGTTAAATATTTGCCACCTTGATTTAATCAAATTAAATAAAGCCAAAACCACCTATTATTACATACTTACAATTACCATAATATTCTCAAATGGTAGAGATAATTATGATTTTACAATTAATCCCTTGCGTAATTATTGAATTAATCCAATTAATCCAATTAGGTCAAAGTAAATAATCAATGTTATCCAATAACACTTGATTATCTTAGTTGATAATTATAATATCAAATATTATATTTTATCAAAAATAATCGGCTACCCAAATGCTCAACGAGTACACTTCATATTGGGACTCTCTAAGTTCAGACACGTTCGTCATATAAGCCTAGCTAATATGTACGCAATTCGGCCACCTCTAAATTCGCGAAGAACACGAACGACCTTTCTGAACTATACAAGTCGAAGTCATAACATATGTTTAACAATCCCTCCGTCGTAGGCAATCCGAGTTATTCTTAGGAAACATAGAATATACCGTCAGGTTTCCAAGATGCATATCTCATGTCGACATGTCCACGATTCTTCATAACTGATGCGATCCACCCTAGGTGATCGACTTTGGCCAAAGATTTAAGAATCGTGACCTTACTAACATGGATACCTAAACCCCTTATGGTACACATATGGGTCGACAGATCCTATCTTGCTTCGCACTTGATTACTGAGTGCATCGGTCCACACCCAACGAACATCTAGAGGCCAGACCATGAAAGGTTTCTGACATACATGGCATCTAAGTGTAGATGATCTCACACAAAATCAATGCCATCCTATCGTCAAAGGATTACATATGCTACTCGACTCGAGGAGATTCCTATTGACGATGGTGTGTACTTCCAACTATTAGGAATCATCAATGAGTCATTCAATATTCGCTCCAACGAATACCCACATGTCTATACGAGTTTCCAAAACTCATGGTACATCTCGTTAAACCATTGGAACTCCAATTCCAATATACGACATGTGCTAGTCTTCTAGGTTATAGGAATTCGACCGTATTCCAAAACCAACGACTATGAATATTTACTTTAAGAATAGTTTACACCTAGTGTCAAAACTATTCTAAGGTCGATGTCATTCTTAGCATAACGATACATCAATTTAATACGCGTAATGACAATACCCTTAATAGGGTATGAAATGAAAAATGTAGTTATTTTATTAATAAATAATAAAATGTACAATTCAGATTGGCACTCCAAGCACCAACTCCATCAAACTCCCACTTGCTTAGTGCCAATCTGGATGGTACCGTAGTCCCATCTTCTCCATATGTTTATCGAATAACTTAGGATGTAAGGCCTTTGTAAGCGGGTTTGCTATATTGTCTTGTCCTTGAACCTTTAAGACCACTATGTCTTTTCGTTCAATTATCTCTCTAATTACGCGATATTTCATTTCCACATGTTTAGACTTGGAATGCGCCCTCGGCTCCTTAGCCTGCGCGATGGCTCTGTTTTTATCACAGTATAATGGGATCGAATTCGCAATACTAGGCATAACGCCAAGTTTTGTGATAAAATTTCTAATCCAAACAGCTTCTTTAGCAGCTTCTGAAGCCGCTATAAATTCCGCCTCAATGGTGGAATCAGCTGTTGAGCCTTGCTTTGAACAATGCCAACTAATTGCACCACCGTTAAAGGTAAATATGTATCCTGATGTAGATTTTCTATCATCTAGATCTCCCTGGAAGTCGGAGTCTGTATAACCCTTAACTTATAGCTCATTTTCTCCATATATCAGAAAATTATACTTGGTGCCTTTAAGATATTTTAGGATATGTTTCACGACTGTCCAATGATCATTACCTGGATCAGATTGATATCGGCTGGTCACACTGACGCCGAAACTGATGTCAGGTCTAGTACATAACATAGCATACATTATGCTTCCAATACAAGAAGCATATGGTAAGTTAGACATCCTAACTCTCTCTTCCTCAGTTTGAGGTGCCATTTTCTTCGAAAGATATATTCCGTATCGGAAAGGTACATTTGCTGCCTTACAGTTGGTAAAACTGTACCTTTTTAACATCTTGTCTATGTACGTTGATTGTGACAACCCTATAAGCTTCCTAACTCTATCTCGGTAGAGCCTTATACCTAGTATATAGGAAGCTTCACCCATATCTTTCATGGAGAAGTTCTTGCAAAGGTAGGCTTTCACGCTTTGCATCATCCCTATATCATTTCCTATGATAAAGATGTCATCTACATACAAGATTAAGAAAACTATCATGCTCCCACTAACTTTCTTATAAACACATGGTTCTTCCTCATTTTTGATGAATCCAGATAATCTAATTATCTCATCAAAACGACGATTCCAGCTTCGGGATGCCTGTTTAAGTCCATAAATAGACTTTTGGAGCTTACAAACCAAATTTGAAGTCTCAGTGGATATGAAACCCTCTGGTTGTTCCATATAGATATCCTCTTCAAGGAATCCATTTAGGAAAGCGGTTTTCACATCCATCTGCCATATCTCATAGTCGTGATATGCAGCAATGACTAAAAGAATCCTAATGGATTTTAGCATGGCTACTGGTGAAAAAGTTTCCTCATAGTCAATCCCAGGACGTTGAGTGTAACCTTTCGCTACCAGTCGGGCCTTAAAGGTTTCCACCTTTCCATCGGGCCCTCGTTTCCTTTTGTAAACCCATTTACAGCCAATAGGTTTAATTCCTTCAGGAAGTTCAACTAAGTCCCAGACTTGATTGGCATGCATTGAATCCATTTCGGATTTCATGGCTTCCTGCCATTTTCCTGAATCGATATCCAATATCGATTCCTTATACGTAGTCAGATCTGTTTCCTCCAAGAGGAGAACATCAAGGCTCACATCACATGTTAAAAACAGTCTCTCATGAGGCATTGATATTCTATTCGACTTACGTAGAACCTGTGTAGTAGATCCTTCACCTAGTTAGATCTCTGGTTCCATCTCAGGTTCCTTAATGTTGGGATCAAACTCATCAAGTTTAATCTCTCTACAATTCCCACTTTCTCTCAAAAATTATTTTTCAAGAAAAGTTGCAAAGCGAACAACAAATACATTTCGTTGTTCGGAATCATAGAATTGATATCCTATAGAATTATCAGGATATCCAACGAACCTACATTTATACCCTCTGGGTGCTAGTTTATCCCGCTGCGTTATTCTAAAGTATGCAGGACAACCCCAAATCTTTAAATGCTTAAGACTTGGATTTCTACCGAGCCATATCTGATAGGGGGTCGTAGAAACATCTTTTGATGGAACCCTATTAAGTATGTAGGCATCAGTTTGTAAAGCCTAACCCCAAAGGAAATAAGGAAGATCTGTATAGCTCATCATGGATCGCACCATATCCAATAAAGTACGATTTATACCATCAGACACTCCATTGTGTTGAGGTGTTCTTGGTGGGCTATATTGGGCGAGAATTCCATTATCCCTTAAATAATTTCTGAATTCTTCACTCATGTATTAACCGTCTCGATCTGATCTAAGGCATTTGATAAATTTACTTGTTTGTTTTTCTACTTCTTTTCAGAATATTTTGAACTTGTCAAATGTTTCCGACTTATGTTTCATCAGATAGACATATCCATATATAGACTTGTCATTTGTGAATGTCAAAAAGTATGTGGAACCATCATGAGCGGCATGATTTAATGTACCACACACATCACTATGTATTAGCTCCATTAAATCTCCAGCACGGTGTCCAACACCTTGAAATGAGGCCTTTGTCATCTTTCCTTGGATACATGACTCACAAATCGGATAAGGATCTAAGGTAAGATTTTCAATCAAACCATCATTCACCAATTTGGATAGACGTCTAACACATATATAACCCAATCTCATATGCCATAATTCAATATTATTTAGTTCAGACTTCCTACTTGTATTTTTCTCTATATTAAAGACATCTCTACATGTTTCCAAAACATAATGACCGTTTGATAAAGAACATTCACATTTCAATAAATTTTCTTTATCATACAAACATAAAGTTTCATCCTTAATGTTTATTTTATATCTCTCTTTATCTAATATAGGCATTGATATTATTTGTCTGATAAGTGAGGGAACATAATAACAGTCATGCAAATCTAATTTACATCTATTTGGGAGATCTAGAAAAATAGTTCATATGGCCTTGACATCCAATGTCTCGCCTTTGCCAACTCTAAGCTGGATCTCCCCTTTATTCAGCCTTCGTTTAACCCTCATTTCCTGCAGGGAATTGCAAATATGAGTGGGACTGCCAGTGTCTAACACCCATCCACTATTTACATCTAAGGCTAATGAGATGTCAATAATTGGAAAAATACAAAGCGTATCTGAGGGTCCTGTTTTAAGCTCTAGACAGTCCTTCTTCCAGTGGCCAGACTTCTTGCATTGTAGACATTGATCACGAGCTACTTTCGATTTTCCGCCTTTGCGCTTCTTGGAGTTTTTCTTTGATATCTTATTCTTCTCCATCTTGATTTTCTTTGACTTCCCAAAAGTCTTTGAAGAGCCAGCTCCACCATGGAGATATAGTGTGGGGTTGCCTTTCTTCAAATCTTGCTCCGCCGTGCGTAGCATGTTATGAATTTCTTCGTATGTGGCTTGCATCGAATGCATATGGAAATTCAATACAAAACCAGTATAAGAACCAAGCAAAGAAGACAGAATCAAATTACGGCCTAGCCTTTCATCAAACACAATGCCCTGTCGTTCCAGATATCGAATTTGGTCTATCATGTTCAAAACATGAGTGCTGACAGCTCCTCCCTCATTGAGTTCAACACGAAATAATTCCTTAGACCTTCGATAAAGTTCCATCTCTTGATTTGCCTCGAACAACTCCTTGAGTGTTCGCATGATGCTCCAAGCATCCGGTACTCCAATGTACTGTCTCAGCAAATCTGGAACCATCGATCCCAAGATGTAGGATTTCACCTTCAGGTTATCATCCTTCCATCTATCAAAAGTTTCTCGCTCTTCTGGAGTGGAGTCAGGATCGATATCAACAGCCAGTGGATTGATCGTGACATAAGTAAACTTTTCATACTTTAAGACAATGCGTATGTTCATTTCCCATTCGAAATAGTTCTCGGCTCCTTTTAGCTTATTGGAATCCAAAAGTTTCATCAATGGATTAGCGACAACCATCTACAAGACATCATTTTTGAGTAGTAGCAGAAAAATTTTAATTTCAAAAGTGATAACACTAATTGATTATGGAATTTTAAATCTATCAGTGGCCCACTATTTTACGTAATTCCGTAATCTCCCTTAACGAAAAAATAGAAACTTGACTATCAAATTTCATAGCGGGAAGTGGATCCTATGACAATTACTCCAGCCTCACACAAATAACGATATTGGCCTTTGTAAACTCATTAGGTAGACCTTCAAGGTCAATCACTTCATGTGACTCCTGGTTTGGTCCTGAACTGTTTCTTATCCTCACTAATGACGATATTGGATTAAGATGTGTTCTAGGTGTATACTTGTCAATGTGCACTAATGAGCTTCGTATGTACACCCTCAAACTAATGACGATATTTGGTGACTACGTTAACTCATCACGCTACATCTAATATTTTACAGGAACGACCTAAGTTCCGAGCACTTATACCCTCACATTAATGACGATATTGGATATAAGTAGTAAGAACCCATAAATCTCCGTATTGACAAGACGGACCATCCAATAATGCTCCAATATTATTAATACTATTACTTAAAAGTAATCACCTAATCACATGAGATTTATGATAATCAAGTCATTAACTTTATTAGGTCAAAGTTTTACTTAAAACATGCAATACATATCCAATATGTCCTATGCATAATTAAATTAAAATTACTATGGAATAGATTCAAAACATGTGTTGTGTGGTTACGCCTTTGCTCTGATACCATTCTACTGGGGCAGTTGTGGAACTCGTAGGGTCGGATCGGTGCCCCGGGCAGTGAAAATGGGTCTAACCCATGGATATCAAGTATGGGTGTAATTTCAAATCATTTGATGAAATACTATATTCCATTACGAGTGTATAGGAAAAAACCGGAACTGAATCGGAGTCCGGAAGCTCCCGAACGAAGCAAAACAAAATCAGCGCGCGCGAAGGGCGCCACGCGGTGAGCCACACACGCTACAGTGCGCTCGCCCTGCGCGCGTGAACAGTGCACGCTACAGTGCGCTTGGCACTGTAGCGCGCATCCCCTTCATTTTTTTTGTTTGCTAAGTAGCAGCTCTCATTCCAGAGAGCTGCAATAAGAGGGTTTATAACCCAATAAATTTCTCGTCTTCCCTAAATACTTCAAAAACACCCAAAATTGATTTTTAATTTCAAAATCAACATAAACACATGTTATAGAATAAAAATCTAGTTTTTCAAAATATCAAATATTTTTCAAAAAACATAAATTTATTCTAAATAGGCATTTACGTAAATTTTGAATCCAATACACAAACCATTTTAGAATCCCAATTAGAAATGTCTCATGAAGAATTCTAGTCCACCTAAAGGTGGTCAAGTAAATCTAGAATGGTAGCCATAGCTCTAAGCTTTAATTTAGAGTTCCAAACTCTTATTAATTATTCCATGTCCAACATGAACATTTTGACCTAATTACAAGCACGTTGTGTTTATACTTCTAAAGTATCCTAACACAATTGATTAGCCTTATTCAACATTAAGCTATGTGATCATGCATCTAATACACAAATAAACATAGCTTTGGAGAGGATCAAACATTACCTAGTAAGCTTGATGCAAGATCCAATCTACTTCTCCTATGTTGAAATTGTTGGAGAACCTCCAAGATGTGCAAGCTTGACTCCAAGATCCAATCTTGTTTCCAATGCTTCCAAGCTTCACTTCAAGATCCAATCTTGATTTCTCCTAGATGAAATGTTGTAGAGACCTCACAAGTTTCTCTAAACACTTCTCTAACTTAGGCTAATCTCTCAAGAATTGGCTTATGCTTGTATTTGAACTTGTAATTAAAACCTTCCTAAAGCTTGCTATTTATAGCAAAACTTAGGCAATTTTTAATTAATAAAAGTTGTAATCAACTTTTAAGTGTGCTTAATCTAATTTGTCCAAATATGTATAATTAGGTGTGACTAATCTCCATTGTCTCCCACTTTAATTTAATACAATTAAATCAAGCCAAAGATTAGGAAATGGATTAATTAAATGTTTGCACCTTGATTTAATCCAATTAAATCAAGCCAAAACCATCTATTATTACATACTTACAATTACCATAATATCCTCAAATGGTAGAGATAATTATGATTTTACAATTAAGCCCTTGTGTAATTATTGAATTAATCCAATTAATCCAATTAGGTCAAAGTAAATAATCAATGTTATCCAATAACACTTGACTATCTTATTTGATAATTATAATATCGAATATTATATTTTATCAAAAATAATCGGCTACCCAAGTGCTCAACGAGTACACTTCATATTGAGACTCTCTAAGTTCAGACACGTTCGTCATATAAGCCTAGCTAATATGTACGCATTTCGGCCACCTCCGAATTCGCGAAGAACACGAATGACCTTTCTGAACTATACAAGTCGAGGTCATCACATATGTTTAACAATCCCTCCGTCGTAGGCTATCTGAGTTATGCTTAGGATACATAGAATATACCGTCAAGTTTCCAAGACGCACATCTCATGTCGACATGTCCACGATTCTTCATAACTGATGCGATCCACCCTAGGTGATCAACTTTGGCCAAAGATTTAAGAATCGTGACCTTACTAACATGGATACCTAAACCCCTTATGGTACATATATGGGCCGACAGATCCTATCTTGCTTCACACTTGATTACGGAGTGCATCGGTCCACACCCAACGAGCATCTAGAGGTCAGACCATGAAAGGTTTCTGACATACATGGCATCTAAGTGTGGAGGATCTCATACAAAATCAATGTTATCTTATAGTCAAAGGATTACATATGCTACTCGACTCAAGGAGATTCCTATTGACGATGGTGTGTACTTCCAACTATTAGGAATAACTAATGAGTCATTCAGTATTCGCTCCAACAAATACCCACATGTCTATACGAGTTTCCAAAACTCATGGTACATTGTGTTAAACCATTTGAACTCCAATTCCAATATTCGACATGTGCTAGTCTTATAGGTTATAGGAATTCGACCATATTCCAAAACCAACGACTAGGAATATTTACTTTAAGAATAGTTTACACCTAGTGTCAAAACTATTCTAAGGTCGATGTCATTCTTAGCATAACGATACATCAATTTAATACGCGTAATGACAATACCATTAATAGGGTATGAAATGAAAAATGTAGTTATTTTATTAATAAATAATAAAATGTACAATTCGGATTGGCACTCCAAGCACCAACTCCATCACTATTCACCTTCTCTTCATCACTGCTTGAGAAGTTCTCCCAGAAATTCTTCCCCGGCAAAAGGCTTGGCGGTTAAAGGTTTGGAGGACAAGGCTTTCGGGTAGGCCAGAGTTAATCATGTAGGTGGGTGGTGGAACGAAGTGATAGTTGGGTAGAGGGTTTCTCTGTGTGTTGGGTTGTTCTTATTCTGGGTTGGGTATTTTGTGGGAGTCGATGAGGTCTTGGATTTCATGCCTGAGACGGGCACAACTGTCGGTGTTATGGTCTTTTTGCTGGTGGTAATGGCAATATAAGTTCATATTGAGGTGTGGTGGTGGAGGGTTGGGAAATGGTCTAGCTTCTAAGGGTTTTAGGAGTCTCTGTCTCTTCAACTTCTCAAGCACCTTAGACAAAGGCTTGCCATGGTTAGAGAAACGCCTGTTTCTGATGGCGGCAACCTCAGGAGAAACGAGCTTGGTTCCCGACGGCCCCCCAATGGTCCTCCTATTCAGGCCATAAAACTTCCTATTCTCAACTTCTTCCTCCTCAATATCCATAACAGTCTCCCTCAACTGTCGAAAATCACTAATCATAGAGGTCATCTTCCTCAGCTTGCCGTAAATAGAGAGCTTAGTGCACTTGATGATCATCTTGATCTGGTCCTTCTCCGAGGGTCGAGTCTGCATCTTCAAAAGTTGGCTCCTCTAGCGATCTACATAATCCTTGAAGCTCTCCTCTGGCTTCTGTTTAGTATTCTCCAAGTCGCGAAGTGACAAGTCGATCTCCAAATCCGTGACATATTGAGTCAGAAAGGCCTCCGCCAATGCCCTCCAATCATCATTGACCTTCCTCTCAAGGCCATGATACCATACCACAGACGCTCCCTCTAGCGACATCCCGAACATCTTATGAACCTGACGCTTCGACAAACCCACCGAACTCATTATAGAAACATATTGTCGGATATGAACCCTCGGATCCCCGTTCCCGTTGAACTTGGCTATGTCGGGCATCTTGAACTGAGAAGGCAATTGATCCTCGAAAGTCATCGCCTTGTAGTCTAGTAAATCCTCATGCTTACCCCTCATCTTGCGGGTAACTGACTCTACCTGATCCCTGAGTTTCTGCAATTCTGTCTGAGACCCGGCTACCCTTCCCGCGGCATACTCAGCCATGTCATCATCAAAAACATAGATCTCATCACTCATCCTGTTCGGAGGCTCTTCACGTCTGACATTCTCAGAGCTTTCTGGCCCTCCTGCACGAGGCACTGCCATATTGGCCACAACGGTGGCCAAGGCCTGCAACTGCTTGGTAATCTTAGTGAGATTAGTCTCTAGCTGATCCATATGAGAACCCTCGTTATCTGACTCACTCATGTTCGCTAACTGCTTTTTGACGAGTCTTCATTCTTCTCTAACCCAACGAGTATCTATGGTGGCTTTAAAACTACAAGTTAACATGGTACATGTGTGCGTGTGATGCATGAGATATATAAAACACATGAGGTGATCAAACAGAATATATCCTTCCAACCTTATTTCTCCCTCACCCGTGGTAAACCTATTTTTGGTTCTAGTTATGGCTTATTTTATGTGCCGATGCAAGGTACACAAAATCGCTCTCTCCTATGCTACGGGGTGAACCTTGGCTACTTCTGTCCCTTTCCATCGGTAAAAGAAAAAGGTCGCCCAATTACAACATGGACTAAGCTTATAATGGGATCATGCCATTGTCTAGAAACGACGAATTTGGGCTTTCAGCGACCGTGGTCATGAGGATGAACTTAGAAGCCGCCAAAAGTATACAAATACGCCGTAACAAGGCGTATCCTTTCTGGATGAAAGCCAGTGCGGATATCGAACTCATGCTTCTAGCATATTTGGATCATGTTTGGACTTTCTAAACCCATCAAGGTTTTCATACAAGTTGGCCCATTATCATTTTAAAACATTCAATCATATTATTGCGAGGTGCAAACTTGTCCCAGTTGAAAAAGGCCCAACAGGTTTACACTGTTGCAATAACTTGGCTAAACAACTTCAAATGATAGGGGGCCCAAACACAAAGTGGCCCATCGGCATTTTAGAAGCTTTTGGCCCAATCGTCATAAGACACAAACTCATCCCAGTTTAAATGGCCCAACAAGTTCACATCTCATGACAAGAAGTCCAAATGAATCCAAATGATGATGGTCCAAAAAAAAGCATAAAAGGTGGCTTCTATTGGTCATATAACTATGGTTCTCATGCAGTTTTATGGGAGTATTAATAAAGGCTCCCGCCGGTGAAGGGTTGGCCACAACTAGGTCTCCCCACTCAAGGGTTCAAGTGACCAAGTGAGCGCACCTTTTTTATACCCTAAGGTACGTGCCAACGAGTGATGATACCATATAACGATCCGCCGCTTCGAGCGAAAATGACTTCACGATGGATGAATGACTGTCAAATGGATTCCTCTATTGAAAATTCTCCAGAGGGAGGGTGAAGCGAACTCTCTTAAATACCCTTACCTCTTAGTCTCTTATCGCCTTGGTGACAGGAATAAACAATAGATCCTCCCAAATTAGTCCATCACTTTAAGTATGCCTTAAGGTAAGCTTTGAGTAAATGATTATCTAGATGTCTTCACAGCTTTTCCTTTTGGCTATAAAAAAGTAGTGAGTGAAGGAAGACACCAAATCATTATCAAACTCTAATAATATCACAAGGTTAACTAAAGCAAAAATCACAAACATTACAAGACATTATTTCGGGGCCGATTCTCTATCCCCAGTGGAGTCGCCAGAATGTAGGCATGGTACAGAGGTACGGCGATGTTGTCCGGGCTCGCGGCCCAGTCAGGAGTATGGAATAGCCCGTGGAGGACTAAACCAGAGAAATAAAATGGAGTTGCCACCCAGTGTGAACTGGGAAATAATTTAAGGCCGCACTCACCCCTCGCAAGGGAAGACCTCAAACCGTTGGGTTCAGAATGGTCCCTTACTTATTCCAATTGTAATGAAAAGATTTATGCAATAGTATAATCAAGTCTTATACAACACATGCAAGATAATGTAATCAACACACATTGCACACCATAAACGCAAATAAATAAAAAGGAAGACAAATGCATAATTCCATAGACATATTAAAAAATGAAGCGCAATAACGTAACTAATAACAACTATAAAAGCATTAATAATAAAAGCGGATAATTAGATACGTAATGCAAACGAAATGAACAAAGAAGCAAACATGTATGAAATATGATGAAAGGAAGTCTGTTCACTGTATGTGCGTTCGTCCAGCGTTCGGAAACGCGTTCGAACGGGATAAAGTCTGATGCATGGTAAAACAGAATGCATGCGCGTTCGAGTAGCATTCGGAAACACGTTCGAACGGAAATGAGACAGAATGTTCGCGTTCGTATAATGTTCGGAAACGCGTTCGAATGGGATAAGACCTGATGCATGGTAAAACAGAATGCATACGCGTTCGAGCAGTGTTCGGAAACACATTCGAACAGAAATGAGACAGAATGTTCGCATTCGTATAGCGTTCAGAAACGCGTTTGAACGAGATAGGACCTGATGCATGATAAAATAGATTACATGCGCATTCGAGTAGCGTTTGTAAATGTGTTCAAACGGGATAAGACCTGATGCATGATAAAACAGAATACATGTGCGTTCGAGTAACGTTTGTAAACGTGTTCGAACGGGCTAATGCAGAATGCATACGTTCATGTAGCGTCCGTAAACGCGTTCAAACGAGATTACCAAAGTGGTATCCCAATGACACAAACACACGCGTGAATGTTTCTCAAGCGGTACGTGGAGTTGTATCCCAAGTACAGACCGCACTACCGTCCATTCGGATTCGGCTACGAAATTTATGTCTGAGTTTCCATCCGATATACCACAAAAGGCAACACTCAGGCACTAACACAACATGAATGTAAAGTGAAGAATGAAAACATAACAACCAAAAAGGGTAAATGACGAGATCAACAGAAGAATGGCGCGTTAAAACTATGTTAAAGGTAGCCTTTGGGCATTTCCCTCAAATAGAGGATCTTTAATCCAATATGATTAGCCCATGCGCACTAGATTATCATTGCATGAATAAACAAATAAATAATATGGGACCTCATATGCCCGATTGAACGTATCTCACGTTCAATCAAACGTACTTCGTCTGGCGCGGAAAAAGATCATGGTAAAGGTAGCCTTTAGGCATTTCCCTCGAATAGAGGACCTTTAATCCAACCTAGTTAGCCCATGCGCATTAGATTAACAATGCATAAATAAATAACATGTGGAAGGTAAACAGTGGAATAATAAAATAGATGCGACCAAGGCCAACATCCATATGGGACCTCATATGCCCGATTGAACATATTTCACATTCAATCGAGTGTATTTCGTTTGGCGCGGTAAAACATGTGGTAAAGGTAGCCTTTTGGCTTTTCCCTCAAATGGATGACCTTTAATCCAACGTGATTAGCCCATGCGCACTAGATTAACAATGCATAAATAAAGAAACAACACATATAAAATAAATAGCGGAACAATAAACACAAAGATGCCCAAAACATGATAAAGAAACCTGTCCAGAATGCCCATGTTCGTGTAGCGTTCGGAAACACGTTCGAACGGGGTGAGGCAGAATACATGCGTTCGAGTAGTGTTCGGGAATGCGTTCGAACGAGACGATGAAAGTGGCATCCATAATGCAAAAACACATGCGGGAATGTTTCCCCAAGCGGTACGTGGAGTTGTATCCCAAGTACAGACCGCACTACCGTCCATTCGGATTCGGTTACAGAATTTATGTCTGGGTTTCCATCCGATATACCACGAGAGGCAACACTCAAGCGTTAACACAATGCAATCATGAAAATGGACGTGAAGTATGATAATGCATATAACAACACATAAACAAAGAAACAAACATGGGAAATAACAAGGAAGATAAACAACACAAAAAAAATGCAGGATAATAAAACGACAATAAACGTGAATTAAATAAGAAATGATAAAAAGCTAATAATATGAAATAAATGTGCGATAAATAAATAACGGAACGTCAAAGGAAGATGTGACCAAGAGTTTGGTAGTCTTTGATATAGGACTTTGCACACCCGTCCAACCGAGCGTGCCGCATCTAAAACTACAAAATAAAAAGGTAATAAAGGGTGCCCCCAGGTCTTACCTTTTAAGTTGCTTCTTGGAAGTGTGTTACGTCATCGTCGGAAGGGTTAACGTTCCGTCACATTTTTGGTTCACTGGTTCAACGTTCTATCCACTATTTTCCTGCATTTTCTACTGCTATGTTTCTGCATTTTCTGCTGCTTTTTGCTGGTTTGTGTCACTATTTCGGACTTTTTTTTTACTGCCATTTCAGTCACTGTTTTCTGTGGGTTTCGGGGTTGGTTTTGGGATGATTTTTGGACTGGTTTGGGGTGTTTTAGGGACTGTTTTGTCTCGGTTCATGGTGACTATTTTTGGGGTTAATTTTGGTGAAATAAGAGACTGTTTAGGGGTGTTTTAGAGACTGTTTTGGGTGGTTATTTCACAGTTTTAGGGGATTATTTCGGTGGTGGTTGGTTCGCTGAAAGGGGGGTTATATTTGATTGGTTGGTGAGGGTTTATTGCTTGGGTGTTTCGGCTTTGGTGAGGGTTTTTTTTTTGCTTGGTTTGCCGAGAGAGGGGAGAGAATGTGCGAGTGGCGAGAGAGAGAGAGGTGTGGTCGGGAGAGTTGTATGTGTGTGGAGCTAAGAGAGGAGAGAAAGGGTTTGGTTTAGTCATCTTTTTATAATGATGGGCTAGGGTTTATTTGTTTGTGCATGGGATTTCAAAAGGAAACAAAATCATGCAATAAAAGGGGATGCATTTAATTCAATTATTTAAGGAAATGAGATTGAGTATTTTGATTTTGGAAGGAGAATTATTTAGATTAGGAAGAGAATTTGATTTAATTTAGGAAGGGGATTTGATTGGATTTTGACATGTGTTAAATGTGGTTTGAATATTTTGGATTGGGCTTGTGGGCTTGGGTGTGTGGGTTGGTTGTGTGTGGGCTTGGGCATGTGGCTTATGGGGATTTTAGGTCGGAGCTAACATTAAAACGGAGACACAAATGATCGTTCGAACGCGTTTCCAGATGCTACACGAACGCATGTAATTTGTTTACCGTTCGAACGTGTTTCCAGACGCTGGATGAACGCACATGCAGTGAACACACGAACTAAACCTGATGACATACTTATTTTTGAATTTTCCCTTTCGACGTCCATTTCCTGTAACTTCCGCAACTTATCGGGTAGTGTCTCCAAGCGAGGCTCATCATCGGCCTTTCATGCAAAAATACAAGTGTCTACAATTCTCTAACCTCAGTATTTTCTTTTATTGTTAATTTATCTTTTTAAATTTCCAGCTTTACTTTATGTCATTTACTTTATTTATGTCTTTAATATTCCTAGATATGTGTGGTAACTAAACCCCTTATCTAGGGTTGTGATGAATTCCAATATCACCGTTTTATAAGTGGTTATTTTGTGTATTGGGAAATATAAAAGTTTATTTATTGAGTCTTAAGCTTAATGCTTCTTGTTAACTTTCCATTAATAAGATTGATTTGGTAAACTTAAAATGAACTTGGAAAATGGATTTTAGGTTTCAGCCTTAGACTCAATAGCTCACGATATCACTTAAGGATATATAACCCTTAATAGATTTCCTTACAGGATATGAATATACCTGTCGGGCGGGGGTAGCCATAATTGGAACTTAATCTTAATGAATTCAGATAACTTAGTTAACATAAGAATATGATTAATTAGGTTACACTGGGTATTTACATCTGACCATCGGAAGAGGCTTTTGCATAATTTCGTGTTCCAGGTTAATAAACCAATATATTGCACAAACATGAGATAACTACTTCATCTTTAAAAGATATTGAAATTATTCACAACCCTAGGTAGTTTCTTAATATTGAATTTCCTTTTATTTACTTTTGCACTGTTTTAATTACTTGTTTTCAGACAAAAATCACCATCCAAACAACAATCAATCTATTAGATACTCGTAAATATTTAATGTCATAAATTAATAGCTAAGTTATTAAGTCCTCGTGTGATCGATACATTTTATACTAATTGAGCGATACGTGCCCTTGCATGTGATTTCATCAATCATATCCTAACTTTTGATAATTTTCACAAGTTTTACAGAAAACGTGTGTATCTTTAAAAATGGTGGGCCAATAAAATCCACACTGTAAGATTTTTACAGCGGTTTTCATAGATGAGAGGTGACCTTCACATGCTTCTGAATGACAAAACTGAATAACACCACTTATCTCATTGTCCGGTTTGCATCGTCGAAAAATCTGATCAAGACAATACTAGAACAAATATGGATCGTCCCAGTAGAATCTTTTGATTTCGGTTAAAAATTTCTTCTTGTCTTGGTGTCTCCAGTATGAAGGTATTTTTCCTATTGCAAGAAAATTGACAATATTAGCATACCAAGGCATTGTATTTAAAGAAAATAAAAAATCATGAGGAAAATAGTCATTGATAGGAGTTGTGTCAATTGATAACTCATTTGTGAGTCTCGATAAATGATCTGCAACCATATTCTCTGCTCATTTCTTATCCTTGATTGTAAGATTGAATTCTTGAAGCAGCAAATCCACCGTAGTAATCTTAGCTTTGCATCTTGTTTAGACATCAAATATCTAACAACATCATGGTTAGAATAAACAATGGTTGAGGAACTAATTAAATATAATCAAAATTTATGCAATGCAAATATTATAACAAATAGTTCTTTTTCCGTGATAATGTAATTCATTTGTGCACTGTTTAAACTTTTACTTGCGTAATAAATTACATACGGCTTACCTTTCTTTCTCTCTCCTAATACTGCACCAACTGCATAATCGTTGGCATCACACATTAGCTCAAAAAGCAAAGACCAATCAGATGATTGCATGATAGAAGCATAAGTTAAGAGACTGATAATCTTTTCAAATGATTTTTGACATTCTTCTGTCCATTCAAATGTTGTATCTTTTAATAGGAGATTACACAAAGGTCTGGATATGGTACTAAAGTTTTTAATGAACCTCCTATAAGATCCTATATGTCCTAAGAAATAACAGATTTCCCTGATTGTTTTTTGTGGTGAAAATTTAGAGATTACCTCTATTTTTGCCTTTTCAACCTCAATACATTTAAATGACACAACGTGACCCAAATCAATTCCTAAATTAGTCATGAAATTAAATTTTTCCCAGTTTAACACAAGTTCTTTTTCTTCATATCTTTTCAAAATATTTTCCAAATTATTCAAGCAATTATCAAAAGAGTCCCCAAAAATAGTTATATCATCCATAAATACCTCTAAATAATGTTCAACCATGTCACTAAATATGCTTAACATGTATCGTTGGAATGTTGCTAGTGCATTACAAAGTCTAAAAGGCATTTTCCTAAATGCAAATGTTCTAAGAGGACATGTGAATGTGATCTTTTCCCGGTCTTCTAATGTAATGAGAATTTGATAATAACCTGAGTAACCATCAAGAAAGCAATAGTAGGGATGTTCTGCCACTCTTTCCAAAATTTTGTCAAGAAATGGTAAAAGAAAATTATCTTTTCTAGTGGCATCATTTAATTTTCTATAGTCAATGCACATACGCCAACTAGATGGGAATCGAGTTGGAATTGATTCTTCTTTATCATTCTTTACGACTGTTATTACAGACTTTTTAGGCACAACTTGTGTAGGAATTACCCACTTGCTATCAGAGATAGGGTAGATACTGTGTACATCAAGAAGTTTAAAGACTTCTGTTTTTACCACTTCTTTCATGTGAGTGTTCAATCTTCTTTGGGATTGACGATATGTCTTATCATTATCTTCTAAATGTATTCTGTGTGTGCAGATCAAAGGATTAATGCCTTTTATGTCTTTTAAAGTCCATCCAATTACCAGTTTATATTCTCTTAACATATTTAACAACTTACCTTCTTGATTTCTTGTGAGGGAAGAAGAAATTACCACATGGTAAGTTTATTCATCTCCAAGAAATGCATACTTCAATCATTTTGGCAAAGTTTTTAACTCCTATTTGGGTGTTTCCTCATGTTTTTCTTCTTCCAGCGCTCCTAGTTCCTCAAAGTTTTGTTTCTCTCCATCGTCTTCCAGTACCTGTGTAGAATCAAGTAAAAAATCATTAGGAATATCTGAATCTAATTGTGTACTTGATTCAAGAAAATTAGCAGTATAAATTTCCATGTGATCAGATAAACTCCCCTGAATATGTTCCTCCAAAATTAGTTCAATTAGTTATATGCTCTCGTTTTCACTATCCTCATCATATGATTGTTTGCACATGTTAAAAACATTAAGCTCCAACGTCATATTGCCAAAAGATAAATTCATGATTTCAATCCTGCAATTAATTAAAGCATTAATTGTTACTAAAAATGGGCGACCAAGTATTACATGAATTGACTTATAATTGTCTACGTCTTCAATAATTATTTTCGGTACCTTGACTGATCTATTAACAAGTAAAAGAGTAGTTAAGGTTGGTTTTAACTCGCCAATGTTAAGTTGCTGGTAAACCGAAAATGGAAGCAAATTGACACTGGCTCCAAGATCAAGCAAAACATGTTCAATTTTTTGACTTCCAATAATACATGAAATAGTTAGACAACCAGGATCCTTGTATTTTAATACATTATTGGTTGAGAGAATAAAACTTACCTGTTCAACTAGAAAAACTTTCTTTCTTACCCGATGTTTTCTTTTAACGGTGCACAAGTCTTTCAGAAATTTTACATAAGATGGTATCTGTTGGATGACATCTAACAAAGGAATATTGATCTTCACATGTTTGAATATTTCATATATCTCTGGGGAATGTTTCAATTTATTTATTTTTAATGCTTGAGGAAATGAAGGTGCATGAGAAAAATTATTATTATCAACGATAGGTAATGGTTCATCAACCCCTTCCTTACCCTCCGAATCTGATTTATTTTCAGCTTCACAAGGTTCAAGAATAGTTATGTGGATGACCTTACCATTGCAAAGAGTAATAACAGACTTGACTTGGTCTATGTGTTGACTATCAAGACGACCTTCGTGAGGGTTTTGATGACTCTTGGGGTTTGGCTGTGGTTGTGCAAGAAACTTATATTTCTCATTAATGGTCAATACATATGTGATTTTGGAGAAAGTATCTTTCGGATCAATCAATATTTGCACATTTTGATTATTGATGGCTTCTTGTTTCTCAATGAATGCTGCAAAGTATCCTCAAGGGTTTTTCTAGGCGGTGGGATATATGGTGCATAATTCTGGGAGTTTTGGAAATTCTGGTGTACCTGGGGAGGTTGTTGCGATGGTTGTACTTGATTATCATTCATTCAATTGAAGTTTGGATGGTTTCTCCAACCAGAATTGTAGGTTTGGGAGTATGAGTTTGGATTTGGTCTCTTGAAGGTGTTTATGGAACTGACTTGGTCATGGAGACGTTCATGCAGGGCTGGTAAGGTTAGGAAAACTTGTGCGACTTGTTCATTTAAATTACAGATTTGACATGTGACTTCTTGAATTGACTTGACATGGTCATTCTTCCTCATTTCTAATGCCTCAATATTTTTAACTAGAGATGCATATTTAGCATAAAGGTCATGGTCTTTCCTAAGGTTAAACATACCTCTACTAGATGGTTGTGGTTTTACAGACGACTCATAAGTGCCAATTGTGTCCTATTTTTATGCATTCTCTGCTATATGTTCTAGGTAATTTAGTGCTTCTTCGGGATTTTTGTCCCAAAACTCACCATTACATATCATTTCCACTACTTGTCTACCTTGAGGTGTTAAACCCTCGTAGAAGTAGGAAACCAGCCTCCATGTTTCAAACCCGTGATATGGACAAACATTTAGTATCTCTTAAAATCTCTCCTAACATTGATAAAATGTTCCCCCGATTCTTGTGTAAAAGTTATGATTCTCTTAAAGGAGTTTGTCCTGTGAGGAGAAATTTTTTTTCAGAAACTGCTCTTGCAAATCATCTCATGTTCTGATGGATCCTGACCTAAGGTTATGCAGCCAAATTTTAGCTTTATCCCTTAATCGAATTATATTCATGTTTTAATTTTGGTATGTGCAAGTGTTACATACCTCTTCAGATTCCCTTAAGTGCTAATAAAGATTTTCTGATTCTAGACCGTGGAATGTGGGTAAAAGTTGGATGACACCTGGTTTAAAATTGAAACGTGATGCATCTGGGAGGAAAATAATGCAAGATGATGATCATATTCCAGTGGGATTCATAAATTGTCTGAGTGTATAGGATGATTAAGATTGCCATGCTGAGACTCATTTTCTTCTTGATTAACTGGATTTTCATTTCTGGCAAGTGGGTTTTCATGTTGGTTCTCGACCATTTTGACTGACGATGAAGGTGATGAAGACTCTCCATTTAATCTACCGCTAGATGATCGAGACCAATGTCTCATGCAACATAAATGCTGACCATATACTGAAAATTAAATATGCAAATGCAATACTAAGAAAAAAATAAACAAGTGAAAGAAGAAAAATAATAAATAAATAAAATTAAAAATAAAAATAAATGACAAAAGAGAGAAAAAAATGTAATAATTAGATCCTAAAAACATCATTTGATTCTTATCAATTCAGATCTCAATTGAATTTCTCGTTCAACTGTCTCAATTTCTCAAATTAGGTTCTAACAAAAAATTATAGAAGAATCTGTAGATGAAGATGGTTCAAGAAATTCTTTGGCAAAATACAAGCTCCATTTTAATTTAGATTTCTGTCTCCAGTAACCTTGAAGAATTAAGTACAAGGTTTGTCTATATATGAGATGTCTAGGTTCATGATTCATTTAGGATAAATCAGGACATCTTGGATCTACACAAATACAAAAATAAAAATAAAAATAAAGAATTTTTTTTTCTAGTAAACTATAATCCCCGGTAACGGCGCCAAAAACTTGACACACTCAAAAAATAGTTCTTTACTCCCAAGTATAAAAGTGTCGAAGTAATAAAATAACCCAGTAAGTCCGGGATAGATCCACAATGAATAAATTTAGTAAAATAAAATAACAATTCGAGTGAAATAAAAATATTTGATTTGTTTGAAGTGATGTAAAATTTTAAATTGAACTGCAACAATAAATTAAAATGCTGGAGCTAGAAGATCCACTCTTAATATTTCAAATATAGAGAAATCTTACTTTTTATAATATACAAATTGTCATTATTACTCAGTTAATTTACTTCAGGAATTAATTATGCCAAAACATATAAAACCAGTCATAAAGACGGCGATAACATTTGTTTATAATAAGTCCAGTTAGGTACTCAATTATGTCAAATAAATAAAACCAGCCATAAAAGCGGTAACAAAGTTTGTCAATAATTAATCTAGATTTAAATTACTTATTCAGATTACAATTTATATATTATAATATATATAATATTAATCTATATTCTCATATTAAGAGCTTCTCTCTTTACCCCAGCAGGATGAAATTAACTACTCATGATTTGAAAAAAAAAACATGCATAATTTTATTACCGAAAGAAAAAGAAATTACAAGAAAGCTTAAAAATTAAAACACACAAGACACACTCTCTCAAATTCTACAAGAAAACTTTGAAAGAAAATATGAAGAAAAATGAGAGGTGAACACCTCTATTTATAATAGAAGTGCTCATCTCTTTATTATTAATTACAACTTTCCAAATCAAATAAAAACAACAAATTTTTACTAATTTATTTATTTTTTCCTTTTTTGACTTTTTTTTATTGATAATTTTGCAAACATAATCACAATCCACCTAAAGTGGATTATGACATTTCAACTGTTATTTATTTATTTATTTGTTTTTATTTCTTTCTTTATTTTCTAATAATTAAAATTACATGCAACACACATTGATGTCTTCACCAATTTCCACATTGAAAACCTCGGAACTAGAAATTCTTGTAAATAGAAAAGTTCTAGATATTTGAGTCTTCTTTCATCTGGAACTAAAATCGCCTCAATCCGATATCAGAGTAAGACGTTATGGCCAAATTATAAAAAATTACGCAAAGTTGAAATTTTCGAAATTATACACTGTTAGAAGCCATTTCAAGTTTCATGCCTCCAAAATTCAAATGTCACGTCCATTTTTCTAGTTATGCTTTCAAGATATTATTTCACCTACTACCCAAAAATATATAAAACATAAATTTAATTATTATTTTACAAATGTGCTAAAAGTGTATAGTTTCAAAAAAAACTGTACACTTTTTAATGTTTATCAATATCTTGTATATGCACTTGCGCCCTTGCTCTAGCCGTCGCCACTAGCAGCCACCTCGCCTCCGCGTAGCAGCTCTGCTCCCCCCAACTCCGCGTGCCACCACTGCAGCCCAACCAGCATAGCAGCGCCACCACAAACTTGCAAAATAGCCTTCCAATAGTAGCACTAAGACCTTCAAAATAAGTGTTTCTGGATTTTTTTAATCCTTTGTCTAGTCTTGGGCATCGTATTGGATTAGATATATCTTCCGAATCCGATCATATTCGTTAGATATGTCGAATGTCGGATCAGATTGAGTTTTCAAAACTTCATCACATCTTTATCTCCTTAAGCTTCTGCAGTTCTGCTTTAAATAATAACAATAATAAAATTTAAAAAAATTAAAAAAATTAAATCAATAATTAGAGTGACAATATGACTTATTTTAGCGCAATTAGTTAAGGCAAGTGGCAACTCTTGCTCCCGTCTGTGTGCGCTTAAGGTTGGACGTCCGTCCGATTCCGGTTGGGCTCCACGTCCTGATCCAATCAAAAGAAGCAGATAAAAGGAATTAAATTTAAAAAAAAAAAATTAAGTTTATGTAAAAATCTGTTATCAAATCAAATCCACCATTAGATTCGAAACTGTTATCAAATCAAATTTATCTGATCTATTAAAATTTCAAATCAGATCAGATTTGATACGGACTCAAAATCCGATCGGATTGAATTATCTCCCAGTTAACGAATCAAAACAGATTTGATCTGATCCGATATAAAACCGATAGTTCCCAAGGCTACTTTAAGTTTTAATTTTCTTTTTCTTTTTTCTTTATTTAGAATTTTATGGTATATTCTTTTATTATGTTTATATGTTTATTTGGTTGGTTGTGGTTGTGGTTGTGGTTGTGGACCTAGGTGGTGCTTCTATTTTAGTGCTGTACAGATGGTGTCATCCCATTGTTCAATCACAGACGAGACTCCAGAGGCCTGGGGCGGGGACAGTCATGAAAGTTCGTGCAGAAATTGTTTCTTGTGTTTTATTTTCCCCCTTTGTTTGGGTAACTTTTAGTAGACCTGTATGTTAAATTTTATCGTCATGTATTCAATTATCCTATTGTATTCTTACTCCGTATATTACGGTATTCATCTTTTCGATTAGGATACAATTCAATTCACCAACGCTAGGCTTTTGAGTCTTAGGAGGGTTGTGTTTTTTTGATTTATTTAGTAACCTGCAATTATCATTTTGAAAGAGATTTTATAATGAAAATATTATATATCTGTTATTAGAATATAATGAAATGATCTAAACCGTCAATTAAGCCACATAAACATAAGTATTTGACTACATTATCTCTATTAATCTTAACCATTGGTTGCCTTATTTTTTTTATTTTTTGAAATCGTTGGAAACCCCACCATCAAACCACTCATTCCAGGCTTAAGCGGAGTAAGTAAAACCTCCGACTGTCCCAGACTCTTATAAGAAACGCACTCATTGGATTCGGACCTAGATCCTAAGCCCTACACCATCAAGCCACGCCCCTCGGAGACAATTGCCTTATCTAAGCCCTACACCACACACACACACATATATATATATATATATATATATATATATATATATATATATATATATAACGAAATTGAAACTTGGGCAGCAAATTTATGTGCAAATTCTAATGTTAATGATATTAAAGTCGAATCATAATGCCACTGGGGCTCATGGCCCAGTGGTAACACATGTTCTCCCCCAAAGGGGAGAACATGTATTCGAGTCCCAGCAGGGACTCTGTTGAGACTCGTCTCCAATCCCAAAAATTGAGATTTGGGAGTAGATTTCTCCCCGATTATTTGAGTGAGAGTAGATATTTCCGGTTATATTTCCGGTTAGGGCTCGTCTCTTAGTAGACGTAGATGTCTGGGTGTGCGATAATTGTATGTATTGAATATCCCAGTAGATTTCAGATTGTATATCTGTAGAATTGTAATTTAAAAAAAAAAAAAAAAGTCTAATCATAATAAAAGCAAAATGAACGTAAACTGATGACATAAAACATGAGACTAATTACAATGACCAGCACCATGAGGGTGACTCAGAAACTAATCACACGAAAACAATGACAGTGGCATAGAAGGAATGTGAAATACAAAGGCAAGGATGTCAACTTGTCAAAATTAATTCTTGATTCTCTATGCAGCTTAACTAATACAAATATATTCATTTCTCCTACAATGAGAGAAAAATAACAGGAACAAAAAACAAATGCTAAACAATTACAATAACAAATTCTGGATATTTAAAGTATGGACTTTTCCAGAGCCGAAAACCCTAGGATGTCTAGAAGCAGGAGGAGTGATCTGCCAGTTACCTTTGTATTCCTCCAATAAGAAGGGGAAAAAATCTAGTAAAAGTTGCAGATAAACCATAAACGGCCTACCCACTTCTGGCAAATTACTTTACACTATACAGGTATGCTAAGATAATTGCCAATGGTAAGAGGATCAAGTTCGAAACTTGATCATTAATGCTCATGCTTGACGCGGGGTTTTAAGATACCAGGAACGGCTGGTGATGTGGGAGGCCTACTCTGGTTGTTTGTCCGAGGGGGAGGAAGGAGTTGTGGTTGATACATACCAGCCATGCTTGAACCTCCACCACCATCTGGAGGTAAACTTTGTACCATATCATCACTCGCTGGTCTCTCACAAAATTTCATTGCCTTCAGAACAGAATTGTCATCATGGAGCTTAAAAGAGGTGCTGTGAATATGAAAATCAAAATTTTAGCAATAAATAGAACATTTGAGTAGAACAAGAAAGCTTCAGTTTAACTAAAGGGTTCACAGTCTGAGCATAAAGCCTCTCCCTTTATCTTTCTTTGTAGTTTTTGGCCAGATGACATAACAAGCCCTCATGACTATGATGATATTAAAGGCTAATAAGTAATAACACAACATCCCAATTCATATTGGCAAATCGCAGTGCAAAGGTAATAATCATTAACTCCACTGATGACAATCTGAGAGAATTCAAAAGAATGCACAATTTTCTTACCTACTAAAGTCAAAATGCACCAGCTGCATATCTTCCGATATTTCCACCTCAACAGTTGCATGAGGACGTGTCTATTCTTTCATATGTCAAGGGAGAAAAAGAAAAGTGAGAAGCATCAAACAAGTTCAACAAAACATCTAGGAAATGCCTGAAAGTACCAACAAGTTGGACATTTTTTCACGGATAAATATAAAAATCAGTAGAAACTTCTGATTATAAGTAATAATTCATAATAGCATCCATGAAGCAACCTCATTTATTCTCTTTTATTTATTTATTTATTTTTTAAATTTTAAGATGACACAATTAATCAAGTTCTCTAGCATGCTTTATGAGCAGCACGAAAAGTGAACCATACTTCAATTCTCAACAATAAGTAGGGTTAATGAGGATAAAAAAATAGTGAATCAGCATATACACACTGCATAGACACAACATGCTCACAAGTCACAACCACTTGATCAGTTAAAATAATGAGAGAGGAACATCTATCTCTAGCTCTCTCAAATGTACACGCACACAGGGGAAGGCACAACACAGACATGCAGACACCCCACTCAATCAATTGATCTACTGGGTGTGTGAGAGGAACATCAAACCTAATTATCAAACCACACAAAATGCACAACAATGCTTTCACAGTTACAGAGCAGAAACTATTAATCAAGTCTAAGCTTTTTTCCCCCCTTTGATAACCCAAAAGTCCCCTGAACTCGAGTTCAAAAGTGGAGAACCTGCCAAACCCTACAATTTTTGGGAAGCATGAAATATTATGATGTTGGCTGCAACAGCACAATGATCATATATATAACAAATTATAACACAGAGTTTTGTAAGTTCATTTTTAACTAGTGTAATAAGGTGTAGAGATTTCACATCACTAATCAACAACATTAGCTAAAATATTAATAGACTTCCTTTAAATAGATAAAATATAAGACATGAAAGTTGCATATTATTGAATATAAAATTTCATTGATACTAACTAAATTAAAAATATTTCATTCACGTGTAAGTTCCCCTAGCACTGAGCTTGATTTCTTCTTGAAATGTTCCAATCATGTTAATCAATCAACTATGTCAATCAAAAGAAATAAAGCAACAGAAATTTAAAGCATTTGTGCAGGTTAAGAACTTTATGAGCAACTAGCAGAACCCAGGAGGTTGTGGGGAAGTAAACAAAATGGAGTACTTGGAAAACAAAACAAAACAGATAGCAATGGATAATGATTCTAAAAAAATGCTAGACGTTAGGTGTACGGTGGGGTAGCGCCTAGGCCTTCTAGGCGGTGCCTAGAAGGACGGGCTAGGCAATGCTAGGCAGTTTTAATTTTTTATTTAAGTTATGGTGCGTTTACGCATTCGTAATCAGAATGAGATGGAATGATATGATGAATCAAAATCAGAATAGGTTATTTATTATCTATAAGAATGGTAATTGGAATCAAGTAATATTTCTATTGATGTGTTTATTTTGTCTAGTAATTGGAATGAATTGTTAACAAATTACAAAAATGTCGCCTCCAAGGGGTGTGGCCTGGTGGCAAGAGGCTTAGGATTTGGTTGCTCAAGTTCTAGGTTCGAATCCAGGGGGTGCACTTCTTGTAGGAGCCTCGAGAGTAGTCAGAGGTTTTACCTGCTCCGCTTAAGCCCGGGTCGGGTGGTTTGACGGCGGGGTTTCCAAACATTTCCAAAAAAACATTACAAAAATATCATTGGTTAAAATAATATATTGATTTATTATTTAGTAGTTAATAACTAATTATATTAATTTTTAATTACTAATTTACAACTTATTAATTATTAAGTAATTAATTATTTACTCATTTACTACTTATTAATTTGTTAATAATTCTTAAGTAATTAATTAATTACTAATTATTATTTAATTTATTATTTTAAGGGTAGTTACAAAAATTACCCTTTCACTTTTGGTAATGGGAATCCCATTCCCATGGGGTGATGGCCCATTCCCATTCCCCATGCCCAATTTTGTGGGGCCCGCCCCACTCCCACTCCCATTTCTCAAGACATTTTTAAGAAGTAAACACTAATAGGGATCATTCTCATTCTAATCACACCATTAGGGTAATCTAGGGTTCTAGCCCCAGTGGACAGTAGCTCCCACGGCAGACACCAGCGCATGTGGTTTACAAGACACCTCCGTCGACGCGTGAACTACACGTGCCACCTTCGTTTGATGAATGAACTACTCCTCCTTGAGCAGACTATGCCTGCCATCCCTTCTCCACCATTCACGCTCCAATACATGTCAATGGAAGCCACCAGCACGTATGGTTCACACGCCACCTCTGTCGACGCGCCACCTTCGTTTGACACACGAACACCTATCCATGAACAGACGACGCCGGCCAGCCTTTCTCCACTATTCGTGCGCTGATATGTATCAACGTTTGACATAGATTTGCAGTTTTCTGATGAGCTGCCACCTAGCTCGCCATTCAGGCCTTAATCAGGATGGTCGGGTGCAATGTTCTAAAACGCGCTAAGCACTAGTCAACCAGCACCTAGGAATATCCTAGATGATGGGGCCTAGACATTTCCTCGATTGGTAGAGAATTCAAAATTAGGGTATTGGGTCATTTTGGGGATTTTCGATTTTAGGAAAATTTGGACAAATTATCATAAGGATATGTTGTTTGAGTGCTATGCAAGGTTTTTAGATGGTCAATTTGATGAGAAATCAACACAAATTAAAACAATTACGATTTTTTTTAAATTAGCGTTTATGCAAAATTGAGGCTTTTGGAAATTTGAGTTAGAGTTGATTTTGTAAAATTCGTGTTAGGTGTGTAAAAATCGGCGCCTTCAGGGTTGGGAATTCAACGGCAGTTGACCGCCCTAGGCCGCTGAGCGAAAATGTGTTGCCTACACAGCACATTTTAGAACATTGGTCAAGTGCCCCTATACCGTCCTTTAGAACACTATAGTTATTAAACAATGATACTGCAACACTTTCTTAGTAGTGAAGTGAATATCACAAATAACAATTTTCATCTACCACATTAGTATATCTTATTTCTCCTAATGAACCTAGCAAGCAATATAGGATGATATCCCATTGCGACACTTGGAACTCCAAATTAAAGGTTGAATAAGGTGACACACTTAACTTCTTGGTTTCTAGCTAGATAAATTTCATATAACACGTCATATCCTATTCAGACGTTGATTTGATTTAGGCAACCATTGATTAAAGCCAATAATAGCATATTAACACATTTTAAAAAATAAATAAATAAAGGTAGCATATTAACACCTTAAATAGGAATCATTTTAGAAATAATAAAACTCATTTGGGGCCAACCTTCTTCACTCATAGCATATTCAAAGTTTATTCAAGGTATGATTGAAACCATAATACAAGATAAAGTTGAGGAAATTCTACCTGCACTAGAATAAAAGGAAAAGCCACACCCCCACTCGGAGCATTTCCTGAACTGTATAATTGCTCGTTTCGTTGTATAAGGTTTTGAAGTCCTACGAACTTGGTGAAGAGACAACATAAGTCAGCCCACAGCACGTAAATCAGATACTTGCACTTAAATTAGAAAAGTAAGTCATTAAACCTAAAAGCACGCAACAAACAAGTTCATGCCAAAATTACAACTATGAAAAAATAAAAAAAATAGTTATAATTATTACTTGATCCTCTAGTTCCTGCAGATAGGAAGCTTTCTTTTCAATTCTATTTCTCAGTCCAAGACGCTCAGCCTGCATCAAATACGTCTTAGGAGATGGGTAAGCTCATATATTATTCAGAACAGTCACTACTGAGAAATAGAAATAATAACCAATATAAGCAAATTCAAGTGCATCACACCTTTAATTCTTCAATGTCATTCAGGCTAGTACGAGGGAGACCCTTCCACTGTATTTCCTTTTTATCCTTTGATAAAATATCCATGGCCATCAGTACATTCAGAGCATCATATACCCTTCGCCTTATGTTTTTCTCATCATATTGCTTCTGTTAAAATAAATATTTTAACATAAGAAGACTTGGTTAAATTTATTTTTTTTAGATAAGATCACAGGTACAAGCATTCGGATGGGATTAAATATCTATCAGCATGAAGGAATAGAAACCTGATCTGGGGATGCTAAACTATTGCTAGGATCGGCGAACTCAGCCACGAGCTCATCTGCAACCTGAAAAGTGCTTTCAACTCTCAGATAAAGGATTACACTTAACAAAGTAATTGGTAACAAACATCAAAACAGATGAACAATGGGCCTTGTTTTGAACCAAGAAATTAATTTCAAGAGCACAACTCTATTGTGTACTGGAGTGTATTACAAAGAGAACAAGAAACAGAGATAATTAATATATTCAGTTAAGAACTTAGCCTTGACTGAGCCACATTTTGTTAATTAAACAATAATCATGGAAAGAAAATAAAAATGACGGCAGTCATTCAACTTCTTAGAGAATCCTTAGCCTTACATGGATTGGTGAGAAATACTACTCCATTCTCTCCAGATATTCCTTTTTCGGATCTGAGAGTAAAGGATACAACATCATCCCCCCACCCCCCTCCTTTCCCCCGAATTAACAGCAATGGTAAAAATGGATGAGGTCACCTTGCACCACCAACTTCTGATCATTAACTCCATAAGTCATTTCCATCAGTCCATGCACTACCAACAAACCTGGCAAACAGTTTTGGAGCTTCAATCATCTTGAGATCTTGCCCATAATTTCAGCTGCAATGCTGCATCACACACAATGGACCAACCACTTCCTATATAGACTAGAGGTACTTGGTAATTATCTAATTCATCAACTAGTATTTAAGGTAATTTATTTAGTAATCGTCTTGAATTCATTAAAGTTGAATATCAAAGAGTTGTAGTTCAAAAACTGGAAACCTATCTCAAAATTTGACAATGACTAAATGGGAGTCCACATGCCATCACTATCCACAGGAAAATTCTAGGGATGGAAACTAATAGGCTTACTAGGCTAGAGATGGAAAAATTATAGGCTTATTAGGCCAGTGATGGAAACAAAGCAGACATAAAGCGAAGAACTCACCCTAACTCGCACTTTTCCCTAAATATCAATTCACATCCTTGCCCTATGGCTTCAGTCTGGAGGTATGTCATACTTTTATCCATGAGTCATTGTAATTGCCTTGACTCAGCATGTGTATCTATTACCCATGAAACATTTAGACAAGCAAGTTCAAGACTCAAAAAGACATAGCAATCTTTAGGTGATGGAGTTCTCGCCTGAATCCTCATTCCTTTGTCTATAATTTTGATCAGTTTACCATAAAAACCATATGTGCAACGGCACCGCTTGCATCATGGGCACACCATTTTCCTCTACATAGCTCTTCTCATCACCATAGCAAAACTGGAGATAAATAGAAAATATGCGCTGAAATCACTTCAAGAAGCCAACGCATGCACATGGACACTGATTTTCAACTTATTTTCTTAGTAGTTAGTCAAGTAACTCAAGGGAAAATTCAGAGCATTCAAATAACACAGATAGACATTTATATAACGGAACAAGCACTCACAAGAATAACGTCTGACAATAAAAAATGAATGCACATAAAAATATTGACTGCAAGAAACCTGACCTCATTGTATGTTGTTCTTCCCTTGCTTTGCACTTTCTCACACACTGGATACATCCAAAGAGAGTTAAAACATGAAATCAGGAAGAAAAATATCACTACTCCCAATCTTAGAGAAGATAAGCATGTAAGAACTAATTTCCACATGAGGTCCTCAATAGATTCTCCAAAACTGTCACATCTATCCATCTTCTTTCCTATTTCTTTGAATTCTAATTCCCATGTTGTTAAATTAATAATTCCAATGTAGATAAAATTTCAGGAAAATGAACAGAGGTAAAGACAAATCAAGCACCTTTCATGCTAAATTGGCGAAGACCTCGACCACTTTTATCTCCACCACCTGCCCTTTGACCTCTCTTTTTCTTCTTGCTACAGTTTATAACCAAAAGATCAATAAGAATAATTTAAAGATATGTGTGCATTATCAATCCCAGCATATGATTACATGATGGCAACGAATACGAACTACAATATGAACAATTAGAATAAAGCCAAGATTTCTCAATGTAAGCTCTTCACTATTTACACCCACATTGTAAATTTGCAAGCAAGCAGGCATAATAACAAATTACAATAACCCCTTTCACCAATCCACACAATTTTGATAACCCAGAAATCCCTTGGTCTGAGTTCAGAACGTCAGTGAAATATAGCAACAATTAAACCACACTTCAAAAACATTCAATTTCCAGATACCAAAACCCTCAAACATTAAAAATCCATTAAAAAAAAAAAAAAAAAAAAAAAAAGAGGAATAAAACAAGAAAAGCAATGAATAACACAGACCCAACTGCGCCTTGGGAGCCGGCATCATCACCGTGAATGTCGAGGTGGTTTAGTCGGAGGAAAGTGTTATCACTTGCCGGAGTAGCCATGCTTTGGGACGGCGAGCCTACGCTGCCGCTTGTAGAGATCGATTGGCCGGAAAACGTGGTGCCCCACGACCGCGTAGCCCCCCCTCCCTTGGCTGGCGGTTGCCGGACACCATCCTCAAGGTGGCTGTTATTCTCGGTAACCATAAATACAGAATGAAACAAGAAATTAATCAACCAATTCTTAGTAATTGTTGATGGCCTCTGAGCATTACTATTACTATTACTATTGTCTTGATAAAATTGTCAAGTGCTTGTGCCTTGTTCAAAAAAAAGAGGGGAAAAAAGTAGTTATAATATTGCACAAAAATAAAGGTTGTTTACTTGTTTTTGTGAAGTTAAAAGGAAAAAAAAAAAAAACAATAATAATAGTTTAGCTAAATTTTTTTTTATAATAATCTAAATAAATTCTTTTAAAGAATTATAAGATGCTAAAAAAAACTTATTTAAAATAACCTTTCTCACATCTACTTAAAAAAAAAAACTATTATTTAGTGCAAGTTGATTTTATTTAAAGCTTATACTACTCTTAGAAGCTATCTTATAAGCTACACTTATAAGCTATCATATTTATTTTAAAAAAATCTGTGAATTGTATAAATTTGATTTAGATCTGTTTTTTTCTCCTTTTCAAATGTCAGAATTAATAAATTATCATTAACTTAGCCCTTTCTTCTTAGGCTGTATGAATTAATATTATTTATTAGTTGAAAGACCATTCATTTAGGGGGAAAAAATAAGTGAAGAGATTCCATAATTTACTAGGAAGCTTCAGTTTCACAAAGGGGGAGAGGCGACAAAAATAGTGCTTCTGATCTCCAAAATCGGTACCTTACACTCTTGGCTTTCCATCATTACAAGAGGGACAAATAGTTCTTCACTTTAATGTAACGACCTCAAATATTTTTTTTAGTTCGGCTAGGGACGTAGGGGATTTTCTTTCTAGGCACTTATGAATAATTTCCGGGATCGATTTGGAGACAATAGACGTCCACGGGCCTAAGTGAGTCTAACTTAATTTGATTTAATTTTAGCCCAAATTTTTCCTTGCTTATTAACAAGGCCTATCAAAATTAAAAGAAATAAAAGAAAGAAAGCCCAAGCCCAACAAACTTATTACCTAGACTTTTCTAGAAATTGGTTAAGTAATGGTGAGAAAATTTAAAAAAAAAAAAAAAAAAACAAATGATGAAAATATTTTTTTTCATTTTCCTTGGTCTTGGCCGTGAGATTGAGAGAGAGAGAAGGAGAGAAAGTTTGCAATTTTCTTGGTAAAAATTTGAAGTTTAACAAGGGTAATCAATCCAACTAAACCCAAGAAGAAGAAAAAGGAGATCAAAGGGCATTATTAGGGAAGGATGAGGTTGAATAGTGGTAAGAAACATTTGACACAAATTTTTAAGTTTTGAGTTATGAAGTTTGGGTGTTGGTAGTATGTTGTGGATGGATAGTATTGTGATTATTGATGGTTGTTGAAATTAGAAATTCATGTTTGGGGAACTTTTGATTTTCAATTCTAATAAGAGCATTATGTAAAGATTTAGGAGATTTGGATGGTGTTTGAATGTTGAAAGTATGACATAATGATAATTAGATGTTGTATTTTGCTTGTGATTGTGTGGAAATAGGATTTGGGGTTAACCATGGAATAAATGAAACCTGGTCCTGGAAACGGCGACACGTCGCGACGCGTGAGGCTTCGCGTCGTGACGCGCACAAGGCAGAAGCCTGGATTTGGGACGATGAAGTCGCGTTGCGACGCGAAGCCTCACACGTCGCGACACATACCTAAAACCAGAACTTTTTTCTGAAGTCTCGACGCGTGACTAAAAGTTTAAAATTTTATTTATTTTATTTGTTTTATACTTCACCCAAAGAGATTTAAGACATTATAAGGGACTTAATTTAATGTCGAACCATATTTTCTAACTTATGTTCTAACCCAGTTTATTCGGAATAGATACTCATCAGGAGCTGCGTTCTTCCCCAGCGACGTGAAACAGAGTTGACCAGACTTCAAATCTGTGAGTGGAGATTTTTCTTTCAAATTGGTTTATATTTACTTGTTATTGACCAAGCTTTATTTCAAGATTTATTTTTAAATGCTTTAGGGAATTAACCTTATTGAATTATCAGTTATTTCTTATGTAAGAAAGTTTTAGAAAATTTCAAGATTTGAAAGCATGAGTTTTATGTTTTTTCGGGGCATGAGGGAAAAACCCACCTTAGCTCTGACTTATGGAATTGACAGACATAGAGGTGGCAATGGTTCGGTTCTGGTTCCGAACCGGAATCGAACCGTATGGTTTTCGGTTCCACAAGTGTGGAACCGAAATCGTAACCGGAACCAGAATCGAACCGTACGGTTCTGATTCCGGTTCCGGTTCCCTTCGGTTTTTTTTTTTTTTTTTTTTGAAAATAAAAAAATTGAGATTTAAACATTAATTGGGGATTAGAATTCGTCTTGGAACCGCTAGAACCGTTCGTTCCAGCAGTTTCAACCGGTTCGGTCAGGGTAAGAACCCTAACCAAACCGGTCAGGTTCTGGTTCGATTCCAAAACCGGAACCGATTGGAACCGGAACCGTCCGGTTCCAACCGGTTCGGTTCCGGTTCCGAACCGGAACCTTGGACGGGTCTATTAAATTATATAAATTATTAAATTATTGGCTATTAAGAAACCCAAAATTTCATAATATTGGGTTAAATATTAAATTTGATGAATATGAATTTATATTTGTGTTAAATTTCTTTGTTGAATGTTGAGTTGATGAATTTATATTTGTTGGACTGGTTAATAACCGAATTAACCAAAACCGACTAAAAGATAATGGTTAAATTGGTTAATGGTTATGTGTCATAATATGGTTAAATCGGTTACACATTTACTTAACCGAAAAATTTCGGTTCGGTTAAAAAATCAAGAATTAACAACCGAACCGACCGATGCATAACCCTAGCATGGATCAGCACTACCGGCTCTAGTTCAGTGGCTTGGAGGACGGCGATACGTAACGCCCTAAGACCACTAGTTAGGCGTATGGGGGGACGAAGATACGTAACACCCCCATACATAAGGTTTTCTACAGTACAATAGATTTTATACAGAAAGTATTTTAGAAAATGGTTTTCCCAAGTTTAAAGAAAAGAACCAGTTTTCAAACATGGATTTCAGAAGCGTTTTAAGACTAAATGATTTTAAATAGTTGTACTGATTCAGTTTCTTCTTTTTGTAGCTCCACTCACTGAGTTCCATATGACTCACCCCCACCATTTCCAAGCTTTTTTTGCAGGATTCAGTCTTTTGGTAAGCCACGCGCAACCTTTGGAGACCCAACTCGAGGACAAGTGTTATGCTGTAGTCACTAGTCATGGGGTCCATCTTTCTAGATCTATATTCATATAGAATATAGTTATCTGGGACGTCATTTTTTCGTATCATTGACATGTTCTGATGATGTATACACACTATATATATATATATATGTTTTGTTTCTTGATCTCGCATTTAAGTCATCTCAAATTATTAAGTTTGCATGTGTGAATATTTATAAATCTGCATATCATTAAGATAAGAGTAAGTGATTCTATTGCATGATTTAAAGGCTTAGGCGACAGTGTGATCTGTTGCTTGTCGGTAACATACCCATTCTGGGGATGTTATAAAGATGGTATCAGAGCATGGTCTATGGAGTCAGTGACTGCAGTGAAGGAGGAGCATTGTCTTGTATAAATAGTATTGTAGGCACTGCATTTTTGCATATAAGTCCCTATGATGAGTCTCATTTGGAGACACTACCTTTTAAGTCACGGAAATCGCGGGAAACGGACGTCGGAAGGGGAAATTCAGAATAAGTATGTCATCAAATTCATTTCACAAGTTCACTGTCTTCGTTCGTGCTGCGTTCGTGGCCACGTTCGAACGATTGCGGGCGTTCGTGTAACGTTCGAATCGGCGTTCGAACGGCGTCGGTATTTCTGGTTTTGCTGCTAGCCTCACACCCAAGCCCAATTAGCCCACCAAGCCCATAAAACACATCCAAATTAATAAAACACATATTTAACACATGGGGAATTAAATAAAATCTAAAAATCACATATCGAATTAAAATAAATATCAAATAAAATCATGCCTAATTAAAATCAATCAAGATATTATATACCAAACTAAATAAATTTCATGCCTAATCAAAACAAATTAAATATATTAACTTCCTAAACCAACCAAACATGTCCCCCAATTAAAATATATACTTTCATTGCAAGACACTAATTGGTCTCCTTCCTATACAAGCACATGGAAACCCTAGCCCTTTGCCTATAAAAGAAACTCAATTCCAACCCTTGACACCTCCTAGCTCATTCACAAAAGAAAACTCATAGCATCCACATATAAAAAAGCTACAAGCAATAAAGAATTCTCTCGCCCTCCCTCACTCTCAATAACCGAAAATCACAAACCAAATGACCCCCATTGCCGTGACCAAAACACATCCCAAACAGCCTCTTTACCTCACCAAAACAGCCCCCAAATCACGTCCAAACAGCAGCCCAAATCACACCTAAACAGCAGCCCTTTAACCGCAAAAACAGTAGCCTAAAACACCAATAACAGTGACCAAAATACAGCAGTAAAGCAGCAGTAAGACAACAGCAAAACAGCAGTGAAACGGAGCGAAAACGGTAGCTTGAGCAGTGAAAAAGCAAGAGAAAATGTTGAACCAGTGAACCGGAGGAGTTGCGGAGCATCCACCATTCCGACAACCGTGTACGGTACTTCCGAGAGTCAACATAAAAGGTTAGACCTGAGGGCACCTTTCTCATTAGTTTATATTCATCTTTTAATTGTTTATTGAATATTATTCGCATGAGAGTCATTGTATAATGTGTGTTGTGGCCCTTGAATGAATGAATGTGTCGCCTCTTGTGGTATATAGGATGGAAACCCGGACATAAATTTCATAACCGATTCCGAATGGACGGTAGTATGATCTGTACTCGGGATACAACTCCACGTACCACTTGAGTATACGGCACATACTTTATTTCATGATTACCTTGATTTGTTTATTATCATTATTTATTTTCTGCATGTTATTTGAGTAATGACGAGGTAAAACGCATGGGCTTAGTAAGTGCGATTAAAGGTCCTCTATTTCGAGGGGTTAAAATCCTTTACCACGATGCTTTACCGCGCCGGATGATGTATATTCGGTTGAATGTGAGATGTGTTCAATCGGGTATACGAAGTCCGATATTGTTGTTCTTTTTATCTCCTATATGCATTGTGTTATCAGCGCATGGGCTTAGTAAGTGCGATTAAAGGTCCTCTATTTCAAGAGGTTAAAATCCTTTACTAAGATGTTATGCCGCGCCGGATGATGTATATTCGATTGAATGTGAGATATGTTCAATCGGGTATACGAAGTCCGATATTGTTGTCTTTATCTCTTATATGCATTGTGTTATTAGCGCATGGGCTTAGTAAGTGCGATTAAAGGTCCTCTATTTCGAGAGGTTAAAATCATTTACCACGATGCTTTGCCGCGCCGGGCGAGGTACATATGATTGGATGGGAATGAGTTCAATCAGATACGTGAGGTCCTACATTGTGGATTTGTTTGTCTATGTATGTGTTGCATGCATCAGGTCTGGTTTCGTTCGAACAAGTTCTCGAACGCTATACGAACGTGAACCTTCTGTTTACCGTTCGAACGCGTTTTCGAACACTACTCGAACGCGCACGCATTTTCTTAGTTTTATCATGCATCAGGTCTGGTTCCGTTCGAACGCGTTCTCAAACGCTATACGAACGCGAACCTTCTGTTTACCATTCGAACGTGTTTTCGAACGCTATACGAACGCGAACCTTCTGTTTACCATTCGAACGCATTTACGAACGATACACGAACGCGCACACACTGAACTGAGTCATTTTCATCATATTTTATGCATAATTTTCCCTATTAGTTATCCCTTCGTATTACGAACCTGATTGCTTCTCTTTATTACGCATGATTATGCCATTGTCATTTATCTGTACCCCCTACATGTATGAGTACAATGTGTTTATTAAGTTGTATGCTTGCCGTATGTTAATTAACCCTTATGCATGCAAATTCGGACATAGATTATGTGTCAATAGGTTGTATGCAAACATGAAAAATATGTCATATGCAAACTTAGATATGAGCTTTGTACTTATGCATGCGAACTTAGGAGTAAATTATCTTTGGAAATAAATGTTGCTTAGGCCTGGTTAAATTATCGCACAAATCATTTTATTACAAGTGGCATAAGTAAGGGACCATTCCGAACCCAACGGTTTGAGGTCTTCCCTTGCGAGGGGTGAGTGCGGCCTTAAATTATTTTCCCGGTTCACACCGGGTGGCGACTCCATTATTCTCCGGTTTAGTCCCCCGTGGGCTACTCCGTACTCCCAACCGGGCCGCGAGCCCGGGACAGCATGCGTCGCCCAGTTTCTGTGTTCCCACAGTCTGGTGACTCCACTGGGGATAGAGAATTGGCCCCGAAATAATGTCTTGTAATATTATGATTTGTGCTTTAATTAACCGTGTCTACTGTGGGTTAAAAGGGGTTTAATCAAAGGCATTTTTAAGGCTGGGTAATGGTTTGGTGTCTTCCTTCATTCACTACCTTTCTATAAGGAAAAGCTGTGAAGGCACCTAGATAATCATTTACTCGTAGCCTATTGTGATGGACTAATTTGGAGGACCCGTTGTTTATTCCTGTCACCAAATGATAAGAGCCTAAAAGGCTAGGGTACTTAAGAGAGCCTCGCTCCACCCTCCCTCTGGGGAATCTACAACGGGAAATCCATCTGACAGTCAGTCACACACCATAACTCGTTGGCACGTACCTTAGTGTATAAAAAAGGTGCGGTCACTTGGTCGGTCGAACCCTTGAGTGGGGAGACCTAGTTGTGGGCAATCTTTCGCCAGCGAGAGTCTTTGTCTACACTCCCGCAAGCCCACACGTAGACCAGGGTTGTATGGCCTATAGCAACTATTTCCTTGTGCTTGTGGACCATCCTCATTTGGATGCAGTTGGGCCTCTTGTCAGAAATGCGAACTTGTTGGGCCATTTAAACTGGGACGAGTTCGTATCCTATGACAATTGGGCCAAAAGCTTCTGAAATGTTGATGGGCCACTCTGTAGAAATTATTTTTGTATGCTTGTGTTTGGGAACATTGTCGTTTGGAGCCATTTGGACCTTTTGTCATGAGGTATGGGCTTGTTGGGCCATTTAAACTGGGACAAGAATGTATCTTCTGATGATTGGACCAAAAGCTTCTAAAACGCCAATGGGCCATTATATGTTTGTGTTTAGGAACATTATCATTTGGATACGATTGGACTTCTTTCCATGAGATGTGGACTTGTTGGGCCATTTAAACTGGGACGAGTTCACTCCTATGACAGTTAGCCCAAAAGCTTCTAAAATGTTGATGGGCCGATTTGTGTGAAAATTTAATGAATTGATATTCCTTGTATCGCATGCATCTCATTCATCTCATGCATACATATATCCTGTTAACACCCTCTATGTCTAAAAGATATCATAGAGTCTCGTTGGGTTAGGGAAGAGGGAAGACCCACTAAAAGACCGGTAAAAGATATGAGTGGATCAGAAAACGAGATATCTCGCGTAGATCAGCTAGAGAATGGTTTCGCCAAAATTACCGAACAGTTGCAAGCCTTGACTACGGCCATGGAAAATATGGATGTGCCCCGTGCTGGGGGAAACTTTGAGAATGTAAGACGTGAGGAGCCTCCGAACGGGTTGGGGGATGACATCCCCGCTTTTGATGATGATATGGCTGAATATGACGTTGGGAGAGTAGCCGGGTCTCAGGCCGAGATACAGAAACTCTGTGACCAGGTAGAGTTCGTTACCTGTAAGATGAAGGGTAAGGATGAAGACTTACTAGACTATGAGGCGATGACCTTTGAGGAACAATTGCCTGCTCAGTTCAAGATGCCGGATATGGCCAAGTTCAATGGGAATGGGGACCCGAGGGTCTATCTTCGACAATATGTTTCAGTTATGAGTTCAGTGGTCTTGTCACAGCGCCAGGTGCAGAAAATGTTTGGGATGTCACTTGAGGGGGCACCGGTAGTTTGGTATCACAGCCTCGAGAAAAAGCTTAAGGAAGATTGGAGGGAACTAGCAGATGCCTTCCTGAAACAGTATGTTACAGACTTGGAGATTGATTTGTCACTCCGTGATTTGGAGAACACTAAGCAGAAGCCGGAGGAAAGCTTCAAGGAGTATGTGGATCGCTGGAGGAGCCAGCTTCTGAAAATGCAGACTCGGCCCTCTGAGAAGGACCAGATTAGTCCCCCCGCGGGCTACTCCGTACTCCCAACCAGGCCGCGAGCCCGGGACAACATGCGTCGCCCAGTTTCTGTGTTCCCATAAGTATACCCGGGGTACTACTATATATAAGAGGCTGTTTACTCTAGTAACCTTATCTCGAGTTATGTCTCATTCTGATTAGTTAAAATTCCTTTAAATGTAATTGACTATTCTTTTTCTCTTAATTCTTAGATTCCATGCCACCCAAGGGAAGAACTGGAGTCAGTGGTAGACCTAGGCGTGGTAGGGCGCCTCAGGGCATAGATCCGGATCAGAGATCACTCGCACCTCCCCCTGAGCCAGATAGGGGGCAGATAGTGGAGTCTGTTGATGAGAATGGTGGAGGAGAACGTAGAGAAACACCGGTGGTTCAACCTAATGACCCAATAGTTGTGGGTTTACAGCAGATTCAGCAGTCAGTAGCAGCATTAGCCTAGTTGATCATTGTGGTTTCATTGAGGAATCAGACCGATTATGTATAATTTTGGGGTGTTTTGCGGAGAGATCAGTGGATTTAGTTAGTTTTCAGCTGAAAGATGTCGTCAACACATGGTTTATGTCTTTTCGAGACGGTCGGCGACGAAATGCTCCACCATTGACATGGGTTGAGTTCAGTACAACTTTCTTGTCCATATTTTTGCCACAGAGTATCAGAGACGCTAGAGCCCGAGAGTTTGAACAGCTGGTACAGGGCGAGCATATGACAGTTTCTGAGTATGATATACGATTTACCCGATTGTCTCGTTATGCCCCACATCTAATCAGTACAGAGGAAATAAAGGTGAAGAGATTTGTAAATGTGCTTCGAGATTACTTATTTCATTCACTTCACAGAGGCCACTACCTACACCCAAGTTTTAGATGATGCTTTGCGGTTTGAAGCGCGGGCTAGAGAAAGACAATCATAGAGGGAGTCTCGAAAGAAACCCAGATCAGAGGAGAGGGCTAGGCCGCAGCAGAGTGGCCCTAGCGGACAGCAGTAGATATCAGCTCCGCCTACGGCACGCAGAGACATGGGTTCAGTTCAAGGGGGTCAGGATCATAGGCCGGCTCAGAGTGTCGCCTCTCACGCAATTTCCTCTCCCTCAGTAGCCCAGCCTGGGCGAAGTCTACCATTATGTTCGATATATGGACGAGCTCATACCAGGACTTATCGATCTGAGAGTAGATGTTGTTATCGGTGTGGACAAATGGGCCATTTGAAGAGGGACTGTCCGATACCAGCAGACCAGTTACCATCTTTCAGTGCTACCCCATCTACCCCTCAGCCACCACCTAACAGAAGTGTAGGAGGATGAGAGCAGAGGCCGATGAGTAGAGGATAGACAATAGGAGGAAGGGGGCAACCAATGGGTGATCGAGGACAGGTTTCCTCCAGCAGAGTTTAAGGCAGGGTTTATACCATCACCTCTAGAAGGCGCAGACATCCAATGCAGTTGTTACAGGTACATTGCTGATTGATTCTGTGCAAGCAAGGGTGTTATTCGATTCGGGTGCTACACACTCTTTTGTGGCACGGTGTTTTGTGACTCAGACGGGTAGGGACACCGAGCCTTTAGATTTCCCTATCATTATAGATACACCAGTAGGAGGGCCCATAGAAGCTACACAGGGTGTGAGACAGTGTTCTATAGACATTGACGGGTATACTTGCTATGATGATTTAGTAGTGTTGAGTATATTGAGCTTCGACATTATTCTGGGGATAGATTGGTTAATGATGTTATTCTGGGGATGGATTGGTTAGTTAAGCACCATGAAATATTAGATTGTCAGGAGAAGACCGTTACACTGCATGTTCCCGATATACCAGTAAAAGTTTATCAAGGGGATAAGACTATAGCGCCTCACAATTTGATAATAGCCATGTAGGCGTTTAAGCTACTTCAGAAGAGAAACATGGGTTATTTGGTATATGTGACAGATAGCAGAGCGGGAAATATAGACCTTGAGCAGATCCTGATAGTGAGGGAGTATCTAGATGAGTTGCCAGGATTACCACGAGATAGAGAGATTGAGTTTTGTATAGACGTTATACCGGGCACCCAACCTATATCAATTCCCCAATACAGGATGGCCCCTGCAGAACTTAGGGAGTTGAAGGTGCAGTTGCAAGACCTACTGGATAAGGGCTTTATTCGCCCTAGTGTGTCCCCGTGGGGGTGCTCCGGTGTTGTTTGTAAGGAAGAAGGACGAGACACTATTGTTGTGTATAGATTATCGGTAGTTGAATAAGGTGACAGTCAAGAACAAATATCCACTACAGAGGATTGATGATCTATTTGATCAGTTACCGGGGGTGCAGTGTTTCTCAAAAATTGATCTACGATCAGGTTTTCATCAATTGAAGATTAAGGAGAGTGATATCCCGAAAATGGCTTTTCGAACCAGATATGGGCATTACGAGTTCTTATTAATGTCATTTGGTCTGACCAATGCCCCTGCAATATTTATGAATCCGATGAACATGATGTTTAGGCCTTTTCTAGACCGGTTTGAAATAGTCCTTATTGGTGACATTATGGTGTATTCGTGTAATGAGCAAGAGCATGCGGAGGATTTGCATCAGGTGTTGTAGACACTGAGAGAACATAAGTTGTACGCTAAGTTCTCGAAGTGTGAGTTTTGGTTAACTAGTGTGGTATTTTTGGGGCATGTGGTGTCCAAGGAAGGGATTGGAGTAGATTCTCAGAAGATTGAGGCTATTCAAAATTGGCACCGACCTAAAAGCGTAACAGAGATCCGTAGTTTATTGGGATTAACATGGTACTATAGGAGGTTTGTTGAGAATTTCTCCAGAATAGCTGTTCCACTAACGCGTCTAACTCAGAAGAATGTGAAGTTTGAATGGTTTGATGCTTGTGAAAAAAGTTTTCAGGAACTCAAACGCCGATTGACTACTGCTCATATTCTTGCACTGCCAGCAGGATCAAGAGGATTTACAGTGTATCGTGATACTTCCAGGGTGTGATTAGGTTGGGTATTGATGTAGAGGGGGAAAATGATTGTTTATACTTCCAGACAATTGAAGTCTTATGAACAAAATTATCCCACTCATGATTTGGAGATGGCTGCAATAATATTTGCTCTGAAGATATGGCGACATTATCTGTATGTTGAAAGATTATGATTTCTCCATTCAGTACCATCTGGGCAAAGCTAATGTTGTAGCTGATGCCTTAAGCAGAAAGTCTACGGGGAGTTTGGCTCATTTTCCAAATGAGAAATAACGCCCAGCCAAACAGATGCAGAGTTGTATACTGGATGGAGTGAATTTTCAAGTGTAGACACAATGAGGGTTATTGGCGCAGATTCAAGTGCGATCCACCCTTACCGATGAAATCAGAATTGCACAGGAAGCAGATCTCGAGGTGCAACAAATTAGATGCAGGTTACAGCAAGGTACACAAGATGAGTATTATATAGACAGTGAAAATCTCATCAGAAAGCATAATAGAATTCTTGTTCCCCCAGTTCTGGAGTTGAAACGCTCGATATTAGAGAAGGCCCACATTTCATCTTACACCATGCATCATGGGATCACCAAGGTGTATCACGATCTCAAGGATCTTTATTGGTGGAATGGTATGAAAAATGATGTAGCTAAATCTGTCACAAGATGTCTCACTTGCCAGCAGGTTAAAGCTGAACATCAGAGACCAGCATGGAAACTTCAGAGTTTAGACGTTCGAAGTGGAAGTGGTAGAAGATCACTATGGACTTTATCGCTGGGCTCCCGCGTACCTCAAAAGGGTGTGATTCTATATGGGTGATCGTGGATAGATTGACCAAATCTACACATTTTCTTCCAGTTAAGACTAGCTTCACACTACCTAATATGCCAAACTGTACCTGGATGAGATAGTGTCATTGCATGGAGTACCTATCTCAATTGTCTCAGATCGAGGTTCTCAGTTTACCTCTAATTTTTGACAATCATTTCAAGAGGCTTTGGGTTCACAGTTACGCTTTAGTACAACCTTTCACCCCTAGACGGACGGTCAGACAGAGCGAACCATACAGACTTTAGAAGACATGCTTCGGGCTTGTGTGATTGATTTTGAGGATAGTTGGGACCAGTATTTGCCACTTATAGAATTTTTTTATAATAATAGTTATCAAACAAGTATTCAAATGGCACCATTCAAGGCTTTATATGGACGGAAGTGTAGATCTTCAGTTGGATGGTTTGAAGTCGGGGAGCATAAGTTATTGGGACCAGATTTGGTACAAGATGTCCTGGATAAGGTAAAGTTAATAAAAAAAGGTTAGGTACGGCTCAGAGATGCCAAAAGAGTTATGCGGATCACCAGAGAAAGGATTTGGAGTTCAAAATGAGGGATTTTATGTTTCTAAAAGTATCTTCTTTTAAATGAGTCATGAGATTTGGCAAAAAGGGTAAGCTCAGCCCTAGGTTCATTGGACCGTTTCAGATACTTCGGAGAGTTGGAGGGAGAGCTTATGAATTGGCGCTTCTACCCAGCATGGCTAGAATACATCCAGTTTTCCACGTATCTATGTTACGGAAGTACTTGCATGATGAATCTCATCTGTTGGAGCCCCAGACAGTTGATATCCGTCAAGATTTATCTTATTCGGAACAACCAATAGCTATCGTGGATAGAGAGACAAGAAAGCTACGATCTCGGTGGGTTCCCTCAGTCAAAGTGATTTGGTAACATCACAAAGAACAAAAAGCTACTTGGGAACCGGAAGAAACTATAAGAGAGCAATATCCCCAACTCTTCATGGATGAAGGTACATTCTATATTCCTTAAACATTTTGATTCGAGGACGAATAATTTTAAGGGGGGGGGGGAGAATTTGTAACGACCTCAAATATTTTTTTTAGTTCGGCTAGGGACGCAGGGGATTTTCTTTCCAGGCACTCATGAATAATTCCCGGGATCGACTTAGAGACAATAGACATCCACTTAATTATGGGCCTAAGTGAGTCTAACTTAATTTGGTTTAATTTTAGCCCAAATTTTTCCTTGCTTATTACCAAGGCCCATCAAAATTAAAAGAGAGAAAAGAAAGAAAGCCCAAGCCCAACAAACTTATTACCTAGACTTTTCTAGAAATTGGTTAAGTAATGGTGAGAAAATTTAAAAACAATGATGAAAATATTTTTTTTCATTTTCCTTGGTCTTGGCCGTGAGATTGAGAGAGAGAGAATGAGAGAAAGTTTGTAATTTTCTTGGTAAAAATTTGAAGTTTAACAAGGGTAATCCATCCAACTAAACCCAAGAAGAAGAAAAAAGAGATCAAAGGGCATTATTAGGGAAGGATGAGGTTGAATAGAGGTAAGAAACATTTGACACATATTCTTAAGTTTTGAGTTATGAAGTTTGGGTGTTGGTAGTATATTGTGGATGGATAGTATTGTGATTATTGATGGTTGTTGAAATTATAAATTCATGTTTGGGGAACTTTTGATATTCAATTCTAATGAGAGCATTGTGTAAGGATTTAAGAGATTTGGATGGTGTTTGAATGTTGAAAGTATGATATAATGATAATTAGATGTTGTATTTTGCTTGTGATTGTGTAGAAATAGGATTTGAGGTTAACCATGGAAGAAATGAAACCCGGTCCTGGAAACGGCGACATGTCGCAATGCGTGAGGCTTTGCGTCGCGACACGCACGAGGCAGAAGCCTGGATTTGAGACGATGAAGTCACGATGCGACACGAAGCCTCCCGCGTCGCGACACGTACCTAAAACCAGAACTCTTTTCTGAAGTCTCGACGCATGACTAAAAGTTTAAAATTTTATTTGTTTTATTTATTTTATACTTCACCCAAAGAGATTTAAGACATTATAAGGGACTTAATTTACTGTCGAACCATATTTTATAACTTATGTTCTAACCCAGTTTATTCGGAATAGATACTCATCAGGAGCTGCGTTCTTCCCCAGCGACGTGAAGCAGAGTTGAACGGACTTCAAATCTGTGAGTAGATATTTTTCTTTCAAATTGGTTTATATTTACTTTTTATTGATTAAGATTTATTTCAAGATTTATTTTTAAATACTTTAGGGCATTAGCCTTATTGAATTATCAGTTATTTCTTATGTAAGAAAGTTTTAGAAAATTTCAAGATTTGAAAGCATGAGTTTTATATTTTTTCGAGGCATAAGGGAAAAACCCACCTTAGCTCTGACTTATGGAATTGACGGACAGAAAACGTGTGCACACGTAGTTCAGGGCTAGGGGGACGGCGATACGTAACACCCATAGACCTTAGTTTCAGGGTCAGGTAGTAGCATGGATCAGCACTACCGGCTCTAGTTCAGTGGCTTGGGGGACGACGATACGTAACGCCCCAAAACCACTAGTTAGGCGTATGGGGGACAACGATACGTAACGCCCCCATGCGTAAGGTTTCTACAGTACCAGAGATTTTATACAGAAAGTATTTTAGACAAAGGTTAAAAGAAAAGAACCAGTTTTCAAACATGGATTTCAGAAGCGTTTTAAGACTAAATGATTTTAAATAGTTGTACTGATTCAGTTTCTTCTTTTTGTCGCTCCACTCACTGAGTTCCATAGGACTCACCCCACCACTTCCCAGCTTTTTTAGCAGGATTCAGTCTTTTGGTAAGCCACACGCAACCTTTGGAGACCCAGCTCGAGGACAAGTGTTATGCTGCAGTCACTAGTAATGGGGTCCATCTTTTTTCTTGATCTCACATTTAAGTCATCTCAAATTATTAAGTTTGCATGTGTGAATATTTATAAATCTGCATAGCATTAAGATAAGAGTAAGTGATTCTATTGCATGATTTAGAGGCTTAGGTGACAGTGGGATCTGTTGCTTGCCGGTAACATACCCGTACTGGGGATGTTACATTCAACCATTTTCATGGGAAATCAAGTTCTCTAAAACTATTTCCTACTTTTTCACCATATTTATAATGGAAGAGGAATCTATTTATTAACTTTTTTTTTTTTGAAATGTTAGAAATCCCACCTCCAAACCATCCGATCCGGTCTTAAGTGGAGTAGGTAAAATCATCACATGTCTCAGGTTTTTATAAGAAATGCACCCCCAAAACTCGAACTCAAGACCTGTCAACCAAGTCTGAAGTCATAGTTATATATATATATATATAGGAAATCTTTAGAATCAATTTTAGTTAGGACGAATACTAATAACATAAAACCGCACACTTCTTTTTCCTCATAATTGATCGGATCAGAAGTTAGATTCACACCCAAATCATCTCAGGATTTTATGGATCGGCTTGAATATTTTACCTCTTTTATTAATGATAATTAGAGATTTCAGAACAATTATTAAAGAAACAATGTACAAAACATTAATTTTTATATCAACCTAGAAGCAATCTAATACAAGTAAAATTGATAAATTTAACAAAAGTCAATGCCACAGCCATAAAGCTCCAAACGTAGCTTTCATAAACCCGTATCGGATCCATTCGTATATGTTATACCTAAATCAAATCTTTTGTAGGTTGAAAAAAAGACAATTATTTATGCAACAAATAGAAAATAAAGCCAACACAAAGGTTGGAATACTTCCACTACATGAGTGGATCCCTATATCTATATATATGGATAACAAAAACCAAAAACAAAATTAAAAAAAAAAACAATAAAAAAACCAGCAGATAATAGAGCTTTCCACCCAAAAAGAGATAAAATAAACAGAAAAGAAATGGATAAAAAGGAGACAATAGGAACGAAACTGGAGGGAGAAGAGGGGAAATGAAGGCAGGGGAGTGGTGCAGTGAAGAAAAAGATAGAAAAAATTGGGAGGGGAAGAAGAGAGGAGAGGGTACTTTCTTTCTTGTAAATCAAACATTGAATAGTTAATCTTGTTATTACATCCTGAATCTTCCTTCCACCAAAAAATGTAAACCAAATATTTTCTTCAAATAATAATTATCAGAACATTAATTGTATTCAAATACAATTCAGTCTTTGACTCATGATTTCATATCATATTGACTCTTAACGGACAGACCACACTAAATAATTTGTAAACAAACAATGGATTAAGAAATAAATTACAGAAATACCTCTTTGACGTTTACCGACTGATAATATTTTCTTAAACCGAAATTTACAATGAAACAAATATAATGTAAAATTCACCTTTTTTTTTTATTTTTATAGCATGCTCAAAATATCAGAAACTTATTTTCCCAGCAAGCTTCTAGAATTACATGGACCGCGTCAATGCAGCAGTTCTAACGATGAATTGAATCTTAACCCACTGCGCCTGATTTGGCTTTTAGAGAGCAGACATCCTAGTAAGACATGATAAATTCTATGAGGATCCAAAAAACTCCCACAGAAAAATTTGACAACTTGTCATTACAATCAAGACATTTATCTAAACAAGAACATTTTCATGAACGTTGGCCAAAGTTTCAGGTTAGAGGCTTGCACAGGAGAAACACATCACCAATCACTTGGTCATTAAAGAAAACCATTCGCCTAGTTTCAATCGAATCCATGGCGTTTCTCTTTCCTGCTAACATTTTTAGGCCTAATCAACTGCTTAATCCACATGACTGAAAGTCAATTGAGAAATGTTAAGATGTTGAAATGGGACATGGGAAATGGGTCAATGTAACAACTTCTTTTTTGGAACGTTGAAAACCCCGTCGAGAAATCACCCGATCGAGTTTTAAGCGGAGTAGATAAAATTCTTAATTGTCCTAGGATCTTACAAAATGCAACCCTACACTCAAATTCAAGACATGATGTTGATGGTGTTTTCAGGTCCTATGTTATTTAAGGAAGTACGGAAGGGGTAAAAAGGTAAATTCCCTTCTTGGTCAGGATCGTTGATACCGACCCGACCACATGAGTAAATGGCCGAACACTTGAGTTCGGATGACCGAGCAATTATCAGATCGGCAGAATCATTCTCAGTCCAAATGACCACTATGACCGACCTCACGAAGACCGAGCACATGGTGAGGCGTGCTCAGGAAGATAAGGCATCCTATTTTCTCGGATAAGAAGATAAGTTATCCTACCTTCATGGGGTAAACTGATAAGTCTGTGTCCTAGTAGAATGAAGGAAGTGAAGGTAGTTTTAAATTAGGAATCCTTATGGGAGAAGGAAATTGATTCGACTGAGAACCCTTGTAAAAGAAGGAATCTGATTTCTGCACTATTATAAATAGGAGGGTAGAGTGTGTGTAAAAGCATCAGAATCAATATTAAGATCATTACCATCAGACTTGTAAACACAAAAGAGATATCAGAGAAGCATATCTCAGTAATAAAAGTATCATTCGATTTGTGTCCGTGGACGTAGGTTGGATCTGATCCGCCGAACCACGTTAAATCTCTTTGTCGATTGGCGTATTTATCTGTCTTTTGCTAAGTTTGCTTTTGGTTCCCCCATAACCGAACAGATTCACTATTGAGGGAGGATTGTCTCGGGAGTAATATTCCAATATTGCCCTAAGACCAAAATCACCCGTCAATAGTTGGCGCCGTCTGTGGGGAATTCCAACAAAAAAAGCAGCTCGCGTATTAAGACGATGGCAGAAGGTGGAAATCGCCAGTCGTCGGGGAGTCCAACAGCAGAATGGATAGAGAAGATAAAAGAAAACATGAGGAAAGAAAGTGAGGAAAACCAAGCCCTTCTAAAATCCATGATGGACCGACTAGAAAGGATGGAAGGGAGAAAAGAAAGGAACAAAATGGAGCAGGATTCGCAACACATGGAAAAGCAAAAAGGTCGTTCAGAAGACTTACTTGTTTCTTTTAGAAGGGTTGCAGATTGCTCGAGCGGTCTGGTCGTTCTGAGGATTCACTGGTCACAGCTAAAAAAGAAGAGTTCTCGTGGTTGGGGAGATCGAAGAGTTTGTGAAGAAGTCAACATTGTTTACTCCGTTTTGTAATAGTCTGATCGGTGCACTTGTGGCCGTTGGATTGAACGAAAGCGTTAGGTTTACACCACGTGTCGCTTTTAGAATGATCTTTCAGAATTAGATAGACGGCTAAGATTGGACGTCTTTTTAATTGACTATAATGGTCGGATTGTTTTGCTTTTTGGCGGGAGAACGACGGATGGTTGACAAGTGGCAGCTCCCGTCAAACCCTAGAAGTGATCCGATGTGCCTTTAAGAGGATGTGACGGTTACGCGTCTCGAGGGATGGTTTACAGAGGGGCAATAAAGGAAATTCACGTTGGGAGGAAGAAAATCAAGCCGAACACCTGAGTCAGACCGATCAGGATGTAAATATGGGCCAACGATATTTCTCCTTCAGAAGATCGGCTATTAGTTCATCAACCATACCACTCTTATATAGTTCCCGGCACCAACTTGTATAACTCGTTGGAACCGAGAACTAGAGGACAGATATTGATGGTGTTTTCAGGTCCTATGTTATTTAAGGAAGTACGGCAGGGGTAAAAAGGTAAATTCCCTTCTTGGTCAGGATCGTTGATACCGACCCGACCAAATGAGTAAATGGCCGAACACTTGAGTTCGGATGATCGAGCAATTATCAGATCGGCAGAATCATTCTCAGTCCAAAGGACCACTATGACCGACCTCACGAAGACCGAGCACATGGTGAGGCGTGCTTAGGAAGATAAGGCATCATATTTTCTCGGATAAGAAGATAAGTTATCCTACCTTCATGGGGTAAGCTGATAAGTCTGTGTCCTAGTAGAATGAAGGAAGTGAATGTAGTTTTAAATTAGTGTGGGACACAGAAACTGGGCGACGCATGTTGTCCCGGGCTCGCGGCCCGGTCGGGAGTACGGAGTAGCCACGGGGGACTAAACCGGAGAATAATGGAGTCGCCACCCGGTGTGAACCGGGAAAATGAGATTTAAGGCTGCACTCACCCCTCGCAAGGGAAGACCTCATACCGTTGGGTTCGGAATGGTCCCTTACTCATGTCACTTGTAATGAAAGGATTTATGTAATAATTTAATCAGGCTTAAGTAGCACTTATTTCCAAGAGTATCATGCTTCTAAATTCACATGTACAAAATAAAACTTACACATATATTTCACATCTAAGATTGTATGCTTGGAAGTACATCAAATGAGCGACAAACATACAACTTCATTGGCATATTATATTCAAGAAAACACAAGCACACATACTAACCACACAAGCACACATGTGAACACCTTCTCAAGTGGTACTGGAGTTGTATCCCAAGTACAGACCGTACTACCGTCCATTCGGAATCGGCTACGGAATTTATGTCTGGGTTTCCATCCGATATACCACAAGAAATAATACTCAAATGTTATCATGACATAGGTAAATGAATTGTAATACATTAAACACATTGTATTCATACATGTGGGGATAGCTACTAGGAAAACTATGTATGAAATCTGATGAAAATGACTCAGTTCAGTGGGTGCGCGTTCGCGTAGCGTTTGAAAACGCGTTCGAACGGTAAACAGAAGGTTCGCGTTCGTGTAGCGTTCGAGAACGCGTTCGAACGGAACCAGACCTGATGCATGATAAGACTAAGAAAGTGCGTGTGCGTTCGCGTAGCATTCGAGAACGCGTTCGAACGGTAAACAGAAGGTTCGCGTTCGTATAGCGTTCGAGAACGCGTTCGAACGGAGCCAGACCTGATGCATTATGAGACTAAGAAAATACGTGTGCGTTCGCGTAGCGTTCGAGAACGCGTTTGAACGGTAAACAGATGGTTCGCATTCGTGTAGCGTTCGAGAACGTGTTCGAACGGAACCAGACCTGATGCATGCAATACAAAGAATAAAGGCAACAATGTCAAGCTCAGTATGTCCGATTAAACGTATCTTGCATTCAACAGAACACACATCAACCGGCGCGGCAAAGCATCGTGGTAAAGGGCTTTAACCCCTCCCCGTAGGGGATCTTTCATTCCACTTACTAAGCTCATGCGCTCGACTGAATCATGCATACAAAGAATTAAAAGCAATAATATCAAATGTAGTATCCCGATTGAACGTGTCTTGTATTCAACCGAACACACGTCAACCGGTGCGGCAAAGCATCGTGGTAAAGGGCTTTAACCCCTCCTCGTAGGGGATCTTTCATTCCACTACTAAGCCCATGCGCTCGATTGAATCATGCATAAAAAGAATTAAAAGCAATAATATCAAACGTAGTATGCCCGATTGAACGTGTCTTGCATTCAACCGAACACCACATCAACCGGCGCGGCGAAGCATCGTGGTAAAGGGCTTTAACCCCTCCCCATAGAGGATCTTTCATTCCACTTACTAGCTCATGCGCTCGATTGAATCGTACGTAAATAAGCAACATGCAGAATTCAAGTGACGAACAATAAATAAATAAATCAAAGCAACATGAAACAAAAGAAGGTGCCGTTTACTCAAGCGGTACGTGGAGTTGTATCCCAAGTACAGACCGCACTACCGTCCATTCGGATTCGGCTACGGAATTTACGTCTGGGTTTCCATCCTATATACCACAAGAGACTTCATGTTTAACCTTTTAAGTCGGCTACAGAATTTACGTGGAAAGTACCCTCAGGTCTAACCTTTTAAGTCGTCTTCGGACTTGCGTTTCGCAGAGATCGGAAGGGGTAAAAGCTCCTTATTCTCCGGTTCACTGGTTCAGCATCTTATCTCACTGTTTTGCTGCTTTGCCTCGCCGTCTGGTCTCCGTTTTTCCGTGTTCGATCTCCGTTCTGCTGCTATTCGGTCTCTGCTTTGCTACTCACTGTTTAGGTCACCTGTTTTGATGTTTCAAAACGAACTGTTTCGAGTGTTTTTCGTGGTTTTTTAGTGTAGTTTTGTGTGGTTATTTCAAGGATTATAAGTACAGTTTATGTTACTGTTTTAAGGGATTTTAGGGACTGTTTTGGGAGTGGTTTGGGCTGCTGTTTGGAGGTATTTTTCGGTGATGGAGGGCTGCTGTATGGGGGAGATTTTCGGTGATGGGTAGAGGTTTAGGGGGGTGTTGTTTTCGGTTATGGAGTGGAGGAGATTAGGGGAATGGTTTGTGTTCTTCCTGTTGCTATTGCCGTGAGTGGCTAAGGCTCTTTGTGTTATGATTTTTCTGTGAGTTCTCTGTATGAGCTAGAGGAGTGCATGTCTTGGTTAGGGTTGTTTATATAGAGAAGGGCTAGGGCTTCACCTTGTCTCACAAGGAAGGGATTTTGGCATTAAAATGAGGATTTTATTTGGTGTTGAGCAATGAAAGTCAAAGATTGAGGGGGACAAATCTTGGCTAGATTAGGAATACAAAATATTAATTTTTTATGATTGATTTTAATTAGGCATGACATCCTTTTATTTAGTATGTGATTTGTTTGGTTAGGAAGTTAATATATTTGATTTATCTTTATTAGGTATGATTTTGTGTTTTATTTAATTGGTAAATGGTTTAAATATTTTATTTAATATTTAATGTTTAATTTAATTAAATTGGGATGTGTTTTATGGGCTTTGGGGAGCTAATTGGGCTGGGGTGCGAGGCTAGCAGCAAAACCAGAACACCGACGCCGCCGTTCGAACGCCAATTTGAACTCTACACGAACGTCCGCAATCTGTCTGACGTTCGAACGAAGTAACGAACGCAGCACTAACGAAGACAGTGAACTTGTGAAATGAACTTGATGACGTACTTATTCTGAATTTCCCCTTCCGACCTCCGTTTCCCGCAATATCCTTAGCTAAAAAGGTGGTGCCTCTAACTGAGACTCATCATTGGGTTTCACATGCGAAAATGCAATGCCTACAGTCGCCCCCACTTTGATGGGACTTGTGCAGTGTGTGACTTTGAACAATCCTATCAAAGTTATGCAATGCATTTTCACACTTACCTGGCTCGGCTGCTGCCTCGAGCTGAGTTGGTGCTGCAGTCGGACCTCGATCCTGGGATGCGTCCCGATAATTGCAATCGACAACGGGGGCACCTCGACCCTTGGAACCTCGACCCAATACCGCTGACTATAGGGACCTCGCCCTCGAACTGATGATTAGTGGGTACCTCGACCCTGGGCACCTCGACCCGGAACTACAACTGACAACGGGGGCACCTCGACCCTGAGCACCTCGACCCAACACCGCTGACCATAGGGACCTTGCCCTCGAACTGATGATGTAGTGGGTACCTCGACCCTGGGCACCTCGACCCAGAACTACACTACAACCGACAACGGGGGGCCCTCACCCTGGGCACCTCGACCCAACACCGCTGACCATAGGGACCTCGCCCTCGAACTGATGATGTAGTGGGTACCTCGACCCTGGGCACCTCGACCTGGAACTACAACTGACAACGGGGGCACCTCGACCATGGGCACCTCGACCCAACCCGCTGACCATAGGGACCTCGTCCTCAAAATGATGATGAGTCTCCATACCCGGAGTCGACATGATATGGACTTCGCCCCCAAGCTGATATGGGCCTCGCCCCTTGGGACTCATCCCAACAACTGAAATTGCGCTGACGCTGCTTGGCTCATTTCTGCCGCTTTCTCCTTTCTTCGAACCTGCGAACACAAAACGAAAACAAACACGAAGAGAATGCAATGTTACGTGTATGCATGAATGATTTTCTTATTCCGTTGGGTTAGGTCTTCTACTAATTCTCGTGGTGACTGCTCGGTCTTCTCTCCCTTAGGCAAAGTATTGCTTCAATCTGTCTACGTTGATCGGCTCGGTGAACTCGTTTCCTTCCAAGTCTGATAACCTCACTGCCCCATTTCCCATTACCTTCTGCACTATGTAAGGTCCTTCCCAGTTAGGTCTGAATTTCCCTCTCGGATCCGTCGTCGACGGCTTCGACTGCTTAAGTACCAAATCACCCTTTCTGATCTTGGTAGGACACACTTTCTTGTTGAATGCCCGAGCTAGTCTCTTCTGATACAACTGCATGTGATACAAAGACTTCGTTCTCTTCTCATCCAATAATGCTAACTGATCAAACCTCTGTGCGGCCCATTCCCGTTCCGGTAATTCTGCCTCTGCTAATACCCTCATAGACTATATTTCCACTTCTACCGGAAATACTGCTTCCATTCCATAGACCAAAGAGTAAGGTGTGGCCCCTGTTGCTGTTCTTACTGATGTTCTGTACCCCTACAAAGCATACGGTAATTTCTCGGCCCAATCTCTGCAATTTTCTGTCATCTTGGCTAAAATTGTCTTTATAGTCTTGTTGGCTGCCTCAACTGCCCCATTTGCCTGCGGCCTGTACGGTGACGACTTGTGGTGGCCTATCCCATACCTCTGTAACATTGCTTTCGTCTCTCCTTGAAACTGGACCCCGTTGTCTGTCACTACATGATGCGGCATACCATACCGACAAATGAGGTTCCGAGCTATAAACTTTGCCATCTGCTTTGCTGTAACATTACGGAATGATTCGGCTTCCACCCACTTCGAGAAGTAATCTACTGCCACTACTATGAAGCGATGCCCATTTGATGCATTCGGTCGAATTTCCCCAATCATATCAATCCCCCATGCTGAGAAAGGCCACGGCTCTGACAACCCGTGCAATTCTGTGTGCGGTAAGTGATTCAAATTACCATGTGCTTGACAGTCATGACAGTGCTTCACACCATCTTCGCGCAATCTGTTTCCATGGTTGACCAATAAAAACCTTGTCTCACTATCTTGCGGGACAGATTCAACCCGTTCATGTGCGGACCACATACCCCGGCGTGTATTTCTTCCATTACATGCTGAGCTTCTTCTTTTCTCAAACACTTCAACTGAATACCATTTGTCTGCCTCTTGTACAGTTCCCCTTTCAAAATCACATACTGGGAAGCTAACTTCTGATGGATGGCTATTCTTTCTTTTCTGCCTGCCCCTTCCGGGATTTCACCATGTTCTAGATACCTCTGAATGTCATAATACCAAGGTTTACCGTCGTCGACCTCAACTTCCAGAATTCTTTCTATCTCATAAACAGGTTTGCTTGCTGTTGTCAGTATCAACGGTCTCATCACTAACTTTTCTGGATTTTCCCAAGTCGCTGCTAGTGTAGCCAATGCATCTGCCATCTGATTCTTTTCTCTCGGTAAGTGCTGAAACTTACACTCGGGGATAACCTGTGCCAATTTTTGAGGTGAAAAATGTAAGGCTTCAACCGTTCTTCCTTCAATTCCCATTCTCCTCGCATCTGCTGGACTACCAACATAGAATCTCCGTAGACTTCCACACTCCCGGCCTTCAAGGCTATCAATGCTGTCAAACCAAAAGCACATGCTTCATACTCGGCCATGTTATTAGTCACTCTAAATGTCAACCTCTTGGCTAAAGGCAAAGTCTCTCCCTCGAGGGTCACTATCACAATCCCTATTTCGGCTCCCTTGTAATTCACTGCTCCGTCAAAAAACATCTTCCATCTCTGAACTGTTATCGCTTGGATCTCTTCATCTGGAAATTCAAATTTATACCGATCCCCCTCAACAGGTTGCAATGCCAGAAACTCTGCTACTACTGCTCGCCTTTGATCACTTTGGAGGTGAGATACTCAATGTCAAACTCTGTCAACAATACCAACCATCTGCCCAATTTTCCCACTAGTGAAGGCACCGAATGAAGATATTTCAGAGGATTCTCCTTTGCCACCACCTGGATCTTGTAAGACTGGAAATAATGCCGCAACTTTCTGGAAGCCCATACCACTGCAAGACAGATCTTCTCAACCTCTTGATATCGAGCCTCATACGGGAGCATCTTCTTACTCAGATAATAGACTGCATGTTCTACCCCTGTCTCATCTGCCTGTACCATCATAGCCCCCAGTGCTTCTGATTCTATAGCCAAATACAATATCAAAGGTCTGCCCGGTCTCGGAGGTTTCAATACATGTGGCTTTACCAAATACTCTCTGATTTTGTCGAAGGCAGTCTGACACTGTTTATTCCATCTCACTGGCTGATCTTTTCTCAACAGTTTGAAGATAGGCTCACATACCGATGTCAACTTGGCAATGAACCGACTGATGTACTGAATCTTCCCCAAGAATGCTCTGACTTCTTTTTCTGTCTTCGGTGACGGCATTTCTGTGATTGCCTTGATTTTTCGGAGAGTCTACCTCTATTCCGCCCATTCCCACTGTATGACCAAGCAATTTCCCTGATGTCACCCAAACACACATTTCTTGGGATTTAGCCGCAGGTTGTATCTGTCAACTCTCTGAAGGAACCTTTCTAGTGCTTCGATATGCCCAACCCTTGTTTCTGATTTCACCATCATGTCATCCACATACACCTCAATCTCTTTGTGCATCAAGTCATGAAAAGTGTAGTGGCCATCCGTGATAAGTAGCTCCCGCATTCTTAAGCCCAAATGGCATTACCTTGTAACAATAAGTACCCCACTCGGTAACAAATGTTGTCTTGTGTTTATCTTCCTCAGCCATGAGAACCTGATTGTAACCTGAAAACCATCTGCAAATGAATACATAGCGGATAAAGCAGCGCTATCAACCAGAACATCTATATGCGGCAAAGGAAAACATCTTTCGGACAAGCTTTATGAGATCTCTGTAGTCTACACACATTCTGACCTTCCCATCTTTCTTCGGTACCGGTACTATGTTAGCCAACCATTCAGGATACTTTACTACTTCCAGGAACCCCACATCTATCTGTTTCTTAACTTCCTCTCTGACTTTCTCAGCCCATTCTGGTCTCATCCGTCGGAGTTTCTGTTTTACTGGCCTCATATTCGGATAAGTTGGTATTGTGTGCTGGGCAATATTTCTGTCTATCCCAGGCATATCCTCATAGGACCAAGCAAATACTTTGGCATATCTGACCAACACTTCTTTTAGTTTCTCCCTCTCTTCGGAGGTTACTTCACTTGCAATCAGAATTTCCTTGGGGTTCTCAAGTGTACCCAAGTTAAATGAAATAGTCCTGGCTGAACTGATGTCAAATATGCTTGATTCGTGTAGTGTAAATGGAAATGACTCAGGCAAGTAAGCAAAAGAGATGTCTTTATTATTGGATAATGCGGAAATACATTCAAACAAATCAGGAAGGTAAATGTCTTCATCATCCATAGACACTTCTTTCTCTGCAATCAGATCTTCCTCAGGCTTTTCGTCCTCTCCCAGAGTCAGGCTCTCCAACTTCATCAGTTCTTCCTCCCAATCTCTCTCTTCTTCTTTCTCCACAATTTCTTCACTATCAGCTTCTTACCCAACATATCCTGGAAGATCTCGAACCCAGGTACCACAATTCCATTAACTTCCACAGGTTCAGGCTCCCCTTGATATCCTGAAGCTTTCACAAAACATTCTATCAGTTTCATGCCCTTTTTCTTGACCCTTGGCTTTTCTTCATCAGACTTGTACCCCAAACCTTTCCGAGTAGCCTGTCCTCTGAAATCTGGCAATTTTGAACCTTTACCCGGCTCAAACTTCATTTTCTCCATAATCCTAGCCACTCTAGGATCCACCCACTCCTCAAAAGTAGCTGACACCTGAAACCTCGTGAAAGGTTGTATCTCCAAGGCAGCCACGACATTATCTAACTCAGCCCGGATGGTGACAATTTCTCCCTCATACGGGAACTTGATCATCTGATGTAAAGTGGAAGGCACGCCCCCCCAAGTTTGTGAAACCAAGGCCTTCACAACAATAAGGCGAAGTAGCCGGGATGTCCAGTACTGTGAACTCGACCTCATCTTCAATCGGTCCTACCTTGAACATAGCCACAAAGGTACCCTCAACTCCCATTTTACTGTCATCATAAGCCTTAATAGTCATACTGGAGGGGTCCAAGTCTGTTGCTTTCATACCTTATCTCGCCAGAATTTTCAGCGGGCACATATTGATGGATGAACCGTCATCCACCATTACACATGAAGTTCTCTTGCCCCTCACCTCGGCCCTGATAAATAGAGGCCTGTTATGATTTCTCCCCTCCGCCGGGAGTTCATCCTCAGAAAAAGATATCTGCAAAGCTTCCTTCTGAACCGACCCAACAAAACATGCAGGTTGGCGTCTTCCGGTACCACAATCTTGCTCAAGGCCTCAACCATAGCCTGCCTATGCTCCCGAGATGCACATAACAGTTCCCAGATACTCACTTGTGCTCTAGTCTTCCTCAATTGCCTCAGCACTATATCCTCCTCAGTATTTTCTGCAGTCTCAACCACTTCTCTACTATCTGTCAAAACTTCCTTACCCTTTTCCGCCATATCATTGTAGAAATGACCACTGCGCGTCATTCCCCTTACTTCTTCCTCATCACTGCTAGAGAAATCAAGCCAAAAGTTTTTTCCATGCTCAAACTCATCTTCACTAGTACTATCCCAGATTCACAGGTAAAAGGCTTGAGGGTGAAAGGATTTCAGGACAAGGTCTTCTGGGAGGCCAGAATTGATCTTATAGGCTGGTGGTGGTACGGCACGATAGTTGGGTAAGGGGTTTCTGTGTGTGTCAGGCTGTTCTGTTTCTGGGTCAGGTATTTTCTTAGAGTCTATCAGGTCTTGGATTTCATGGCGGAGTCGGGCGCAGTTGTCGGTGTCATTGCCTTTTTGTTGGTGAAAGTGACAGTAAAGGCTTAGGTTATAATGTGGTGGTAGGGGGTTGGGTAATGGTTTGGCTTCCAAGGGTTTTAAGAGCCCTTGCCTCTTCAATTTCTCTAGCACCTTGGACAGGGGCCTTCCCAAGTTGGAAAACTGCCGGTTCCGGATAGCGGCAATCTCAGCAGAAACGGGCTTTGCTCCCGATGTTCCCCCAATGGGCCTCTTGTTCAGACCATAGAATTTTCTATTCTCGGCCTCTTCTTCCTCAATATCCATGACAGTTTCCCTCAACTGCCGAAAGTCTGCAATCATGGAGGTCATCCTCCTCAACTTGCTGTAAATGGAGGGCTTGGTGCCCTTGATAATCATCTTAATCTGATCCTTCTCTGAGGGCCTAGTCTGCATTTTCAATAACTGACCCCTCCACCGGTCCACATACTCCTTAAAACTCTCCTCCGCTTTCTGCTTAACATTCTCCAGATCACGGAGTGACAGATCGATCTCTAAGTCAGTGACATACTGCTTCAGGAAAGCATCGACCAACTCCCTCCAATCTTCCTTCACTTTTTTCTCCAAACTGTGGTACCATACCACAGGAGCTCCTTCAAACGACATTCCAAACATTTTCTGCACTTGGCGCTGAGATAAGCCAACTGAACTCATGACTGATACAAACTGTCGGAGATGCACCCTTGGATCCCCATTCCCGTTAAACTTAGCCATATCAGGCATCTTGAACTGTGCCGACAACTGTTCCTCGAAAGTCAGTGTGTCATAATCCAGCAAATCCTCATTCTTACCCCTCATCTTGCGGGTAACCGACTCAACCTGATCCCGAAGTTTCTGTAACTCTGCCTGAGACCCAGATACTCTGCCTGCTGCATACTCTGCCATATCATCATCAAAAGTGGGGATATCATCCCCCAACCCATTCGGAGGCTCCTCACGTCTCACATTCTCAGAAATTCCCCCAGCACGGGGCACAGCCATACCACCCAACAGTAGTCAAAGCTTGCAACTGTTCAGTGACCTTGGCGAGACTGTTCTCTAACTGATCCATTCGGGATACCTCATTACCAGATTCACTCATGACTGTTATTGTTCTTTTAATGAGCCTTGTCCCTTCTCTAACCCCAACTGTATCTATGATGTCTTTTTGAGACATAGAGGGTGTTAACATGATATATGTATGCATGAGGTGCATGAGATGCATGTAACATATATAACATATTAAATCAATTAAAATTTTCAAACAAATCGGCCCGTTACCATTTTAGAATCTTTCGGGCTAATTGTCACAGGAGTGAACCCATCCCAGTTTAAACGGCCCAACGAGTTCACATCTTATGACAAGGAGCCCAACTAAATCCAAATGGTAATGTTCCAAACACAAGCACAAAGTGGCCCATCAACACTTAGACGCCTTTGGCCCAATAGTCATGAAATACGTTCTTGTCCCAGTTTAAATGGCCCAACAAGCCCATATTCCATGACAAATGGTCCAAATGGATCCAAACGACGATGTTCCCAAACACAAGCATAGAAGAAAGATAATGCAAACATAACGTAATAATTTCTACATAATGGCCCATCAACATTTCAGAAGCTTCGGGCCTAATAGTCATAAGGTACGAACTCGCCCCAGTTTAAATGGCCCAGCAAGTCCGCATTTCTGACAATAGTCCAACTGCATCCAAATGAGGATGGTCCACAAGCACATATTCAAGGAAATAATTGTTACTTTAGCCAACCCGATCTATGGGTGGGTTAGCAAGAGTATAGACAAAGGCTCTCACCGGTGAAGGATGGCCCACAACTAGGTCTCCTCACTCAAGGGTTCGAGCAACCAACTGAGCGCACCCTTTTTTATACACTAAGGTACATGCCAATGAGCTATGGTGTGTGACGGACTGTCAGATGGATTTCCCGTTGTAGATTCCCCAGAGGGAAGGTGGAGCGAGACTCACTTAATACCCAAGCCTCTTAGGCTCTTATCGTTTGGTGTCAGGAATAAACAACGAGTCCTCCAAATTAGTCCATCACAATAGGCTACGAGTAGATGGCTATCTAGGTGCCTTCACATCTTTTCCTTCTAGAAAGGTAGTGAATGAAGGAAGACACCAAACCATTACCTAGCCTCAAAATGCCTTTGATTAAACCCTCACTTTATCCACTATAGAAACGGTCAATTAAAACATAAATCCAAACATCACAAGACAATATTTCGGGGCCGATTCTCTATCCCCAGTGGAGTCGCCAGACTGTGGGACACAGAAACTGGGCGATGCATGCTGTCCCAGGCTCGCGGCCCGGTCGGGAGTACGGAGTAGCCATGAGGGACTAAACCGGAGAATAATGGAGTCGCCACCCGGTGTGAATCGGGAAAATGAGATTTAAGGCCGCACTCACCCCTCGCAAGGGAAGACCTCAAATCGTTGGGTTCGGAATGGTCCCTTACTCATGCCACTTGTAATGAAAGGATTTATGTAATAATTTAATCAGGCTTAAGTAGCACTTATTTCCAAGAGTATCATGCTTCTAAATTCACATGTACAAAATAAAACTTACACATATATTTCACATCTAAGATTGCATGCTTGGAAGTACATCAAAGGAGCGACAAACATACAACTTCATTGGCATATTATATTCAATAAAACACAAGCACACATACTAACCACACAAGCACACATGTGAGCACCTTCTCAAGTGGTACGTGGAGTTGTATCCCAAGTACAGACCGTACTACCGTCCATTCGGAATCGGCTACGGAATTTATGTCTGGGTTTCCATCCGATATACCATAAGAAATAATACTCAAATGTTATCATGACATAGGTATATGAATTGTAATACATTAAACACATTGTATTCATACATGTGGGGATAACTACTAGGAAAACTATGTATGAAATCTGATGAAAAGGACTAAGTTCAGTGGGTGCGCGTTCGCGTAGCGTTTGAAAATGCGTTCGAACGATAAACAGAAGGTTCGCGTTCGCGTAGCATTCGAGAACGCGTTCGAACGGAACCAGACCTGATGCATGATAAGACTAAGAAAGTGCGTGTGAGTTCGCGTAGCATTCGAGAATGTGTTCGAACGGTAAACAGAAGGTTCGCGTTCGTATAGCGTTCGAGAACGCATTCGAATGGAGCCAGACCTGATGCATTATGAGACTAAGAAAGTGCGTGTGTGTTCGCGTAGCGTTCGAGAACGCGTTCGAACGGTAAACAGAAGGTTCGCGTTCGTGTAGCGTTCGAGAACGCGTTTGAACGGAACTAGACCTGATGCATGCAACACAAAGAATAAAGGCAACAATGTCAAGCTCAGTATGTCCGATTAAACGTATCTTGCATTCAACCGAACACACATCAACCAGCGCGGAAAAGCATCGTGGTAAATGGCTTTAACCCCTCCCCGTAGGGGATCTTTCATTCCACTTACTAAGCCAATGCGCTCGACTGAATCATGCATACAAAGAATAAAAAGCAATAATATCAACGTAGTATGCCCGATTGAACGTGTCTTGCATTCAACCGAACACACGTCAACCGACGCGGCAAAGCATCGTGGTAAAAGGCTTTAACCCCTCCCCATAAGGGATCTTTCATTCCACTTACTAAGCCCATGCGCTCGATTGAATCATGCATACAAAGAATTAAAAGCAATAATATCAAACGTAGTATGCCCGATTGAACGTGTCTTGCATTCAACCGAACACACGTCAACCGGCGCGGCAAAGCATCGTGGTAAAGGGCTTTAACCCCTCCCCGTAGAGGATCTTTCATTCCACTTACTAAGCCCATGCGCTCGATTGAATCATGCATACAAAGAATTAAAAGCAATAATATCAAACGTAGTATGCCCGATTGAACGTGTCTTGCATTCAACCGAACACACATCAACCGGCGCGGCGAAGCATCGTGGTAAAGGGCTTTAACCCCTCCCCATAGGGGATCTTTCATTCCACTTACTAAGCCCATGCGCTCGATTGAATCGTACGTAAATAAGCAACATGCAAAATTCAAGTAACGAACAATAAATAAATAAATCAAAGCAACATAAAACAAAAGAAGGTGCCGTTTACTCAAGCGGTACGTGGAGTTGTATCCCAAGTACAGACTGCACTACCGTCCATTCGGATTTGGCTACAAAATTTACGTCTGGGTTTCCATCCGATATACCACAAGAGACGACACTCTTTCATTCATCCAATACCCACAACACGCATCATACACACACAAGATTCAACAAATAATTGAAATGCAATCAAAATAAATAACAAAAATCGAATAAAGATGAGTGTGGAAAGTACCCTCAGGTCTGACATTTTAAGTCGTCTTCGGACTTGCGTTTCGCGGAGATCGGAAGGGGTAAAAGCTCATTATTCTACCGGTTCACTGGTTCAGCGTTTTAGCTCACTGTTTTGCTGCTTTGCTCGCCGTCTGGTCTCCGTTTTGCGTGGTTCGATCTCCGTTCTACCGCTGTTCGGTCTCTGCTTTGCTACTCACTGTTCAGGTCACCTGTTTTGATGTTTCAACGAACTGTTTCGAGTGTTTCTCGTGGTTTTTTTAGTGTAGTTTTGTGTGGTTATTTCAAGGATTATAAGTGCAGTTTATGTTACTGTTTTAAGGGATTTTAGGGACTATTTTGGGAGTGGTTTGGGCTGCTGTTTGGAGGTATATTTTCGGTGATGGAGGGCTGCTGTTTGGAGGTATATTTTCGGTGATGGGTAGAGGTTTAGGGGGGGTGCTGTTTTCGGTTATGGAGTGGAGGAGATGAGGGGAATGGTTTGTGTTCTTCCTGTTGCTATTGCCGTGAGTGGCTAAGGCTCTTTTGTGTTATGATTTTTCTGTGAGTTCTCTGTATGAGCTAGATGAGTGCATGTCTTGGTTAGGGGTTGTTTATATAGAGAAGGGCTAGGGCTTAACCTTGTCTCACAAAGAAGGGATTTTGGCATTAAAATGAGGATTTTATTTGGTGTTGAGCAAGGAAAGTCAAAGATTGAGGGGGACAAATCTTGGCTAGATTAGGAATACAAAATATTTAATTTGTTATGATTGATTTTAATTAGGCATGACATCCTTTTAATTTAGTATGTGATTTGTTTGGTTAGGAAGTTAATATATTTGATTTATCTTTATTAGGTATGATTTTGTGTTTTATTTAATTGGTAAATGGTTTAAATATTTTATTTAATATTTAATGTTTAATTTAATTAAATTGGGATGTGTTTTATGGGCTTTGGGGAGCTAATTGGGCTGAGGTGCGAGGCTAGCAGCAAAACCAGAAACACTGACGCCGTTCGAACGCCAATTCGAACTCTACACGAACGTCCGCAATCTGCCTGACATTCGAACGAAGTAACGAACGCAGCACTAACGAAGACAGTGAACTTGTGAAATGAACTTGATGACGTACTTATTCTGAATTTCCCCTTCCGACCTCCGTTTCCCGCAATATCCTTAGCTAAAAAGGTAGTGCCTCCAACTGAGACTCATCATCGGGTTTCACATGCGAAAATGCAATGCCTACAATTAGGAATCCTTATGGGAGAAGGAAATTGATTCTACTGGGAACCCTTGTAAAAGAAGGAATCTGATTTCTGCACTATTATAAATAGGAGGGTAGAGTGTGTGTAAAAGCATCAGAATCAATATCAAGATCATTACCATCAGACTTGTAAACACAAAAGAGATATCGGAGAAGCATATCTCAGTAATAAAAGTATCATTCGATTTGTGTCCGTGGACGTAGGTTGGATCTGATCCGCCCAACCACGTTAAATCTCTTTGTCGATTGTCGTATTTATCTATCTTTTGCTAAGTTTGCTTTTGGTTCCCCCATAACCGAACAAATTCACTATTGAGGGAGGATTGTCTCGGGAGTAATATTCCAATATTTCCCTAAGACCAAAATCAGCCGTCAACACATGATAATAAATTCCTAAACCATTTGTCACAAAATCATATCCATTAAGGTAATGTAACAGGTCTTGTTAAATCATTAGCAACAATTTATGTATAACAACTCATCGTTCATTAAATTGTTTAACCGACGTTTTGCATAAGTCACAACCTTTCCTAGGATAAATTTCCAATACATCTCTATATTTTATTTCAATTCTTCATCACATCTATATAATTTGAAAAATATCTCAAAATACTATTTCTTCTAATTATTTTACTTAGTTTGACAATTTTACCCTTGATAAATTTAAATAATTATTTAAATTAAGAAATATTTAAAATTTTCAAACAAAATAAAAGCTTTCTTTTTAATAAAAAATGAAAATTATTTAAATTAAAAAGGATTAATTATAAATATTATTATTTAAATTAATACTGTAATTATTAATCATGTAAATTGTATTTCATATGAGAGAAAATATTCGAATATTAAGTTAGATATTATTGTCATTTTTTAACCTATTTGAATTTAGTGATGATTATATATAAAGATACAAAAAATTAATTTAAAGAGATAAAAAGTTAACAATTAAGTATACAATAAAAAATTAAATTTTCGATATGAGCATGATTGTTTTCTTACAAATTAAATTTGTTTTTTTTTTTTTGTTAAAAATTCATATATTTCACTTTTTTGTAATGTTAATTATCAAAATTGAATAGGGTAAAAATGTTAAATTCTGTTAATAATTAAGTTAGAGAGATGTGTTGAGATATTTTACAAACTATAGGGATATAATGGGTTTTAGAACAAAAATATAGGGATGTAAATGATACTTACCCACATTTCGCATGCGTATTTGTTATTTAAATAAATGTCTTCTATTTTACTTTTAGCGTCGAAAAAGAATTCGAGGCTAAAGATAAATTTTCACGTCGAAAATCAATATTCGACACTAAATGATTAGTTCTTTTCCGTCGAAAATTATTTCGACGTAAATAATATATCTTTAGCTTCGAAAAATTTAGATGACAGGCTCAAAAGATAGGGTCCGACCCTCTACTAGATGAGGAGTTGTCGCAATTGATTTTCAAAAATCAGACAACATACAACGTTGGACTTGGCACTCGTAAGAAGCCGACGTCATTTGGACAGACTACTGTTTCTTCTCCTACTCAGCTGTGCCTTCATGAACAACTAGTCAGTACCAAGGAAGAGTCGGACAATACCAAAGAAGAGCTGAAGAAAACCCAAAAAAAACTACAACAGGTCGAGGAGGACAATTAGAAGAAGATGCAAGAGTTCGACCAGCAGATGAGGACTTTCAGGCAGATACTGGAGGCCTCACTCGGCCAGACTGTATTGTCGTGATGGCCCCTCCATCACAACAGCAGTGATTGTTATTTTCATTTGTATAAACATTAACATTAGCAGTGATAGTTAATAGATCATGTATTTATTTTATTTAATAAAATTTAATTATAAATTTAATTTATTTTTATATTGTAATTTATTTTTAAATTTATATGAACAAAATAATTATTAGAATAAAAATAATTTTACTATTATTTAGTAAAATTATTTTTATTATAATAATATTTTTTTAAAAAAAAACTGAATGTTTCGAAGCAAAAGGTTCCTTAATAATAATTTTCGTATACCATTTAGCATCGAAGTATTCGACGCTAAAAGTAATAAAATAATATTTATATTTTAATATTATTTCACCTTATATTCGAAACTAAAGGTAATACATAAACTTTCATTTTTTATTTTAAAATACATTTAGCGTCGAAATTTTCAACACTAAAAGAATAAATAAATAAATTTTTTATCAAGTACAAAATTATTTGGCGTCGAAAATATTCGTCACCAAATACGTGATTTAGCGTCGAAAAATGGTTTCGACGCTAAAATGTCTCAAATTTATCGTCAAAAAATTTTGACGCAAAATGTTATACTTTAGCGTTGAAAATATAATTTTGACGCTAATATTATTTTTCATCCACGTTTTAACGTTGAAAATTTACGTCGAAAATATTCGACGCTAATGATCTTTAGCGTCAATATTTTTTGACGCTAAAGACCTTGTTTTTTGTGGTATACAGAGTTCCTTGTAAAAGAATTCCTTCTATTTACCTCAAATATATTAAGACAAAATATGTTACAGAGTTCTCTGGAAAAAAAAGAAAGAAGAAGGGAGTAGTATCATTAAATGAACCACCTCACGGACAAAATGACAGAAATATGCAATCTACCATCTGAGCAAATTCTGGTATTAATTGAAGTTATTCTAAACTTCAAATAAACAGCTGCATTAAGCCTCTTGTTCAAGATGAACGTTGATGCGGCAGTGCAGGCGAGTTCGAAGAGTGTGAGTTTTGGGGTGGTTATCCGGGACTCAGTTGTTGGCGACCTACTATCAGCGGTTCAGCTTTGTGAGAACACTGAAGAGGTAGATATGGCTGAAGCTGCAGCTCTACATTTTAGGGCCAAAGTCGCGCATGACGCCACCTTGTATCCCTTAATTATTGAATCTGATTCTCTAAATGTGGTACGCCTTATCAAAAATAAGTTGAGTACCAGGAAAACAAATTCCTGAATGATCTGTGATATTCAAAATTAGTTGGTTTTTCATTTGAGTTCTAAAATTCAACATATTTCTTGGAATGCTAACATTCAGGGCCGACCCCGAGCATAAGTGGGCGAGGCATTTTCCTATGGCTCATAATTTTTTTTAATTATATATAATAAGTTATCAATATATCAATATTTATCACTCATTTATTATATATTTTATAGGTTAAATCGAGCTAATTAAGCATTTTGATTTGCTTTATGAAATGACGATAAAAGAGTCTCGTTCAGCATTGATTCCAAAGAATTAGCGCAATAGCTCACCAACAAGTTGTGTGGCCCACCAGTTCAAATCAGAGAGCAAAATTTACCTTGTGGCACAATACCAAGTTGTTGGGATATATGTAATAAAGTATAATGTAATATGTAAATGAAAATTATTTTAATTAATAAACAATGCAATTTTTATTTAATCAAAGTTTTTAAAGTCGCATATTATAAATGGTCATGTATGCCTTTGGATACTTATATAATTTCAGACTTAGTGTATAAGTGTTATACACAAGATGATTTAAATATGAAATTAGTAATTCTAAATAGTCCGTAGAAAGCAAACGAAGACAAACACTTTATTTGTGGTTTATCTACAACTGCAGTTCATTCCATAATTGTATGATGACTTTGATCCGGGTTCGTTCATGTGGTGACATGAAAATATAGACACTTTTTATGATGCGATCATCTGGGACTGGGCCACGATAAAAATGAATTTATTTCAATATCCGTTAAACAAAGAAATTCATCTAATTTTAATAGATGATCATATATGGGTTGATCTAAATCCTGAGTATATTACGAACTCCTGTATGGCAGACTATGTCAATTGTTTTACAAAAGTGAGTTTGGTGAAGAAATCTCGACCAATAGCTACGTACTTTGGGGACGTGGTTTGGCTTGTGGTTGTGAATTTTTTACATAGATATGGAATCTACTCCTTGTGAGAAGTAGAAGAGTATCTTCCTTAAAGGTTGATTCGGTATTTGAATAATTAAAGTGCTCGAATCTTTATATTATGAATAGAAAGATAAAATTCATAATAATTATGAATAAATTGTTCATTAGAGAATCAATGATACTTATCGCACAAAATAATTAGAGAGATATAACATACATTATGACCGACTCTAAGTATGAGATACCCATGGAAGGTCAATCTGTATGCAATGATTATATCGGTGGACACCGACGAGATTCGGTATAATATTTCTACAGTAACAAGATTTCAACTTCAAAGTTTTGGTGGAATAACATGAAATTAATAATTAAGACTATTTGATTAAAGAGTCTTAATCAATATTCTGGTATTATTGAAGCTCGAAACTGTAGATCCATTTGGTCATCGTGCTATCTCGATATACTATAAGGAGCCATAAAATAATTGGATAGTCCAATTATGATCTCACAAATATAACTATATGTTATAACAAAATTATTAATCAGATTAATAATTATTTAAATCACTGTATGGAAAATATATATTAATTAGTTTAATATAAAGTTTCAATACACTCGGTTATGAGATAATCGAGATATTTAATTTAAAAAATTTAAATTAATTTATTTAATTCTTTGATTAAATAATTTTGGAATTTTATTCGAAAATAAATACCTAATATTTGATATTGCTATTTAATTAAATGAATAGTGGCATGAATAATGCTTCCTTGTGGGGTTAGGATTTATTTTTTGTAATTTGATTACAACTAAACAATCCTAATCCCAATAATAAAAGGGAAGTTGTTCCCTATTATTTAAACACACCGACTGCCACAAATTGAGAACAATGAATTTTTTTAAGAGTTGAAATTAAATCATAACCCTTGCCCCCTTTGTTCACGTTTTTGCTCTCCATTCAGAGAAAATAAAACTAACAAAAGCTATGATTTAATTTTCTAAATCATTTAGAGAAATTTCTTTGTGAGATTTAAGAGTTCACTCTCGAGGTTCTTTGGTGGAAAGACATAGCATGGAAGATCGAAAGAAAGTCTGATTTCTCCTCCTCTTGAAGCTCATGGCAGCGAGAAAAGTTTATCCCACCACATTTTCAGAACAGTTTTGAAAAGTCCTCGGATTGAAGTTTAGATCTTGGAGCGGGATGACATTGGAGAATAAGAGTTTAAGCATTAAAAAATATGTTAGAAAGTTTTAAAGTGAGATTTTGTCGCATTGAAAATTGTATGAACCGAAAGGATCGATTACGCGTATTTTTGGATATTTTTATACGATGGATTTTTATTGTTTCATATATAGAAATTACAAATGAACTCTTATTTAGCTGATTACCAATCCGTTAGAAAGGTTTTTCGAAGACGAACAACTTTCATGTTGAATACTTTTTTAAATTTACACCAGAAGAGCCTCAAAAATATAAATTTCTGAAGGAATAGACTTTTAGGGTCCTAATTATAAATTTTCGGGGCTATTTTATATTTTTTTTAAAATATTATTTAAACCCCAAATTTCTTGAAATTTTAAAGGTGATCAAAATTCCTCAAAGCCCCCATTCGACCTCTTATTGCGCGTCTATGAGAAACAACACGATGGAAAGCCACCGGCCGGCGCGTTGGCTTGGTTAGCAACGTCCGGCCACCTTACGCCCAATGGTGACTGGCGGCGGCCTTGGAATTGTCGAAAAATGACGAGAAGTGGAGGAAAACGTCGGCTTTGACCCATCTCGGTTCTGGATCGTCGCTTCAATCCACAGGTCGAGCCACCCACCAAATCAAAACACCTGGAACGTACTACGAGGATGTGGTGATAGTTTTATTGAATAACGTTCGGTTTCATGTAAACCGAGGAAGAAAGTAAATATAATAGTGAAATCCATTCGCCCGAGTGCTTCGATTGAAATTCTGTTGATTTCTACGCATTCGTGGGAAGGTTAGGAGTCCGTCGGTGCTCTCGGAATCTCGGTAAGGGATGATGAAGCATGTTGGTATACATACCCGACCTCATGAAGAGTGACGAATTTGAAGTTTTCTGAAAGTTTGTTGAAACTGACCCGATGAGGTCCACGCATGTCAACCCGACCTGGTTGAGAAAGGTAGGTGAGCTTTGATTAGTATCATTTGCCTTGCTATACCGATCTGTGGAACGAAGATGAGATCACAGGCCAACCACTTTCGAAATCATGTGATGTATGCCTGTTGAGTGGATAAGCTTTTAGAGGGCTAATAATGACATGGAAAAAACAACGGTTCTCAAGTAGCGCTGCCAGCCGCCTGTAACATCTGGTGATCTCGATGACTATTACGTTATGGAAGGTATGATACATGATATAAACCATGTTCAAGCATGTACGTACTCATGAAATTACTTTTCGGGTATTCGATAATTTTCTTACAGTTCCGATATGAAATTTAGATTGAGATACAACCCAGAAAGCCCTTAGTATTATGGGCATAACGTTTTCATACGATCTCAGAGTTTTATGAATTTTATACCTTTGATTGTTGAAATTTTTTCCAAAGTTTGAGCCGACGTAGGTCAAATATGGTCATTTCTCCAAGTCATTTGCATTGTTACGTGAATAAGGAGTAAAAAGAGAATTACCATTTGATTCATAAACCCATAATCCTTCTCACTTGGGTCCAATAATTACAAATGACCCAATAACCCTAAAATATCTCTCAAACCCCCTAGACTCCTCTAAAAAGAACCAAACAAGTCAAGAAAGGGAATAAAAACCATTGGCCCCTAGTATAAATAAAGGTTATTATTCATTCATCCATAGAAGAAAGAAAGTGGGAAGAAACGTGAGGGAGAGAATAGGGAAGGAAAGAAGAAGGGAAAAATGAGAGAATGAGAAAATTATAATCTTACAAGAAGCTTGGAAGAACAATAGAGGGATTCCAACACAAACTCATGTTTCGAAAGAAGAAATGAAGACTTATGGACTTCAAAGAAGAAAAAATATGATTCAAGGTGAGTAAGGCTTGACCCAAATCTTTATATATTGAGTTTTGAGATTTGATGATTGTTGTATGATATTAGTTTGAAGTTGATGTCATTTGGGTTGTTTTTGTATTAAGAAATTGATGTTGTAAGAAATCCTAAATATGGAACTAAATTGAAGTCCATGGAAATTGGATATTGTGATGATAATAGAAGGTTAAATTATGATAATTAGAATGATGGTGGTTGATCTAGTTTGTATAAAGATTAGGGGGCTGATTTGTCTTGGAGAATGTCATTGGGAAGTTAATGCTAGGACCTGAAATTGGCTTAGCATCGCGACGCGTGGAAAACAGAGGCTATGCTTTGGGTCTGATCAGGTTAGCATCACGACGCGTAGCGTCTGGCGTCGCGACACGAAACAGAGCATGCTCCATACCTGGGTATATTTTCATTAGCGTCACGACGCGCCAGAACCGGCGTCGCGACGTGAGGCAGAAACAACTTCATTATATTTCACATCAAACTTTAAATGTTAGAGGCCACCCTAAGGTTTCGTATCAACACATATACACACCTTATGATAAATCGCAAGTATAATACGTCGTGTGATATTTATAGACGTGTTGAAGTGAGAAACTTAGTTTAATTCCAAAATATGATTCACACCTTATATTGTAATTGAGTTCTCGATATAGAACATCGCATGAACCACAACATTCTTCGACGAAACAAAGGAATACCAGCCAGATACTAAAATCAGTGAGTGGACTCTTTTCTTAAGATATGTTTACTTACAAGTTTTGAGCTTGAAACTTACTTTTCCGCACTTAGGGCATTAGCCAAGTTTATTTCAGATGCTTTATGAATAAAAATATTTTGAGCAATGTTTTAGAAAAAATATGAATCTTAAAGTATGATTTCATGGTTTTGAAGCATGGGGGAAAAATCCACCTCAGATGTAACTTGACTCAGATATGGAATTGACGGACATGATATGTGCACATGTCGAGCAGGACTAGGGGGACGATGATACGTAACGCCCCTAGATCATAGATTTCAGGGCTAGGGGGACGGCGATGCATAACACCCCTAGACTCTAAATTCAGGGACATGATAATGGCATGCATTGAGGGACGAGGATAAGTAACGCCCCAATGATATGAATTTGCAGACCTGGCTCCAGTTCAGTAGATTGGGGGACGGCGATACGTAATGCCCCAAGATAACTTGATTAGACATATGAGGGACGGCGATACGTAACGCCCCCATGTGTAAGGTTTTCTATAGATACTCTGAGATATGGTGACATGCTCAAAAAGTGGTTCTTTACTCCAAAGTATAAGAGTATCGAAATAATAAAACAACCCGGTAAGTGCGGGGTCGATCCACAAAAAATAGATTTAATAGAATAAAATAATAATTTGAGTGAGAAAATAAAAAAAGACTGGATTGATTGAAGTGATTGGAAATTTTAATTTAAACTGCAATAATAAAATAAGATATTGGGGCTAGGGGATTCACTTTTAATATTTCAAATTTAGAAATCTCACTTTTTATAATATATAAATTATCATTATTACCCAATTAATTTATTTCAGGAATTAATTATGCCAAAACAAATAAAACCAACCATAAAGGCGGTGATAGCTTTTGTCTATAACAAGTCCAGTTAGGTACTCAATTATACAAAAAAAAAAACAGCCATATAGACGGTAACAAAGTTTGTCAATAATTAATTCAGAATTAAATTAAATATTAATCATTAGATTACAATTTATATATTATAATATAAGTGAGATTAATATAAATTTTCATATTAAAAGCTCAACCCTTTACCCCAGTAAAAAGAAATTAGCTACTCATAATTTGAATAAGAACACATAATTTTATTACTAAAAGAAAAAGAAATTACAAGAAAGCTTTAGAAAAATAAAACACACAAAACACTCTCTCCCAAATTCTACAGAGAATTCAAAGAAAGCCTGCCTTACTGAGGTGCTGAGCCCCTCTATTTATAGAGGGCTCATCACCCTCATTCTTTGGCAATTTGCATTTGCAATTTTTTTTTGTTTGTTTTTTATAATAATAATTACATATGACATACTTTAGATATTTCATCAATTTCGGTCTTGAAAACTTCAGAATTAGAAACTCATGTCAACAACAAAATTGTAGATCTTTGAGTCTTCTTTCATTTGGAACTAGAATCACTTCAATCCGATATCGGAGTAGAAAATTATAGCCAAAATATGAAAATTATGTAGGGTTGGAATTTCTGATTTTGTACCATGTTAGAACGCCCTTTCAAGTTTTTGGCCTCCAAAATCTAAATGTCATGTTCATTTTTCTAGTTATGCATCCAAAATATTATTTCACCTACATAAGAAATAAAAATCACAATAAAAATAAATATAATTATTATTTAACAAATGTGCTAAATTTAGGGGATTAATGAAACTACCAGTGTAAAATGATTAATTTTTTTTAATAAATGTGCACTTTTTAGTGTTTATCACATGATTTTCAGAATGATGATTTATAAAAGAGTTTTGAAGAGAAAACTGTTTTATGAGAATTTCAGTGGTTTACAGACCACAAGTTATTTTAAAAAAAGTTTTCTAAAAAGAGAATTGTTGTTAAACAGGAAAATGGATTTCAGAAAGGATGATTTCCTTGAGATGATTTTGATTTTAGAACAGTGGGTTTTCAAAAACTATTATTTCCTATTTGAACTGTCCACTCACTTGGTCGTTCAAATGATCTAACCCCCTACTCCCAGTGTTTCTGTTTTACAGGTTACCCGGAGGACGAGCTCGAGAGAATGAATACTGATGGTGGTCACTAGGGTTTTTGGTCTGCCAGATATAGTCAGATAGGGATTTCAGACAGAGTTACAGTCTAGTCAGAGTCAAAATAAAATTGCACGCATGCATTAATATTGTATAAGTCGTTGTAATGATTTAAAAGTGTCAATTACAGATTTGTAAACAAAAGTGTATTTGGGTATACAGTTATGAGTATTTTAGTTGCATGTTATGCTGTTGAGTTGGGCAATGGTCCCATGCATGATTTAAATTTGAGATAAGATTAATAGTGATGTTCAGAGTTAGAGGCTCAGAGGGGTAGGTTAGCCTATTCCCTGCCGGTAGCATCTCCAGGAAAGAGATGTTACAATGATGGTATCAGACCATGGTCTCAAGAGGCAGTGACTGCATTGGGTAGAGTGTTGGGGTCTTGTATACTTAATATGCCCGAGGTACTAGTATATGAGGCACTACCTCTCCAGTATATGATCCTCGAGCACGTCCTCAAGTTGTATAGACAAGTTAGTAAGAATTCCTAAGCTATTCGAATTTTCCTCCTTATGAAAGTAACTATATTATTTGTTCAATATGAAAATCCTTCCGTAAAATTATTATCAGAAGTCCAAGACAAGTTATGGGAATAGATAGTAAGATCTTGAGAATATTCACTCCAGGGAATGGGAATAGAAAGCTATAAGAAAGCAAGACAGAATGCAAAGATGCTTAAGCAATCAGAGGCAATAAGAAACAGAGATATGGAAATCAGAGAGATAATAAGAAAATACCAGAATTTATAGTAGTAAGGGAACATAGTAAACCCGAGCAATAATAAGATGTCGAGTAGATCCAAGTAAGATTTCTTCCTTCCTCAGAATTTTTTTTTCAAACAGATTCAATAGCCTTTGAGTACCTCGTATAGATAGCAAGTATCCCGAATCACGAATGATAATCAAAAAGGCAAAAGGAGCAAGTAATCTGGATTAGTCATAAGAGTTTCTGATAGACATGAGATGCCATAAGGATATGGAGATTCGAGATACCCAAACCCAGACCATAAAAAAACAAAATGAATTTCATAAAGGAAACTGATTAGTTCTTTTAGTTAGGAACCCGATATAGATACGGCTCGGAGTCATCTAGATTTCAAACCTCTCGGTAATACCGGTTAAGGAATTTATCCCGACGAAGCATATCTCATACCTATCTTACATGAGTAATAGACTTCACTAGGACAGAGAATACCCGAACAAGGACATCGACATCCGTTGAGATGTAAATACTTGCCACATCCTTCATCAGTATCGATGAAGATCACTGTACGAAAGTTCAATATACATAGTGCTATATCTTAAGTCAAAAACAGAAAACAACGAGAGATAGTTCACCCAAAAATGGATAATGAGGCTTCTAATACTAGAAAAGACAGAACTCGATATAAAACAAGATTAGCTTTTTGCCGCATAAGTAAGGATTCTTAGATCAGATCGATGCTAGTAGGAATCCATCTGAGTTTAAACAGACTGACGCATGAAGTTGGAAACACTCAGGAGTAACAAGTGTACCGATATGAATAGTAAGGTTAAATGGTATTGCAGTAGTCTAAGCAAGAATGGAGAAGCAGATATTTAGAAATAACCGTAAGAATGAATCACCACTAGCTTCAACAGCACGATTTAGAGCCAAGAGATGTGATATGGAAATAATAGGGAAGAACACCAGGAGTAATAAAGAAGTTCAAAATAGACGGTAACATAGCTAACGTAGCTCAAAGATAACAATGTAAGTGGAGACTTAAGAATGGTTAATAAAGGTTGAAAAATCTTAAGACATGAGGCAGTCGATATAGATTCCATAGAATGAATAGTAATTCTTTCTTCCAGTGGCTCGACTATAGTAAGTATACATATATCTAACTAGACTTGGAAAGCATGTAGACACCCCCAACGTAGAGTCCAACAAGAAGATGAACAAGTAACGAAGGGTATTCGACAAGACAAATAGAAATTATGAGGCAGCAAGATAGTCAAACCAAAGAATTCGAGAGAACTTAAATAAGAATCATGAGATAGTAATAAATAATATGAGATAGAATAGTTTGAAATCACAAGTAAGCCAAGCCAAATCTAGAAGTCATCGTAGAACTGAAAGCCTTCCGAGTGTAAAGGCTTAAAAGGGTAAATGAACCAGATAACGATCATTATAAATACATTATATGACTTATAAAGAGCCCTATTATACTAGGATGGAAGAACTAGTAGGAGAGCATCATTCGAACCAAAAGTATTAATAAAGAGATGCTCTAACTGATCGAAGTTGATGTAAAGTTTCCAGAGAAGAAATGAATTAAGAGGGTTAAAAACCTGAGATAAGTTAGAAATATTTTATGACCGTGAAGATAAGAGTACACGATTGATAAGTCAAAGATTCTATACACCATCGAGAAATTTGAGTAATACTTTGGAAAAGATAGTAACAAGGGAGTACGGTAAGGTTTTGGAATAGTAAGGAACTTAAAGGGATTCTCAGTTACGGATAGTATGACCAGTTATTGAAAATAAAAATAAGGAGTAAAGTTGGAAGAGGTAATCCATGTATTTCCTAATAGTAGTACCTTAGTGAGCCCAGTATCAGATATGTTATAAGGAAATCTTAGGATTATAAAAGAATAGTATATACATCGAGCAATGTATGCGATTGCGGCACGAGTATTTAGTGAGACCACGAAAGCCAGAAAAGACTTCAGAACCAGCCCCACCCTCCCAACTCTCGTTAGGCAATAATAGTAATAGTGGACCTCGATGACAACAATAATACCTCCAGAAGCAAGTAAATGTGTGGTGTAGTATGGTAACTTTTGATGTAGGGGCTGGGACATGTAAAAAAAATGATATCTTTCAGATGAGGATACCGAGACATAAAACACAGAATTTTTAAGTATAGAATGAGAACCGAAGAGAAGAAGAAAAAGACTCTAAGAAAAAGGTCAAGAAGAGGAAATGTCTAGATAAAATGATAATAAGTGGGAGCGTTAGTCAAGCAATGTTAGGAATACATAATGAACAACATTAGGCACGACCAAGAACCTATAGCAGCAGACTTTTCCACTTAGGAATTAAAGAAAAATGATATCAATAGAATATGTTGTGGAAGGCATAATAGTGAGCCTTTAGATACTAGTATAAGATCAAAGTTCTATTAAATATAGATTGAAGGGAAGATACCAAGGGATAAGAAGATGACGCTTAAGTTCACTTGAGACAGATTTATTAAAAGTATAGCGTAAAAAGGGCTGAGAAGAGTAAGCTTACGAATATTATCGAGGCCAGGACAATACCTGATAGAATCAGATTATAGGAATAAGTAGAAGTGAGACATCTTAAAGTACAATCAGGTAAAGAGATCAAATCAGAGAAAAAAGATGGTTAACTAGAATTATACTAGTCACAAATTTAAAAATGTGAATGAAGTATAAACCTTAACCGAGATCGAATCATTAACATTGGCGATAATAGTAAAAGAACACAGTTTAAGCACAAATGTACGTAAATTTAGGCTTAATATAAGTACATTGTTTCAGAGGTTACCGTCAGAGTTATATCCAGAATTAATATATTGGAGTTAAGAGGTATTGGGAAAACTATGATGGTAAATTTAGGACATATAAAAGGGGTAATCATAAATTATAAGGACTTAAGCCCAAAAGGTAAATAGGGATCCGAGGACTGAAGGTCGAAGTCGATGGTAGTTGAAACTCAGTAAAGAGAAAGAGAAAGTTAAGTAGATAAATTAAGAGGAAGAATGCTAGGATCAAATTGAGCATATGGAACTAGGGAAATATTTAGTAAGACTATTCTTCGGCACACTTAAAAGAGGTACATAAGCCTAACCATAGAGAATTTCAATATATCCAAAGACTCGAAAGTACCAGGAATTAGAAAACAAGATAATATAAGTGAGAATGGTGTGTATAGTAGGTACTGAAGTTGCGCGGAAGATCCAAAGAGTAGTGAAGAAACTATAGTATTAGACCAAGCATATACAACTTTACGTATGAGATAGAGCACTTTGAAGTGTGTCTAGAACACAAGAAAATAAAGGTCATTAAACTTGATTGGTATTCGAGAAGATGGAAGAAGAATAACGATATGAAATAAGTATGAGATGATATTAAAGCGACATGAGTCGTATATAAGTCATTATAAGACGGTTTCTAGATGATAAGTGTTACGGGAACTACAATCTGAGGAATAAACGGTGTAATAAAGGATAAGCCTAATTCAGTAACTAGTATGTTTTGATGAAGATTGCAAGGATTAAAAAGAAAAATGGTGACCATTTTATAATCTGATAAGTTTCCAGAAGAACTCACATCTCTATATAAATAGAATACATTATACAGACTTAATTACCACACGTGACAAAAGGAATCAACAAAGGGACTTCCAAATGACCAAAGGGTTGGCAGATTCGGAATGTGTGTCCATGAAAAGGTCGGATAGAGTGTACCAAGTGAAGAGATCCTCTAGAGTCATAATATTGAGCTGTTGAATAGAAAAACAGAAAACAAGTTAAGGAAAATAAGAGTAGCAGAAACATTGAGATACTAGAACCAAGACGGACCCGGAAGTTGGACCTCATAAGGGGATTCGAGGACGAATCCTATTTAGGGGGAATTTGTAACATCCGGTGATCTCGATGACTATTATGTTATGAAAGGTATGATAAATGATATAAATAATGTTCAAGTATGTACGTACTCACGAAACTACCTTTCGAGTACTCGATAATTTTCTCACAGTTCTGATACGTAATTTAGCTTAAGATGCAACCTAGACAGCCCTTAGTATTCTCAACATAAATTTTTCATATGATCTCTGAGTTTTATGAATTTTATATTATTGGAAATATAAGACGAAGATCTACAATTTTTCTGTTGAACATTTTTCCAAATTTTGAGCAGAACTGAGTCGAATTTTGTCATTTCCCCAGGTCATTTGCACTGTGACGTGAATAAAGAGTAAAAAGAGAATTACCATTTGATTCATAAGCCCATAATCCTTCTCACTTGGGTCCAATAATTAAAAATGGCCCAATAACCCTAAAATATCTCTCAAACCCCCTAGACTACTCTAGAAAAAACCAAACAAGTCAATAAGGGGAATAAAAATCATTGGCCCCTAGTATAAATAAGGGATACTATTCATTCATCCAAAAAAATAAAGAAAATGGGAAGAAACGTGAGGGAGAGAAGAGGGAAGGAAAGAAGAAAGGAAAAATGAGAGAATGAGAAAATTGTAATCTTACAAGAAACTTGGAAGAAGAATTGAGGGATTGCAACACAAACTCAAGTTTAGAAAGAAGAAATGAAGACTTATGAACTTTAAAGAAGAAGAAAGAACAAGATTCAAGGTGAGTAAGGCTTGACCCAAATATTTGTATATTAAGTTTTGAGGATTTGATGATTGTTGTATGATATTAGTTTGAAGTTGATGTCATTTGGGTAGTTTTTATATTAAGAGTTGATGTTGTAAGGAATCCTAAATATAGAACTAAATTGAAGTCCATGGAAATTGGATATTGTGATGATAATAAAAGGTTAAATTATGATAATTAGAATGATGGTGGTTGATATATTTTGTATAAAGATGAATAGGTTGGTTTGTTTTGGAGAAAGTTAATGTTAGGCCCTGAAATTGGCTTAGCTTCACGACGCGTAGAAAACAGAGGCTCTGCCTCGGATCTGATCAGGTGAGCGTCGCGACACGAAATAGAGCATGCTCTCTGCCTGGGTATGTTTTCGTGAGAGTCGTTACGCGCCAAACCCGGTGTCCCGACGCGAGGCAGAAACAACTTCATTCCATTTCATATCTAACTTTAAATGTTAGAGGCTACCCTAAGGATTTTGTATCAACACATACACACACCTTACGACAAGTGATGAGTGGTATTTATATCACTTATTTCCACTCATTTGACCTAATATTTCGTATAATTTCTCGAGTTTTGTGAACGTTTTGATGTATTTTGTGTTATTTTGCAGATAAATAAAGTTTGGAAAGCATTGGAGGCAATTTGGGGCAAAAACGGACAAAAATGCGTCAACATGGATATTTTGGTCTTTATCGCGTCGCGACGCTGAAGAATTGCGCGTCGCGACGTCTAAAATGCGCCGAACAGTGCTAACGTGCACCGGGTCCATAAATCAGAATCTGAGAAAAGTTTGACTTTGCTAAAATGCGCCGTGACACGTGTCACCATCACATCCGATCTACTAACATGCGTCGTGCCACGTGTCAGCATCCTACGGTGCCAACAGTCATCATCGCCACGTGTGCCACGTGTCATCCTACGTGTCTCCATGTCATCAGCCACGTCAGCAAGTCAACAAGTCAAAATTGCCACGTGTCGTGCCACATCACCATCAGCCAATCAGGAAGTGACACGTGTCGCAATTCTACGGTGCCGACAGTCTCTTTCCCACGTGTCGCCACATCATCGCCATGTCACCGCCACGTCAGCATCAATAATTGAGTATCTAATCCTTATCTGACACGTGGCGGATAAGAATCTCAACGACCAATCAGAAGCCGCCACGTGTCATAATAATTGAAGCCCAACCACCTCGCCACGTGTCACCTTATCAGCTTATCCAGAATCTTCAAACCGGCGAACCAGAGCTTGTCACGTCGACAAAAGCTGGCGTAGCGACGCTGAAGGCCCTGGCGTCGCGACTCTGTAAGCCTACCGAGGCCTATAAATTTAGCTCGAGATTTCAGAATTCAGTGCACCACTCTCTCTCTTATATTCTTTCTAAAGAGAGAGTTTCTCTCTCTAGATTCTTTTAGTTTTTAGTTTTTTTTTTAGTTTTTAATTTTTAGTTTTTTAAATAATTTTAATTACGTTTTGTAATAATAGTAATTTAATTTTTACTTTCACTTTTTACAGTTTTTACTATTTACCATGAGAAAGTAACTTCCCCAGCTTGGGTGAAAGGTAATTCTTTTACTGTTACTATCTAGATTAATCTCCCTTAAAAATAATATATTCACTATTTAAAATATTGACTTAAAAAGGATACCGCCAGATTGGTCGGTTGGTAATTCATTTTAATATGGTTTAAACCTGACTAATAAAGGATACCGCCAGATTGGTCGGTTGGTAATTTAATTTTGGTTCCGCCTTTATGGCTAGTTGGACTTAATTTGACTAATAAAGGATACCGTCAGATTGGTCCGTTGGTAATATTATCACAAGTTTATATATTATTTTATGGGAGATATCTAAAATAGTAAATAGTAAAAGTAATTCCTTTTACCTTAAATCTTTACAAGTTTAAATTTAGAAGGATTCACAACCCTAAATCTTTGTGTCTTTTGTTATTTTCCTTAGTATTTTCTTTTGTCTTTTTATTTATTTATTTATTTTGCAAAACTACAATCAACCAAATCAATCAAACAATCATTCTCTTCACCCTCAATTAGATATTTGTAAATAAATAGATTCAATAATTAATAACAACAGTAGGAATTAAGTCCTCGTGGGATCGATATTTTTATACTACTTGAACGATATATGCGCTTGCGTTATACGTGTGTGTTTACGCCGGTCAAGTTTTTGGCGCCGTTGCCGGGGACTTATTTTTCTTGAGTTATTAATTTTGAAGCTATCTAATTTACTTGTATCTAATTTTCTTTATTTTTATCTACAATTTTTATTTCTTTCTTTTTCAGGTGATTGAAAATGGAACACTACTGGGAGATTGAAAGATTACGAACCTTACAAGAAGATACACCCCACATCTGGGAGCAACAGTCCGGTTTTCTGAGGCCTGTTGTCCAGCCCAACAATTATCACTGGATGCCAGAACCAAACAATACTCCATTTGCTCAACAGAACGAGATGGGGAGATGTATGATATGTGATGGTAACCACCCGAGCGATCAATGTATATACCGTTCAGGGTGGCAGAGCTATCAAGATCCTTCATGGTATGACGAGCCATCACATTTCACAGAACCACATTTTTCATCTTATCCACCATCTACCTATGATTTCCATCAACAATCAGAACCATCAAAGATTCACATGCTCAAAGATTGGCTCGTAGAACGGGAAGCTCAATTAGATGCACAAATTCAGAGACAATCAGAAATCCTTCAGGGATGACAGATCAAATGAGACAATTAACAGAAAACCAGAACATCATACCTCAAGAAGCATTTTTAGATGACACTGATGAAGCCTTCGAGTACCAATCATTTCACAATGACACCTTAACAGAGGAGGAAGCTGAGCAGTATCAACAACCAGAGGTATCAGTTCAGGAGCCCGAACCGACAAAGTCTCAATTTGACTTTTATTATTCAGATTCTGACGAGGATGAAGCTGATCTATTTGTACCAACTGCACTAACAACGGAGGATCAAACTTTCAATCCTCAAAATGAAGATCTTGGAGCATGCTTTACCATGATGTTTGAAGAAGGTCTATCTGAACCATCCATTTCAGTCATATCAGAGGATGAAAACCTAATGTCAGAAACATTTTTGCATCCTCAGGTTGACAATTTTGAAGCATGTATTTCACAGATGACAGATGAAGAGCTGAATACAAAAATTTTACAATACATCTGTGAAGAAAAGGTGGAACAAGAAGCAGAGCAAATGGATGAGCAAATGTCTGACCTTAATAAAAATCCAGAGCATTCAGGAGAAACATCGCTGTTTTAGGGAGTACAAATCAAAGATATCGCCCAGAAGCTTGACAGAATGGAACTCCCATTCCAAGTCAAGCACCATATAAGACCTCCTGATTTTCTTTCTTTCTTTGCAGGAATCACTGGAACAACAAGGAGCAAAAAGGTGGCACGAGCACTGAATGAGACAAAACTCTTTTTGCCACTTTACCATTGGAAGAGACCCTCAAAAGCAATGCTCACGGGATTTTCTTTAATCGGACATCCAAAACGACATTGAAACCTCCTTAACAGATGAATTTCAGTCACGTCTGGCTGAAGACGAAAAATTTAGCGCTAGCAGGGAGGCAACCCATGCAATTTGTAATATTTGTTTTCATATTTTGTGTGAACTTTTTAATTTTGTGTGTTAATTTTTGTAGGAAAGGCACAAACGAATCATTTTAAGACAGAAGGAATTGTGTTTGGCAATCAAAGATGAGAAACAATTCATTAGCGTGGCTGAGTAAAGAATGAAATCTTGAAACGCATCCTGATGAATTTATACTAAGCAAGTGGCGTATTGCGTACACAATTCCGTTGCCTTAATTATTGCTTTGATTCGCTTTTCAGTTGTAATTATCTTTATTTTCGTAGACAGGATCCAGACTTTTTGACCTTTCACGATTTCTTTTGTTGTTTAGCTAACAATCGTCCTTTGGAAGATATTAGTGCTATTATTACTCACCCTTTTTCAGGTACTATAAATTCAGCCCGTCATTGCACTTTTGAAGGCATCCAGAGTTGAGAAAGAAATACATAAAAAAATGGAAGCCACTTCAAGAAGACGAGTTGAAAACATCTGTGTGTTTTGCGGTACTAGTGTTGGTACTAATCCACAATACATAGAAGCAGCACATGAATTGGGTCGAGTCTTAGCTGCAAGGAATATGCACTTAATATATGGTGGAGGCAATCTCAGATTTATGGGGATCGTTTCAAAGGCTGTACAGGAGGGAGGCAGTCATGTTTTGGGAATCATCCCAAAACCCTTGGCAGAGGCAAATCTTATTGGATCATCAAACGGAGAGGAACTGATCGTGCCAGGTATGTCTGAACGACTGGTAGAAATGATTAACCGTCCTGATGCTTTTATCGCTTTGCCAGGTGGCTTGGGTACATTGGAGGAAATTTTTATAGTTCTATCTTGGGCGAACCTGAACATACACCAGAAACCGCTTGGACTACTTAACGTTGATGAATTTTATGATTTTCTTTGTGTGTTTCTTGATGATGCTCGGAGAAATGGGTTCGTGTCAAAACCTTTAAAAGAACTACTCTTTACTGCCAGAACTGCTCCGGATCTAATAGACCAACTCATAGCCTATGAACCACAAGTTGACCCTATCATTTCAAAGATAATTTGGTCTGAGGACGATCGTGGTAAGAGGCGTAGGATTAATCTGGATCTTAACCTTTAATTTCCTGTAGATTTTCAGCTAACCAGGTACGACCTTCTTAACTCTCTTTTTACTGTTTAAGACAATGGGGACAATGTCTCATTTAAGTTTGGGGGAGGGAATTAGTTGATCAGTACCTTATTTTTAGTTTGTGTGTTATTTTTAATTTTAGGCCAAAAATTTTCAAAAAATACAAAAAAAAAATTGAAAAATTTTCAAAAAAATATTGTGTTTTTGTTTTTTTTTTTGTTTTGACTAAAATGGTGAAATTGGTAAAAGGTAGCCGAGTAAGGAGTTTCCACTCCTGAGACGTATCTCAAGCCTATTTTCGAAACAAGTTAATTTTTGTTTATTTCATTTTGAATTATTTAATTTGTAAATTCTCCATAAAACAGACTAAAATGGATCTTCATATGCTCAGTTGACAGGTATTATCAACATATATAGTAACATACGGACATGAGTTAAAATTGAAAAGTTTGTAATATTCAGTGCTCTAGTTTAATTGGAGGAAGCATCTCAAAAAGCAGTGGAGTAAAAAAAAAAAACGTCTGAGATCCGAGTTATTAAGTCTGTAATGGTGTTTTAACACCTAGTGCCCTAAAACCAACTGGTTTGGGAGTCACTGGCCCAAAGCTCGCTACATGGATCAAAGATGCTGCAAAAAAAATATATATATCTGAAATATGAGTAATTAAGTCCGTAGGGGTGTCTTAACACTGGTGCCCTAAAGCCAACTGGTTTGGGAGCCACCGACCCAACACTCGTTACATAGATGAAAGATATTGTATATAAATAAAAAAATAGAAAAAAAAAATCAAAGAAAAAATCAGAAAAATCAGAAAAGTATTTCATTGCTACCAAAAAGGTGTGAAATCTGATAGAACTTTAGGGCAAAAATATTACTCTCTTATCAACTGCACTTATGACTGTTGTGGGCAAAAATGAGTTGATTAATATTTTGTTGGCTGTGTATATGAAGAATGGTAAAAATAATCGGAGAATTTACTTATTCAGTAATTTAGAAAGAAACAAAACAACTAGTAACTTGGAGTAGAAGTTTCACCTGATTAGTCACTAACATCTTTATTCTCTTTTCGCTTGTCTTTTTGCTTTTGTGTGCATTAGTTTTAATACCTTTTTACTTTTGTAAAATGTTTGTGGGTATCATTGCTGTAAACCCTCACGAGACTACAACTCGTCCACTAGGGACACCTAGGGGTTTAAAGGCTTGTTGCATATGCTAAATGCAACCGTGATCCCTACGAAAGTGGCTTAGTTAATTTATTTATGTTATTTTACTCTATGTTTTGCTCGAGGACTAGCAAAATGTTAGGTTTGGGGGTGTGATGAGTGGTATTTATATCACTTATTCCCACTCATTTGACCTAATATGTCGTATAATTTCTCGAGTTTTGTGAACGTTTTGATGTATTTTTTGGTTATTTTGTAGATAAATAAAGTTTGGAAAGCATTGGAGGCAATTTGGGGCAAAAACGGACAAAAATGCGTCAACATGATATTTTGGTCTTTATCGCGTCGCGATGCCGAAGACTTGCGCGTCGCGACGTCTAAAATGCGCCGAACAGTGCTAACGTGCGCCGGGTCCACAAATCAGAATCTGAGAAAAGCTTGACTTTGCTAAAATACGCCGTGACACGTGTCACCATCACAGCCGATCTGCTAACATGCACCGTGCCACGTGTCAGCATCCTACGGTGCCAACAGTAATCATCGCCACGTGTGCCATGTGTCATCCTACGTGTCTCCATGTCATCAGCCACGTCAGCAAGTCAACAAGTCAAATTGCCACGTGTCATGCCACATCATCATCAGCCAATCAGGAAGTGACACGTGTCGCAATTCAACGGTGCCGACAGTCTCTTTCCCACGTGTCGCCACGTCGTCGCCACATCATCATCAATAATTGAGTATCTAATCCTTATCTGACACGTGGCGGATAAAAATCTCAGCGACCAATCAGAAGCCGCCACGTGTCAGAATAATTGAAGCCCAACCACCTCGCCACGTGTCACCTTATCAGCTTATCCAGAATCTTCAAACCGGCGAACTAGAGCTTGCCACGTCGACAAAAGCTGGCGTAGCGACGCTGAAGGCCCTGGCGTCGCGACTCTGGAAGCCTACCGAGGCCTATAAATTCAGCTCGAGATTTCAGAATTCAGTGCACCACTCTCTCTCTTATATTCTTTCTAAAGAGAGAGTTTCTCTCTCTAGATTCTTTTAGTTTTTAGTTTTTAATTTTTAGTTTTGTAAATAATTTTAATTACGTTTTGTAATAATAGTAATTTAATTTTTACTTTTCACTTTTTACAGTTTTTACTATTTACCATGAGAAAGTAACTTCCCCAGCTTGGGTGAAAGGTAATTCTTTTACTGTTACTATCTAGATTAATCTCCCTTAAAAATAATATATTCACTATTTAAAATATTGACTTGGATACCGCCAGATTGGTCGGTTGGTAATTCATTTTAATATGGTTTAAACCTGACTAATAAAGGATACCGCCAGATTGGTCGGTTGGTAATTTAATTTTGGTTCCGCCTTTATGGCTAGTTGGACTTAATTTGACTAATAAAGGATACCGTCAGATTGGTCCGTTGGTAATATTATCACAAGTTTATATATTATTTTATGGGAGATATCTAAAATAGTAAATAGTAAAAGTAATTCCTTTTACCTTAGCATTTTATTTTATTTTACTTTTCAGCTTTTACTTATGTCTTTTACTTTTCAGCATTTTTATTTTATGTCTTTTACTTTTAAGTTTTTACTAGCCCTAGTTATGTGTTAGTTATCTGGGGTTGTGATTAATTCTAATATCACCGGTTTATAAGGGGTTATTTTATAGTTTGGGTAATTTAAAGTTTACTTATTAAATCTTAAGCTTAATGCTTCTTGTTGTTTGATCACCAATAAGATTGATGTGGTAAATCTAAAATGAACTAGACATAGGGATTTTAGGTTTCAGCCTTAGACTTAATAGCCCACGATCTTCCTTGAGGATAGATAACCCTTTAATAGATTTCCTTACAGGATAGGAATATACCTGTCGGGCGGGGATAGCCATAATTGGAACTTAAACTTAATGAATCCAGATAATTTGGTTGACATAGACATATGGTTCAATTGGGTTAAACTGGGTATTTGCGTCTGACCATCGACAGAGGCTTTTGCATAATTTAGTGTTCCAGGTTAGTAAACTGATTTATTACACAAACATAAAATAATCACTTCATCTTTTAAAAGATATTAGAATGATTCACAACCCTAAATCTTTGTGTCTTTTGTTATTTTCCTTAGTATTTTCTTTTGTCTTTTTATTTATTTATTTATTTTGCAAAACTACAATCAACCAAATCAATCAAACAATCATTCTCTTCACCCTCAATTAGATATTGTAAATAAATAGATTCAATAATTAATAACAACAGTATGATTAAGTCCTCGTGGGATCGATATTTTTATACTACTTGAACGATACTTGCGCTTGCATTATACGTGTGTGTTTACGCCGGTCAACAAGTCACAAGTATAATACATCGTGTGATGTTTATAGACATGTTGAATTGAGAAACTTAGTTTAATTCCAAAACATGATTCACACCTTATATTCTAATTGAGTTCTCGATATATAACATCGCATGAACCACAATATTCTTCGACGAAGCAAAAGAATACCAGCCAGATCCTAAAATCAGTGAGTGGAATGTTTTCTTAAAATGTGTTTACTTACAAGTTTTGAGCTTGAAACTTACTTTTATGCACTTATGGAGTTAGCCAAGTTTATTTTAGATACTTTATGAATAAAATTATTTTGAGCAATGTTTTAGAAAAATATGATTTTTAAAGTATGATTTCATGGTTTTAGAGGCATGAGGGAAAAACCCACCTCAGATGTAACTTGACTTAGATATGGAATTGACGGTTACTGGAATTGACGTACATGACATGTGCACATGTCGAGCAGGACTAGGGGGACAGCGATACGTAACTCTCATAGATCCTAGATTTCAGGGCTAGGGGAACGGCAATACGTAACGCCCCTAGAACCTAGATTCAGGGAGAAGACAGTGGCATGCATTGCGGGACGGCGATATGTAATGCCCCAATGGCATGAATTTGCACACCTGGCTCCAGTTCAATGGCTTGGGGATGGCGATACGTAACTCACCAAGACTACTAGATTAGGCGTATGAGGGGATGACGATACGTAACGCCCCAATGCGTAAGGTTTTCTACAGATACTCAAAGAAATGGTTTTCAAAATGATGGTTTATAAAATAGTTTTCAAGAGAAAACTGTTTTATGAGAATTTCAGAGGTTTACAGACCAAAAGCTGTTTTCAGAAAAGTTTTCTAAAAAGAGAATTATTGTCAAACAAGAAAAAAGATTTCAGAAATGATGATTTCATTGAGATGATTTTGATTTTAGAACAGTGGGTTTTCAAAAAGCATTTCAATTTCTATTTGGAACTTCACTCACTAGGTCGTTCAAACGATCTAACCCCCTACTTCTAGTGTTTCTGTTTTGCAGGTTACCCGGACGACGAGCTCGAGAGGATGGATATTAATGGCAGTCGCTAGAGTTTTTGGTCCACCAGGTCTAGTCAAAGAGAGAGTTCAGACATAGTTACAGTCCAGTTAGAGTCAAAGTAAAGTTGCATGCATGCATTAGTATAGTATAAGTCACTGTAATGAGTTAAAGTGTCAATTACAGAATTATAAACAAAAGTGTATTTGGGTATACAGTTATGAGTATTCGAGTTGCATGTTATGTTGTTGAGTTGGGCAATGGTCTCATGCCTGATTTACATTTGAGATGAGACTAGTAGTGATGTTCAGATTTAGAGGCTCATAGGGATATGTTAGCCTATTTCCTGTTGGCAGCATCTCCGGGAGGGGGATGTTACACTGCCATAGGTCAGTGCAATGGCAAAGAGGTGGCAGAGCAGAGCAGAGGTCGGTGTAATAACAGTGGAATGGGCTAATCTAATTGGCCGATTTGTGGGTAGTGGAGGAAAATTGTGGAAACAATGATGATAATGTGACATAAGATGGCATCAGAGGCGGTGAAATCATGGATTTAGAGGCCTATATAAAGGGATTGAAGTCTCAAATTTAGGGGTTAGGAAATTTTATATTCCACAACTTGTAAAGAGTTAAGAGCTTAAAAACTAGTGATAGAGAGAGAAAGTTGGTCGGTTACCTGACCTAGTGAGTGAATTGTGTCGGGCTAGTGTAAGACTTGATGAGTATTAACATAAAGAGTGTTCATTTTCCCATTGTAGCTCGAGTCGATCTTGACCCTAAGCAGTGATTAAATACACCCCTTTCTCCCGTGGACGTAGGTTGGAGCCACTCTCCGCCGAACCACGTAAACTCTGTGTTTATCTTGTTTGCTGCTAAGTTTTCTTTGGTTCTCTACTAACTAAACAAATTCATTGTTGGGGAAGGTTTGTTCGAGGGATTAATTCCCCATATTATCCTTAGAGCGAAAAACAGCCATCAACAACTATAATATTATGCAATAATTAGGGGATTCATGACCGGTGCATAATCACACGCGTATAACGCAAACACACGTATCGTTCGAGTAGTATAAAAAGTATCGATACCACGAGGACTTAAAACCTTTGCTATTAATTTTTTATGAGGTCAAATGTTTACAAGTATCTAATAGATTGATTGTTTGATTGGGTGGGTGGTGACTTTAAAACTTAAAACAAGTAAATAAAATTTCTTGAAAGTAGATTGAAGAAAATTCAAATTTATAAAACTATCCAGGGTTGTGAATCTTCCAATATCATTTTAAAGATGAAGTGGTTATCTTACAGTTGGGTAAAATATTGATTTATTAACCTGGAACACTAAATTATGTAAAAGCCTATTCCGATGGTCAACTAAAAATATCCAGTATAACCCAATTAAACCATATGTCTATGTCAACCAAATTACCTGGATTCATTAAGATTAAGTTCCAATTATGGCTACCCCCGCCCGACAGGTATATTCCTATCCTGTAAGGAAATCTATTAAAGGGTTATCTATCCTCAAGGAAGATCGTGGGCTATTGAGTCTAAGGTCTTAAACTTAAAATCCCCAATGTCTAGTTCATTTTAAGTTTACCAGTTCAATTTTATTAATGACCAGTTAATAAAAAGCATTAAGATTAAGACTCAATAAATAAACCTTTATATTACCCAAACTATAATCTAACCCCTTATAAACCGGTGATATTGGATTTCATCACAACCCCAGATAACTGGCTTAGTTACGACACATATTTACGGGTAGTAAAAATTTAAATAAAATAAAAGACATAAAGTAAAATACTGAAAATTAAATACTGAAAAGTAAATTGTTGAAAAGAAAAAAAAAGTAAAAAGTAAAAAAAATAAAAGTAAATTACTTAAAGTAAATTGCTGAAGAGTAAATTGTTGAAAAGTAAATTACTGAAATTAAATAAAGTAAAAATACAATAAAAGAAAATGATTGGGGTTAGAGGATCAACTTTTATTACTACTATTTTAGATATCTCTCTTAATATAATATATTAACTTTACGTGATAATTACCAACCAGCCATAAAGACGGTATCCTGATTAAGTCAAATTAATAATTAATTACCAACCGACCAATCAGGCGGTATCCATACTTAGTCAGGTTAAAACCAATTTATAATTAATTACCAACCGGCCAATATAGCGATATCCTCATTAAGTCAAGTTTTAAATAGTTTATATATTATAATTAAGGGAGATTAATCTAAATAGCAATAATAAAAGCTTTACCTTTCATCCCAGCAAAGGGGAATTACCTCATCATTGCTTGAAAAATAAAAACTGCAAAAGTAAATAAATGAAATGATTGTGCGCAAAAGTAAATTGCGGAAAGTAAAAACTGAAAAATAAAGAAAAGAAAGTGCGAAAGCGGAAATTAATTACTGAAAGCTGTAAATAAACAAACAAGATACAATCTTCTTATTTATTCTTTAGGAATTTCAAAGAAGAAAGTATGAATTTTACAAATGAAATGGCTTGGTATTTATAGGCAAAATTTTACCTCCATCAAATCATCCATCAAATTCTCCACCAAATCCATTATTAATTTCTCCACTAATTACTCCACCAAATCCATTAGTAATTGCTCCACTAATTGCTTATCATTTTTTGTGATGATTTGATAATTTTATTATTTATTTATTAATTTATTTTTTTGCTTTGAAAATGATTGAAAATGACTTTAATAATTACACACAACACACTTTTGGATGCTTCATCAATTTCGGTCATTAAATCTTCAGAATTCAAAAATATTTTGTCTTTCAAAGTTGTAGATCTTTGAGTCTTCTTTAGTCTGGCACTTGAATCAGCTCAATCCGATATCGGAGTAAAAATTTATGCCCAACATACGACAGATGTGCAAAACTGGAATTTCCAAAACTGAACTTTGTCAAAAACACCCTTTCAAGTTTCCAATCTCCAAAATTAAAATATCAAGTCCAATAATTGCCCTTATTTGACCCATATTTCATCCTAAATGATTTCATTGAGATTCGATATTATTTTATCTGCAAAATAAATAACACATCAAAACGTTCATCAAACCCGAGAAACTAAACAAAATATTAAGTAAAAGGGGCGGTAAATATTGATATATTTTCCGCTCATCACACCCCCAAACCTAACATTTTGCTAGTCCTCGAGCAAAACAACAAAATAAAATACAAAAACAATTAAAATTAAATTAAGCCACTTCGTAGGGATCACGGTTGCATTTAGCATATGCAACAAGCCTTTAAACCCCTAGGTTTCCCTAGTGGACGAGTTGTAGTCTCGTGAGGGTTTACATCAATGATACCCATAAAATTTTACAAAAGTAAAAAGTTAGTGAAACTAATGCACACAAAAGCAAAAAGATAAGCGAAAAGAGAATAAAGAAGTTGGTGACTAATCAGGTGAAACTTCTACTCCAAGTTACTAGTTGTTTTCTTTCTTTTTAAATTACCGAATAAGTAAATTCTCCGATTATATTTACCATTCTCCATATACACAGCCAACAAAATATTAAACAACTCATTTTTACCCACAACAATCATAAGTGCAGTTGAGAAGAGAATAATATTTTTGTCCTGAAGTTTTATCAGAATTCACATATTTTTGTAGCAATGGAATAATTTTTCTGATTTTTTCCTGATTTTTTTTTTCTTTTTTCCTATATTTTTAATTTATATACAATACCTTCCATCTATGTAACGAACTTGGGCCGGTGGCTCCCAAACCAGTTGGCTTTAGGGCACCAAGTGTTAAGACACCCCTACGAACTTAATTACTCAGACTTCAGATATATATATTTTTACAGCATCTTTGATCCATGTAGCGAGCTTTGGGCCAGTGACTCCCAAACCAATTTGCTTTAGGGCACTAGGTGTTAAAACACCCTTACAGACTTAATAACTCGGATCTCAGACGTTTTTTTTTTTTTTTTTTTTTTACTCCATCACTTTTTGAGTTGCTTCCTCCAATTAAACTAGAGCACTGAATATTACAAACTTTTCAATTTTAGCTCATGTCCGTATGTTACTATGTATGTTGATAATACCTGTCAACTGAGCATATGAAGATCCATTTTAGTCCGTTTTATGGAGAATTTACAAATTAAATAATTTAAAATGAAATAAACAAAAATTAACTTGTTTCGAAATAGGTTTGAGATACGTCTCAGGAGTGGAAACTCCTTACTCAGCTATCTGTTACCAATTTCACCTTTTTTTTAGTCAAAATAAAAACACAAAAACGCAAAGTAAATTTTTGTAATTTTTGAAAATTTTTCAATTTTTTTGTATTTTTCGAAAATTTTGGACTAAAAAATAAAAACAACACACAACTAAAAAGAAGATATTAATCAACTAATTCCCTTCCCCAAACCTAAATTAGACATTGTCCCAAATGTCTTAAATGGTAGAAGAATAGTTTAGAAGATAATACATGGTTAGCTGAAATTCTACAGGAAATTAAAGGTTAAGATCCAGATTAATCCGACGCCTCTTACCACGATCGTCCTCGGACCAATTTAGCTTTGAAAGGATAGGGTCAACTTGTGGTTCATAGGCTAAGAGTTGGTCTATTAGATCCGTAGCAGTTCTGGCAGTAAAGAGTAGTTCTTTTAAAGGTTTTGACACGAACCCATTTCTTCGGGCATCATCAAGAAACACACAAAGAAAATCATAAAATCCATCAACGTTAACAGCCCAATTGGTTTCTTGTGTATGTTCAGGTTCGCCCAAGATAGTACTATAAAAATTTCCTCCAATGTGCCCAAGCCACCTGGCAAAGCAATAAAAGCATCAGCTTGTTAATCATTTCTACCAGTCGTTCAGACATACCTGGCACGATCAGTTCCTCTCCGTTTGATGATCCAATAAGATTTGCCTCTGTCAAGGGTTTTGAGATGATTCCTAAAACGTTACTACATCCTTCCTGTACGGCCTTTGAAACGATCCCTATTAGTCTAAGATTACCTCTGCCATATACTAAGTGCATATTCTTTGCAGCTAAGACTCGACCCAATTCATGTGCTGCTTCTACGTATTGTGACTTAGTACCAACACTAGTACCGCAAAACACACAGATGTTTTCAACTCGTCTTCTTGAAGTAGCTTCCATGTTTTACTCTGGATGTCTTCAATAGTGCAATGATGAGTTGAATTTATAACACCTGAAAAGGGTGAGTAAAATAATAGCACTAGTACCTGCCAAATGACAATTATTAGTTAAACAGTAAAACAAATCGTGATAGTCAAAAAGGTTTGGATCCTGTCGGAGAAAATAAAAGAAAACAACAAAACAAATTACAATTATCAGAAAAAGACAAAGAGATATAAAATGTACAAGAAAAATAGCGGCTTGATTGACGTCTATGCGTCAGGGACAAGCTTCCCATCCAATTTTTTATAAATTGGCAAACATAGTCTTTTTTAGTCAGATTCCCGAGACTTAACTGTTGTCTTTCCTTTTGGAATTGTGCGTATAACACACGAAATCTGTGATACACACATCCACTGGGATGCGTCTCAAGAGTTTTAGATATGTCATCAAAGACTCCTTACTCAAGCCATCCCTAATGAAGTTAATCTTATCTTCGCGGTTATCAGACACCATTCCTAAAGAACGACAACGAGTATTACAAAACTTGCGAGCACATTTATAACAAACACATATTCTTTTGGCTCTTCTCTTTTTAGCATAAGTGCTCCTTCCTAAACCAGACAGATGTGAAATAAAAGAGTCAGAAAACTCACCTGCCAATCGGACTCGTGCTTCAATAATCCAACGAATGTCAGTAGGAATACCTATGATCATCAGTAACCTCATTCGTTCCAAACGAGCTTTGTAAACCTTCATCAGAGATTTTTGAGGGAGAGAAGGAAATTGCTTGTGAAGATTTGCGAGAGCTTCTTCCATCTTGAAATTTCTTAATCTGCAAAAACTAAACACACAAAATTAAATCACACAAAATCACAATATATACAAAAAATCTCATGGGTTGCCTCCCTGCGAGCACTAAGTTTAAAGTCGTCAGCTAGACGTGACTTCTCAAACGTTAGGCTGGATCTGAAAGTGTGACACTTTCTTTTTGTCGCTCAAATGATTCTCCCCAGTAGTGCTTAACACGCTTGTTTTTAACCTTGAAAGTTTTGTTGGAGTCAGGATCATGTATCTCAACGGCTCTGTCTGGTAAAACCTTGGTGATCACAAATGGACCTAACCACCGTGATTTTGGCTTCCATGGGAAGAATTTCACCCATGATTTGTTTAACAGTACCTTCTGCCCTAGTTCCAGTTGTATGTGCATTAACTTCTCATCACTTGTACAATTTGGCATCCTCAAAAGGCTGTATGTGAAATTCCTCCAATTCGTTGAGCTGGTGGAAATTTTTCTCTTATGTTGCTTATAGTGCAAGAATGGGCTTCTTCAGTACGCAATGCGCTTTATCTTCAGGCTCCACAAGTAATTGACATGCTTTAAGTTTGTCAGTAGAACTTTGTCTTTCATCAGAGTTCTGAACGGTACTATGTATCACATCAAGTCTGAAACATTCCTCATTCTTTTCATCATCTGGGAAATTCATGGCTTTGAAAACATTGAATGTTACTTCTTGTCTTGTACCCTCATGGTTAGTTTCTCCTTTTTGTACATCAATAATGGTTCGACCTGTAGCCAGATGGTCAAGGATGTTGGCCCGAGATGATTGCACGTCTGCGTCTTCCTCCATATCAAGGACAATAAAATCTGCTGGGAAAATGAATTTGTCAACCTTGACCATCACATCTCCTCAACTACGCCTCTTGGAAATACGAGCGTTCTATCAGCAAGTTGTAGTGAGACTGAAGTGGGCATTGTTTCTCCAATCTGCAGTTTCCTGAAAATAGAAAAAGGCATCAAGTTAACACTCGCACCTAGATCACTTAGAGCCTTACCGAAGTCATGTTCTCCTATGGTGCAAGGAACAGTGAAACTGCCAGGATCTTTCAACTTTAGAGGAAGTTTTCTCTGAATGATGGCGCTGCATTCTTCTGATAATGCTACTGTCTCATAATCTCCCAATCTCCGCTTTCGTGAAAGAATGTCTTTCATAAATTTGGCATAGCTGGGCATTTGTTCCAACGCTTCTGCAAATGGAATGTTGATATGCAGCTTTTTGAACACCTCCAAGATTCGAGCAAATTGCTTGTCCAGTTTATTCTTCTGAAGACGCTGAGGAAAAAGTGGAGGTGGAGTGATCTGTTTTTTTCCTTTCCTTTGCTTCTTTTTCCTCCATCTGTGCTTTGTTTCTTTTGGAACTTCATCAGTAGTTGTTTTGGCTCCAACATCTTTGTTGACTTCAGTACCGCTTTTTAACATGATGGCATGACACTGCTCTTTCCCCATGTTCCTCGGATTTGTTCAGTGTGCTAGGAAGGTTACCTGGCGGTCTGTAACTCTGAGAATTGGCCAGTTGTCCATTTGATTCTCCAGTGCTTTAATAGAAGCTGATTGACTTTGATTAATGCTACTTGGGATTGAAACATAGCATCATATCTTGCTGTTTGAGAGTCGTGTTTTGCTTCTATCTTTTTCAAGTGAGTCAACACTTCTTTATTCCTGATTCATTTGCCTGCTCCTGGCCTTTGTTCTGTTGTTGGAATCCGGGTGGTGGGTTGTTCATTTGCCCTGAATTGTTGCTCCATGTGAGATTGGGATGATTTCTCCACCCTGGGTTGTAGGTGTTGGAATATGGATTGTTCCCAGTCTGTTGAAATTGTTGACATATTCACCGTTTCTTTATGTGGTTGAAAGATTCTAACTCAGGTGCTCCTCCAAATGGTGAACTTGTGGATCCACCATAATTTTCATGTTAAGAGTTTCCAGATTTTTGCAAATCACATCCGCTTGGAATTCAGTGCTGTTTTGGCTTCAACTTCATAAATTCCTGCAATTCTTTGAATCATGCTCCTTTCTGTTGGCCACAAGGAGTTGTTGTTGTCCATTTCTTCAATTAAATCCCAGGCTTGATCTTT